>JAHLJT010008446.1:126155517-126239707 GCA_031308135.1 Acheta domesticus | reverse complement strand
GGAACTTCCCAGGAACAATTTCGGTCTGGGGATAGTGGGATAAATTCGGCGACGATCTTAGGGGTCGTCCATAAATTACGTAACGCTAAACAGGGGGAGGGAGTTTGAGGCAGCGTTACGTTGCGTTATGTCAGGGTAGAGTGGTATTAGTTTATTGTTACGTACCACTGATATTTACTTTTCAAAATTTTCAACATTTCCTAAAATAATTCGTTTTTTTGGCTTATAGTAAAACATGAACATATTACTAATGAATTTGTTTTCAAAAGATAAATTAAAGATTTTAGATGTAAATTGTTACAATAAATGGAAATATTCTTTCGTAAACTTTTATTGAACCTGTAAGATTACGAAGAAAATGTAATAATGTGAAAATGAAATAAATATACTTCATTATTTGTGCACGTCTTTTAAAATTTCAGTGGGAAATATAGTTATTCAAATTATCGTTTTCCATATTGTCGCGGTAAAAAGTATTATTCTTTCATGAAGAACATGATGAGGGTTAAGGGCACAAATTTATAGCTATTTACCTTTGAAAATAGATTTTATTATATAGGAGCGAATATTTTGACAACAAAACACTCTTTTTTCTGTATTCAAAATTGGACTAGAATTTGGATAGAGATCACAGAATTATGAAAACGTGCACAAATTTTTATTTCTCTCCATAGCTCGTCACACAGTTTTTAACTGTGTTTTGAGGTAAATAAATAAATAATATTCAAAACTGATCTATACTCTATTCTAGAATCCAATTAAATTGGCGCAATAAACTCACCCATAGCGTCATTGACAACGGCGGCGTGTGCACGGCTTGTGAGCAAACTTTTCGCTCCCATGCGTCCTTCCTTCACTGACAACTTGCCCCAATCTTGCTTTTGAAGTTAGCATCTGTGGTGGTTCGTAAACCTACCTCGCCTAATTATCTTTATTACTCCATTACATCTATTTTGTTTTCCTTTCCCTAGGCTAATAGCGGTTCACTCTCACCTCATCTGAATTTATTTATTTATCGTGAGTTCGGGAATCCGCTTCCATACGGAATACCGGCTAATGACATTATCAAATACATTAGGAAAACGTCTTTTGCTATCTCTTATTTTCTGCCTATGAATTTTATTTATTTTACGGGAATATTGTATTAAAAAAACAACAATTTCAATTTGCAAAGAAGAAACACAGAAACATGTCGGCTTGTTATTTTTTTCTCTTTCAAATATTACCTTTGCCGAATTATTTACTCGGCGTTTGATTTTTTTTTCCAAAATAATAAAAACTAAATTCTTTATATCACGTCAACAAAACATTAATTGCCATTGCCTTTCCCTTTTCATAAAACAATATCACCCTTTCCTTCCGATACAAAACATTTATGAACAAATAAAACAAAACAACACACTAAACACATTCACACTTACAAAATTAATATATATAAAAAATAAACAAACGTTCACACTGTGCACATCAATATTACTATGACCATTTTCTTTGTTTTGCTCTTTAAATATCTTATATGCTGAACATATCTTGACCTTCCTGTAATTGTTATTATATTTAAGAAAATCGTTCACTTCCCCTTTTCGTCGTACTCCCCGAATTCGACCATGTTCCTTTTTGCCGCTGCTGCAGTTCATATACCATTTTTCTATATCCAATTGACATCCACTCGATACATTAAATATTCGTTTCCTGCAAATCGGAAGCACACTCCCTAATGAATAACTCAGGTACCTTTCACGAAATAAACTCCATAACCGCAAAACTAAAAGATTAATTTTGTTGCATAGACGAACACGTCTTCCTCCCGTGAACACTCGACAACATCTCTCTAGTTTTTTTTATTGTTGAAGTACCGTCTTCTTGCGTTACCAATAACCAAAAAGACTTGTCCAATTCACAATGTTTTCACCTTTTCATTTACACTTGTTTTCGTAGTGTTTCGTATTCCCTTTTAAATTTTGCTGTTCTAATAATTCGAAATAAAATTCCTGACGAATACTATGCCCCTTTTTATTAATTTTCTTTTTCAGTTTAGCCACAACCGTTAATTTATTGCGACTCTTCACACCGTGATACCGTCTCCTTTCTTTTATCAAATATGTGTAATGTTCCTTTAATTTAATTTATTTAGCCATTTAGTAATTTTGCTTTTGGGAAAATACGATTACAACTACTCTTCCAATCGCCTCACACTATTTATTTAGTTTAATTTTGCAGTAACCGTCGTAATACTGGAAATTTTAGAGTTCTTTCTCCACATCGCGCACTATCGATTGTTTTTCTGCTTGAATACACTGTCCCGATATTAAAATAATACCAATAAATTGTCTTTCCTAGCGTCCTGTGACGCGTCTGTATGGATCGTCACACATCACCAACAAATTCCGACTTTAATTATCTTAAGTTTAAAACTCAATTCAAATAAAATGAATACAAATTGTTTTGCTATGCTATAATTTGTTCTCATTTCTTGCTCTTACAAGAGGGGTGTTGTCGCTGTTTATTTAAATAATATACTATGTTTTTCATTTAGTTTATTTAAAACTGAAACGCCGGTCTCGTAACAAAATTCAATATCAGATTTGTATTCTTCAAACTATATGGCATTAGTATATAACTCAGAAGTTAGTGTATCCTAGATTTAATGTATAGTATATTCCAAATCTGTTTTTACTAATTCCTGCATTTTTGTCGTATTGCAAGCAGATTGGTAATATTGTTCAGCGTCTCTATTTGTCGATGTACCAATATTCTTTTGTACTTTCTGTAATGTTAACTTATCTACAAATAATTTTATATATAACATATTAAAAAATACTCATGGGTTATATTGCGAGAAGTGAATTTTTTAACGAAAAGTTTGTCATTGTCTCCGAATCAAAACATTAACAGAATCTTGATTTCAAAGTCAAACGCTTCTTATTAAACTACAATTAAAAATATGAAAATAGAAATGTTTAAAAAATCTCGGAGTCTCCTATCCACGAGGAACCCTAAACACATGCTTTGTTTTCGAATGCTTTACTCCACCTTCGCATTTTCAGAAACCGAGCACCTCAGAATATTCGTCGGGAGAAGCAACAACGTACGTCGCTCAACGAAATGGACCAGAAACTTCACCAGAAATTTCAGAACTTAAAAAAAATGAAAGTAGTTTTTGTCCTGAGGGCACCGAGGCTTATAGTGTGACACATATGGACGACACACCAGGTAGGCTTTCAATTTATTCATTGTGACGAAAATAGCGTGGGACGTGAAAGTTTTGGAAAGAAAAATTATATTTCCTCTGTCTTTCTGCATGATCTTCATTACAAGAAATTTTAACATTTTTTTTTAAGATTTCGAAATTTAGTTGCAATCCTTTTCTTGTCACCCTTTAATTTACATTTGCACATCAGAAATTGTTTTTCGAATTGAAATTAGTGGTGCTATAACACCACGTACTTCTTCAGTTATATTTAACCGTTTCTAATACTATAATACTACTGCATCCGCAAAAGTGTTTCCAACCCGCAGAAAGTTTGTCCACCCTGGCATTCGAACTCACATACTTACGATTCACTATATCAAACAGCCCAGCCCGAGTAACAATATTCCCGGCAATTTAGAAAGAAAGTTGAATACGGGCACTCATGTTCAAAGTTTTAAAAAAATGACATTATTTAAATATATAATTTTGAAGAACATAATTCGTAAGGACACTAGTAGTGCTACCACAATACATACTTTCTCCCAATATTTCTAACTTTTGCAATTTTCGAAAGTTCAGCGATATTAACGAAAATGAGATCTGCACCATTATTAAGCGTCCTTTGCTCTATTCGTGAAATAAAAACAGTTAAAGAAAAATTTGGATCCGTTTTCTACATTTTTTTTATAAATTACATTACCTTCAAACAGAAATTACGAGAAAACTATTTGTTGTTTCAAAAAATTGTACATGACCTTTTTTAATAATAAATTTTTTAAACATCTTATTACAATAAATCTCTTTCAATACTGTACTTATATAAAGTACTTTTTTGCATTTTCCGAAAATACCGATTTCATTGAAATCTTGAGACCAGCAAGAGATTTCTGTCGTCCTTTGATACTTACGAGGAAAGATTAAATATTATTCTAATAATTATCCTACTGTTTTAAACTGAGGACTGGATTCAAGTGGGATAATACACAATCATATATTGTAATGCTTTCAGATTTAATAGCAATTTCACGTGGGATATAAGTGTCTACAACGTTTTTTTAAATTTTAAAACAAATACTATGTTTTAAACAATTTTGATAATTTTGTTTCTATCTTCGGTATTCTACTCATATTTTCAAAAAATTGCACATGATCTTATTTACATATTTATTTTCGGACAATAAATTTTGAAAAGTTAAAACTCACTATTTTAATGGAAAATAGTCGACGAAAAAACTGCACTTTTGCAATTTTCTTAAAATGAGGTTTTTCAACAACAGACTTGCCGCATTTTTTCAGCATTCTCTACGCTAACCGAGGACAAATTTTCATTATAAAATTTAGAGCCTTTTTTTACAAAATCTTGAAAATATTGAGGCTTCATGTACAGTACCCCCAAAATAAAAATATCTGTTTCAAACTCAGAGGGTCTCGAATTGCATTAAATCGATCAGGGAATATCAATTTTGGAGAAAATTGTTTGAACGGTTTAGCCACTAGCGTTGACCACAGGCAGAAAGATGGACTGACGCAAACACACGTTTGTCCATCAATCAATTTTCGGTATCAACGATCCACAAAACATAAAATCTGATTACAAAACGTGATATAGGAAGTAATTTACTACATACAGAAACAACATTTTCCACTTTTAGCTACAAACACGGTATCAATTAATTGCATATCTTGGCTTCTAAGAAGATGTTTAGAAGCCAACGTGAAAACGACGCGCATTATAAGAATTAATATCATGACGAGATTTATTTTAGATTTTCTTAATTTACTATAAATTTGTATTTTGTGTTTTTCAGTTAAAAGTCTCGAAGTCCGGGAGGGTTCTGATCAAAGACCATCTGAATCAATAGACTACCTGGAAAATAAAGGTAATGTTTTTGTTTCAAAATTATTATTGCTGAGGCCTTTCGCAAATGTAGTTGTGGTTAGAGGGATAAAAAATGAATCCCAGTAAACAAATCATACATTTTCAAGTTACATTTCACACGTAGTTTGAATTATTTCCCCCATTGTTACGTAAAATCAACTAATATATTGTTCATCAGTTCAAAATCAAGTACACGATTCTTCTTAAAGCAAGCTTGCAAGTACATTCATGATGCTTCCTCAGTTTGCATTTAAAGTTAGAATTTTCTCGAGGTCACTATACATAATTCACTTCATCACTTAATCATATTTTCAATGTCACCGAATGTATACCTTGAAAGAAAGATATCATTTTCGATCTCTTCATATGTCTGAGAAGTTTGAAACATTTATTCTGAGACATCCTTCAGTACAATAAACGTGGATAATTCTTTAGATTATTTGAGTATGGAGTTTCATTCCTGATAATCTCGTATTTTAAATGTAATTTTTATCTATTTACATATAAAACGTATAAACCCAAAAAAATTATAAATGTTTCGAGAAATACGAAAATGTATAACTCCTTTCACTGACTCATACACTAGTTAAAGTAATGGAATATAATATAAAATATTTTCAGTATACAAAAGAAAGAGACCGTAAAACATCTTACCGTAGCAATTGAATAATTTTTATTTTAAATTTGGATTTATGAACTTGTGTTTTTAAACGGTTGGGTTTGAATGCTATTTGAAGAAAATTGAGGAAGATTATTGTTTCTTGCCGCGAAAATCTTGAGATGAAAGCCTGGATTCATCTGTATTAAAGATTTATTTGAAATTGTCTACATTGAAAACATTACTCAAATTGGGAAGAGGTTTATCAGATTAGATTCGATATTACGGGTTTCGGATTTGAGTCTTACTTTCTTCTTAAATAATTAAGCCCTTAGTGGATTCGTCATTGTTTTTAGTATTACGTTTAGTGTGTATTGGCTCATATTCATCTGCACACTAAACTGCTTCTGACAAATTCTTGGCCAACTGGTGTTTATCAGGTAAACAAAATCTCTTTGTGGTAGAAAGTGGACCTGCTAAACACCAATGCAAAATGAGGTGCCTACCAATCAGGGCAAATGTATCAGGTATATCTTCAACATACGACATTTTACATCACATGTTCATAGGAGGAAAAGTTACTATCTTTGACCTCCTACATGTCCTAGAAGTTTGTAAAATTTATGTTGAGGCACTCGTACTTGAAATTAAAATTTTATTCCTGGATACACCGAGTTTTGAAATATAATGTATTTGTAATAACTCTGTAAGCATCAGGATATAAAAAGTTCAGTTTACAAAAATATGCGTGGAATGGAGTTTTAGAACTACAATAGAAAAGCATATAAACATTTTTGCTAATCCAACCGTCATCATTCAAAATAACAAGGCAAAAATTGATTTGTACAATTGTACACGAGCAGTTGCTTATTATATATTATTTAATGAATTTTTATTAATTACTTTTTAATAAATGACCATTAAAGATCTTTTAAATAGTTATTTTTTCGTGCCATTTTGGCTTATATGTATTACGCCCCGTTCGCGGGCCGCCATTTGGAAACCCCTGCCACATGACGTTTTTCCTACAATGCCTCAAGAATTCATATTCCACCAACTCTCGCTTCAAGAAACTTCATAACAATTTACTTTACTAATGCACTAAGGTGTAATATTCCATTTGTAATGCAGGCGTAATGCCCGAACTAAGCGTATAAACAATTTTAAAACACGGACAACTCACATCGGAAATAGCTTACTAAACGAAAAAAAATCATAAAATCAATATGCAATTATGCAATTAGCTGATGTTGAGGTAACTCAATCAGAATTTTGTCCAGTTTCCCTGATCCATTGAGAAAATGCTGAGATGGCCCCCTGTTTTGCTTCTGGAAGTAAATGTAGCTTCACTGTGCGTACGTTTTGTTGAGCACGCCTTTTGCTTATAGTAGTAGGAGTAGAACTGATGTTCGTTACTATTTTGTTAGCAATGCAGAAAAATCAAATCAGCAGTTAATTTACCGTTGAAATTGATTTTCTATAACGCGGTAAAAAACATTTCTCAATTTTTTTTCTAAAATAATATTTTTTTCTAAATTCTTGTTCTAGTTTTTCAAATGTTGCTAATTTCGTTTTTTTTCATTCTGGGCCTCAAGAAAATGTGCGCAGATAATCTATTTCCCCATAGGTCATATACAATTTTTTACTGTTTTTGACCAAATAAATAAATAAATCACAAATCAAGTGTACTGTTATACCTCAGAGTGAGTTACAAGGAAATACTTATAAACGAATTGCTCTTGTTACCTTTGCCTTTACTAGTGTAATATTCATATGTGTGTTTAAACGTTTCCCTTTTTCAGATCCCCTACAGAGGAGTCCATCGGGCGCGTCGTTGGGGCTCCTTCCACGAGGACGCAAGCCACTCTCCCCAAGCACCTCTGAGCTCGCAGACGCACAACTAAGATGGCTGTCTAAGAGTTTGCAGAACATAAGTGCTCACGAAGACAATAGACTGTTTCAAAAACGAGGAAGTTTCCCTCCCGTAAAACAGCGGACTCATGTCCAAAATTATGTTCCTAATTTACACGAATCTGCTCCTACAGGGCGATGCACACATCCAAATGAAAGAGCAGATTGTGAGATAAAAACGAAGCAAGATGACGGTGCGCCGAATTGGAGTAAGGAAGAAAGTGTTCCCGAAATTCGACAGTCCACCACGCACACCGATGTGTCACCATTAAAATTAAATTTTCAAAATAGTGACATATCTTTGAAGAGGAACTTAGACGTTCCAAATATTGAAGACGCATCAAAAAAAGATTCGTGCATATCAGACACCAGTGTTCAACAACCTGCCACGGACGGTGAAAGAGCGCTGAAAAAGGACGACTCTCAAGTTCCGACAGTGTTTAGTGTCAATCTCCCATCGTCATCGGGGAACATTTACAGACCGGGTCCGGTCAACTCATTCCTTCAGAAGGAATGTGAAGAAATGAAGGACGCCATTCTCTTTTCTAGGCGCAGAAGCAGATCCCAGGATCAACCCGAGCCTGAGGTCGCTCCCCCCGACGGAATGTACCGGTGTATTAAGGCCGTTTCAAAAACAAACAGGAAGTGTTCCGGCTACGGCTCGCACTTCCAATCGCTGCACAAAATGAGCGTGATCGTGGGCGACACGCAGCAAGGGCGCTCGCTGTTCGTGGACCACAGCCTATCCTCGTCCTGCTGGCAGGACTCCCTCTCCAAGGAGCATTGCGTGAAGCAGGTGTCCATGTGCTCCAACAGCCAGCGCAAGATGGGCTTCTGCGCGAAGAAGAACATCCACCTCCGAGAGAACGGGGAGAGGGTGGCGGGGGCGCTGGGGGCGGTGTCGGGGCATGTGACGGGGCCGGCGGCCGCGGCGGGGCCGGGGGCGGGACCAGTGGGGATGGGTGTGGGGGTGGGGGTGGGGGTGGGGCCGACCCCGCGGCCCAGCGTCGCCGCCTCCCTCGACAGCTCGTTCCCGCGCTCCACCTCCGTCGCGTGGGAGAGGGCCAACAGCATCGGAAGCATGGCCAGCAGCGTCGACGGCCGCCTCAACATCACCAAGACCAAGTTGGGCGCGGGGCCGGCCGCTCCGGAGCACAAGCTGCGGGAGGAGAACGTGCCTTGGTGCGGCTGCTGGGGCAACGGCTGCATATAACGCGACGGCCGGGTCAACTGGGCGTCCAAAAAGCGGGATTCGTTCAGTGATAATTACTGTTCCTTTTAGACATTTCATTTAAAATTCGCGGACGATTATAATGGGTCTCAACTGCCGATTCGTGCTTTCCACCTGCAAGGTTTCTTGACCAGAGCCTGAGCGGCGATGGGTCGTCAAGGGCAATTGGTACAGTTCGACAGTTGGTGACGCAGTTGGTAGCATGTCAAGGTGTCAAAGACAAAAGAACCATTCAAGAAAACGTGTAGGAAAAACAGCAATATATCTATATATGTTCTTTATATATATTTTTAATATAAGTGGAGGCTAACGCGCAGCTTATGAACCCAGCTCGTACGTCGACTGCCTCGTACGTCGTAAGCCTAACGCTATTGTTGACACGTGTCTCATATGCCGAGGTACACAAATAACACGCGTTTGTTTGCAGACAGCTTGAGGCCACTTTCATCATTCGCGAAATTCAAGAACGGCGCCGCGCCGTCTGTTAGCATCCACGTCATGCCAATGCTTCGCTCCCCCGCAGCGAACCTTTCTTCACTTGGTTGGCGGGTGGCGGGCAGGGCGCGGCGCGGCGCGGCGCGGCGCGGCGCTAACCCACGTCTCCTCTCCCTCCAAAATTTTACATTAGGTCAACGCCTCTCAAATTTGTATTCTGGGTTGGGCAGTATTTAAATACCTGTATTTGAAATACCTATTTTTTATTTGAAAAAACTGTATTTTTGAGTTTTTTGGACATCTATTTAAGACATGTATTTAAATATATAAAACAGGTGTATTTAAAAAAATAAATACTTAAAATACTTTAAATAGAGATGAACATAACGAGATAGTTTCTTTTGTTTAATTCTGCTAGTGAATGGACCTCATTGAAACAAAATAAAAGATCCTTTCAGCGATTGAACTTCAAGTCTCTTCATTTTAAATGATAAATCTAAATCATTCAAAATGCTGGAGAATTATCCGATAAAAAATCGTTTATTCTTTATAACACTAGTTTATGTTCATCAGCGTCAGTTCAACAACTGTTTTCTTTGTGGGTTTTATACATTCGCCAACTAGGGCTTTATTGTCTCAGGATTTGTTTGAAAAAACTAGTTTTAAGAGCAAATTCCGTTTATTTGAGTTAGACATATTTTTGATTTAATTTTATATTTTAAAAAGGGGTTGTGTGAAAGTATAATTGAAAGTGTTTTATATTTGAAAGAATTTAGTTCTTGTTTAGAAATGTATGACTCAATTCGTAATTTCTTGTAATTGAAAATTATCATACATTGTTGCAATACAAATTTCTAATGCAACATTATTGTTTTTACTGTATTTTGAGTATTTGTAGTATTTTAAATACGTATGTTTTTAGCAATTCAAAACCTAATGTATTTGAGTATGTATTTAAATCCTTCCAAAGTATTTTGGCGAAGTATTTAACTATTAAATTTAAAGTATTTTGCCGAACCCTGCATTTATTGAATTATTTCTTAACCGTCAAAATACAACAGAATTGCTACTCGGACACGCTATCCTCTTGAAACAAATTAACTTAATGAAACAAAACATACATTTAAATTTGAAGGGCTCAATCAGAAACAACAGACAATGCAGACTTTAGATACAGTTCGTTTAATATTTGACGAATAGATCATCAATACTGCCGCATCAGTGAGTCTTTCTGTCATAAAGTAAGAAAGTGGAAACTAATACTGAATGGGAACAAAGTTGCTCAAGGAAGAGAGTGGAAAGATCGTTGAAACAGTGAACTTGAAAAATTCAAAATGGTTGCTTATGATAACCTCATCCTTCAATTTCACAATTGAACTAGTGGTGCCACAATAGAACGTACTTCCTCGCATTATACGAACTGTTTCATAATGTTATAATACTACTTAAACATACATTTTTGTAGTTTTTGAAAAATTAAAAGTTTAAATCCGAATAACGTTTAAGTCTTGTTATTTAATTATTCAGTTTATGTCAGTTAGGACCATCCATTCAAAAAGTTTTAAGAAAAAACTTCAGACTGTTTATGTGAAAAACTTGTTTCTAAAACCACCTTTTCGATATCACGAACCTATAATAGACTTTTCTTTCAGTCGTATACAGGAAAGTAACATAATGTATTAACAACGTGTTACCGAAATGACTTTTGCGAAGCAGCTCCAATGGGCGGCTGCCCTTGCGTGATGTGGCGTGGTCTGATGGAGCGTCGAAAGAGCAACAGGGGGTAATCGGGGAGGGAGGCGACGGGTTCCAACAGGGCGACGGGGTTGACGGAGGCGCCGGCGCGAAGGGGGTGGCGACAAAGGGGGAGCGAAGGGGGTCGATGCGGCGACTGGCGACGGGGGCGACGGGGACGACGGGGGCGACGGGGCGACGGGGCGACGGGGCGACGGGGCGACGGGGCGACGGGGCGACGGGGCGACGGGGCGACGGGGCGACGGGGCGACGGGGCGACGGGGCGACGGGGCGACGGGGCGACGGGGCGACGGGGCGACGGGGCGACGGGCGACGGGGCGACGGGGCGACGGGGCGACGGGGCGACGGGGCGACGGGGCGACGGGGCGACGGGCGAGGGCGCCGGCGGGCGCGAGGCCAAGTGTCAATAATACGCGGAGGCCGCGCAAGGCGCGCGGGCAAACAGCACCTGACAAGTGGGCGCCCCGAGTCAACACCGCCACGCGCGGTCGCTCTGGAAGGCTCCGCCCCGCCCAGTCCAACCCCCCCTCGCCTACGAGAACGGCTCTTTGAACCAGCGCCAAGCGCACACAAACCACAAGCCGCTCTATGTGCGCGCACATCTGGCGGATCAGTGCGCACATGTAAAGGATCTGAAAATGCGATAGTCACGCCGCTTCATGTCATAACCTCTGCCCGTTACAATCGTACATAAAAATTCATAGCAACTCGTAGTTAATCATCAGCTAAAATGATTATGAATTTCTGTGATGCTCGCCAGTTTACCTCTTGCGAAAATCCATATTTCACAGCTTTTAATCGGACTCTTTTGTAAAGTAGTAGCAGTAGTTGCACCTGTATAACCTACTACTTCTTTCGAGGTTTCGAGGGAAATACTGTTAGGGAGTTGTTTCTTCGTCTTTCCATCCTCTTCGATTCTACAGTCCAGGAATGGCCAGCTATCAGAGCATTAGGAGGCGCTATTTTCAGAGAAATGTTTGGAAAGAGACAATTAATTTTCCTAATTTTATTACGATCCCAGTACCTAAATCATAACTACCTGGAGAGAAGGAATGGTTTTCATAAGATGAGTTTATGGTATGACATGATTCAGAAATGATGGAACGACAGGAAGACGGGGAACCCCGAGAAAACGTGGCGCGAACCCGCTTCGTCCACATAGATCCTCGGACCAGGAGTGAACCCCGACCAAGAAGTGGAAATGGACTCGTCTGACCGCTACAGCACAGAACGCCCTATTTTTTTAGGTTAAACACATTAATGTTTAAGTTATATTTATAACAAGTGCAAACAACTGCAGAGGAAAATTATATTTACAAACTGAAACATTCACTCACTGGATCAAGACCAACAAACATTTGTAATATAAAGACTTAACTCGACTGCTTCAAGGGTGAAATTTGGCTCATAACTACTAGAAGGCACGTAAGGCTGCTAGGTAGTTACGGCAGCTAAGGCATTAACTGCTTCCTGGCAGTTAAGGACGTTTACAAAACTTAAATGTACATCGGTTAGAACTGCGCCATTTTATGAACTTCACTGTTGAATATAATGACTCTTACAAGTAGGTTATCTCAAAAGTGGAAATAAATATATTTGTACTACATACATATAATTTTCATTTTAGCCCCAGAATTTCCTAAGAGCCCGACAAGAATGCTGAAGACCCGCATGGGTCTCACGTGCCGCGCTGTGGCCTCCGCCGCTACAGAAGTGGACCACTTTAGGATTGTAGATTATCTCCGATAACCCTACGAGATATTTAAACTATCAAAGACAAGATTACATAGCGAACAGTTCTGGAAAAAAGTAGTACGACCACATATCCCTGGAAACCACTGAGTCCCGGTCTCCCGTATGTCTAATATCCATATCAACTACCCAGTTTGAGAGTATCGGAAGAATAATACAGCCGCCCAAATCCTAGAATAGACGGAAAGCAGAAGAGACGCAAGTGGTTGGGACTCTATGGTTTCGAAAAGACGTCGATAATAGCTTGATTTGAGTGCCCACATTGTGCTTGTGGGTAAACCAAATTCATCACTTTATTTTATGCCGTATATTCTTGGTCCGTTGTAACATGTCTCCATGATTGCAATGTTCCTACGGGATATTCCTCGTGGATCGCCAAATGAAATCGACACCCTAGAACACCATCGTTATCAAACGTTGCACTTGTCCAAGTTGCCCTGTTGCCACGTTATTCTGTGAAAATTCCATGAAATTGAAAAATGAAATTGCGAATCGTTAACGACATTTTTCTAATGTTAAGTCATGTTGGAAGATCCATCAAGATTAATGGATAACAAATTCCGCGATTATGGTAATAATAGAACTTCGCTGAAGACACCACAGTTCTCTTGCATTTCACTTCCTGATATGATTATTGGTTCCATCAAAGTGGACATTTCAAACAATTGTGAATACAAAGGGAAATCAATGACTCACAAAACCCTCAAATTTAACAATTCAATAAATGTTGTTTCTTCCAGTTCCTAAGTAACGGTTTAAAGGTAAGGTTTCCTAAGTATATGTTAAGGGATAATGTAACAATTTCTCGTAAAAAAGTAATTTCAATTTTCTTTAAAAATTGAGAAATACATTGTTTATTAAATTTCATAAAAATATGTAATAACGTATACTGAGTTGCAACGTTATTGGTGCCTTCATATACAACATGATACGGCGAGAGCAGCATATAAATACAAATTGTTTATAGTGACGCTTGGCAGACATTCTGTTTTTAAAACAGTTATCTATTTCTGGTTACCACCCTACCACAATCTCCTCTAGTATGTTTGTTATGCGACGCTGAAAGTGTTTACTCAGCCTTGTAATTTCAAATATAATTTCTAATGAAGAAATATTGTTTTATTTTTTCTCACACCCAAAATCACCCCACAAACAGAACACAGCACAATTTTCATATTTTTTTTGAGAATCTCTTGCAGAAAATATATGCACATTGTTCAGGAATCTTGTGGCAAACATAAATTAGTGAGGATGATTAAGTGTTAGTAGGGTTGGATTAATACACAAGCAAATGAAATACGTGCTGGGGCCCCCGACGAATCCACTTTAGTTTTTTAAACAAAATTGTATAATAGTTCATTAATATTAAAAATATTTGAGTATTTTAAAAATTGCAAAGGTTATAGTTTATTTTTCATATTTATTGATTACTTTTATTCAATTTTTTAAATATTAATACGGGAGCGCATAGTTTTGCTATCCTTAGGGCCCCCTTAACGCATTAATCCGGCCCTGATCACCAGCATTCAAGTAACACATAACATACAAAAATCCAATCGCGTTTAGAGTGTGAATCTCTGTAACAAGCAATTTAGAAACAAAATATCCCTTGTGTCCCAATGTTGGAATACGTATCAATGTATGTAGATGTTTTCCTGTTTTACGACTTAATACCTTCCGGAACCTCATAGAGCCCCCCTCCTCCGCTGAGTCTATTTCTATTTAGATGATCTCTGCTGTCCGGGTGACGTCCCGTCGAAGGCTGTATTGCCAACGTTTCGACCATATTATCGTGGTCTTCCTCAGGGCTGGAATGCCCTTTGGCATATGATAGTCCAGATGCCGCGCACCTACCTTTCTCTACATTCGCACACCTCCACCGAGGAAAGGAAATGAGAGCGAGATTTTGGATTTAAGGGTGATTACATTGTGAGATAGGAATGTCACAAAATAAAATCCATGTCTTACAGTTCGACGGCGGGATTCGAACCCACAGTCCACATGTAACATGTACACAGAACAGAAATGCCCTGCATCCCTATGCCACCAAGGTGCTTGGGAGTCCCCACCATGCCATAAAACAAGCCCTGGAAAATTTGAACCCGTGATCCTTCGAGCCGATACTGCCAAGTCGCGCTACGCAGGTCGGCTTGTCGCGATGAAATTCGTTGGAAACAGTTCCTTCCAGGTTTCAGGCACATCAAGAGAACAATCGGCACCACGTATGTCAACCTTGAACAATTATAACTCACTCTAAAATGTGTTGCGGTAATGATTCCTCTATTGTGCTTTATATGCGTACCATAAACCCAATGGAAATTTTTGTTTGTTTTGTTTTTGTTTTGTGCATCTTTTCAGAAACAACGGGATAAATACTGTTTTCAGCATTCGCGCATTGAAAAGAGTACATACTTTCACTGCTTATTACATACTATGTGAAAAATAGTTAAAAACGTATGTGACGTACTATGGGAAGAAACTGTACTCTGCACGTTTTCATTAAATTCTGAGATCTCTACCCTAACACTTAAACAACTTGAATCATGAATACAAGTGGAAAAGAGCGTTTTTTCTGACTTGTATCAATAAAACAATATTCGTTTCCTGTGTAATCAAAGCTAATTGCAAAAAAATTAGCTACGGATTTCCTCTATTATCTCTCATTGTGTCCTTTGTGAAGGAATCGACTTACAACCGCGAGAATATGAAGAACGATAACTTGAGTAACTGTATTCGCCACTTGAACTCCTGTATGAGCCACTGAAAAAAATGCACAGTGAAGTTACATTTCAATTCCAGAAGCAAAATAAGGGGCCATCTCAGCACTCGCTCGAAGGATCAAGGAAAACCTGATGGAGATGGGGATCACTGACCCATAAACAGAAGTACAATGCTTGTTAGTGGCAAATTTAATCTTTTAGAATTATAACAGTTCAAATGGTAACTAATGTGGATAAAAGTGGGAACAGTGAGACGCAAAATTGGATAACAAATGAGAGATTGAAAAATATATCTACTCAAAAAAGTTTTGTGCAAACATGATCAATAGAAACATGAATTAGAAACATGATAATGTGAATTAGTCTAAAGATTTATCTATCAGGTATTCCAATTGTTATTACTCCCAAAGTAGGAAACGGTTGTATATAACATTTCCCCATTTATGTGTTTTTATGTAAATAGTGTATATAAGTGTATTTGTACATGTATGTATTTCTTTCAGGAAGTGTTCTATATTTTTGTCATTGTATTTTTTATTACTATTGGTGTGTGTGATAGAGCTAATTTTTTTGTGTGATTAAACATTCATTATTTAAAATACCGAATACTGTCACTTCCACATTCAGTGTATCTTTACAAAAAGAACATACTCTCTTAGTTAAATTTCAATTGTACCTGGTTTTCTTATTAGTATCGGAAAGACGAACCCATACCTTCTGTTACGGTAGATGGTGGGGAAGGAGCCAGGAGGCGGCGCTCGCTCGAGCCTGGCTCGTCTGCCCCATACCAAAAACATTAGCTTACCACAAGGCGCACATGGTAGCGAACGTCCTTTGAAATTAATTTGCTGTAGTGTCATCGCTAAGTAGTGAAGAAACACCAAATTCACGGGATGGGAACGGTTCTGCTCTCATCTACCTATTTTTACACTGTCACTGATACTCGTTTTCCTCACTATCATAACGAGTATCATTACTATCGTTCGTGGCGTTTCCGGTAAAAATAACGATTTCTTAATAATGTGCATTAAATTATTGTGCGGCGAATCACACTCTCATTGAAACTGTCGAGAGCAGATTCCATTACCTTTCTCTTCCTCTATTAAGAGTTGAAAATGAACACGAACAATTGAATAGAGTTAATTTCCTTATTAATTCTGCGAACAGATATTTTCGAGACATCCGAAGCAACTACTTCCTGCTTTGATATTTTCAATACTTTCTTTCAACACTCGTGTCAAAATACTTTGTCTGATATACTCTTGTCTGATATACTTTTGCAACGATTTCGTGCGTCTGACTGTAAAGGACGCCCTTATGCAAGTTGCTCTGAACAGGACACATTGCAATGATCACAAAAAATAATAATTACTTTTACAGAACTTCACACAAATCGCTTCCCTCTGGTAGGGAAATCCAATGAAAACTTACACCTCGCGGAGGACGAATAGTCAAGGTCAATGTATACAACTGTAGTAGAGCTGTCAACATGTCCTGGGAAGGGACGCTCTCCCCCCCTAAAGTTTATAAGGAATGAAATCTTACGCCAGCCTCGACCTTGAACGGACAGGATAAAATCACTTCACAGTAAATATGCTCATTGTGATGTAGAAACAAATGACTTGTTTCTAAAATCTGTATCCTAAATCAAAAACATGGGTAAGTGCATCATGTAGCGACTACTTAACATATAATATATCATCACAAATAATATTTAACATTATTTGTAACATTGTTCTCTTTTTGTTTATGAACTCATTACTTTAGTTAAAATCTTAATTCGTTCAATATTTAAATTGCAATAAGTTATAATATTATTCTTAAAATTTTGTTTCTCTTTATTTCTTTTCTAATAAACATAAAACAGAAAATCTACGAAAAATAATAAAATTACTATTTTATTTATATTGAGCTGTCGGGTCCAAATTATAAGAAAAATGTGGTTAAAAATAAACTTATATAAGAAATTTAGAAACACTTTTTATTTGTGCGAAGTTCTCCGGGTAAATTGATTTAAATCCGGCGAAAAACTAATTTCACAATCGAATACCTGGGGGTTGAGGTAGCGATGTTCGAAGAATATACGAGGTCTAATATTCAGGATCGATAATTATTGGTCGACAAGGATGGTTAAAGAGTCCTGACAAGTTAGCATCATAAGACACTAATAGAATACCCCGCCGTCTTTTTAAGGTTGGCTCACCAGCCTCAGGTAGAAGGCACTCGATTCGGCTGGTGCGATACGCACCTGCTGAGAGTCTGATACCAGCATGGAGTATGCTATTAATGGGTCGGAGAGTCGAAGGAGCAGATCTGTAAACTGCACTACCGTAATCCAAAACTGAACGGATGAGTGCTCTATATAGTCGCAAAAGGCTAATGCGGTCAGTTTTTCATGAATTATCACTCATCATACGAAGAAGATTAAGAGGGAAAACACATTTGTTTGTAGTCTACGGATATGAGCACGCCATGTGAGGGTCTTGTCAAACGTGAGCCCCCGGAACCCGGCAGATTCAGTGAATTCGGTTATTCATGCACATGGTATATCCTGCAGAAATGCACACCAGTAGATTTAATAGCGGAAAAGTTAAACCCTGTTGACGTGTTCCATTCTTGGTGCTTGTTGACCATCAGTTCAAGTTGCCTCTGGATCGCACTGATGGAACTGGACGAACAAAAGATGGAAAATTCATCGACAAACAACGATGCTACAGGTTCTCGCACAGCCGACGCTATACCATTTATGGCGATGGCAAACAGTGACACTTAGAACCGATCCTTGAGGGATACTATTTTCTAGATGGCGACTACTAGATAGCCTGTCACCAACGCGAACACGGAAGAATCTGTTCCAAAGAACGTTTTGGAGTAATAAAGGGAGATTCCCCTTAAATTCCCAGGAGTGCATGCCATACCTCCGAGTAATGTCGTAGGACTTTTCTATGTCAAATAAAATTGCGACAAGATATTGCGTCAAGGCGATGTAGAAATTGATGTTGTCAACGGAGGGTGGTCCAGGTTGACCGGTTTCTTTTAAACCCACTCTCAATTGGCGTCAACAGATTTTTACACCCCAGGGCCCAGACCAACGCTGTAAAGTGCTGTAACGCTGATTCACCATGCGTTGCAGCAATTTACAAACACAGTTTGAAGAGAAATGGGTCGATGGCAATGATCGATCTTTCCCTTCTTTGGGAACTGAGATGGCTTCACGCGATTTAGCAGGGATGATGTGCTCTTCCCAGATACGATTGTAGGCCCGGAGGAGAAATTGCATAGCTGTTTCAGCAAGATGCATTATGTAATAGATTTCATCTGACCTGGGGCAGTTTTTTTCCGCAAGTGACATTGCCAGAGCAAATTTTGTTCATGGAGAATGGATATTAAAATCATCCTGATGTACTCTGCGCGAAAAATTCAATAGCACGGTTTTCAATTCTTTCTTTTAACAAAAAAAAGTCTAGAACATAGTTCGCCGAACTCTACATATTTTCATAACAAGCGGCAAGTTCTACAATTGCATCTCGAGATGTAATTATCTCACCATTCATACGAAAATCTGGCACTGAATGTGAGGAGGAATATCCCTTCATTTGTCGTACCTTCCTCCATACCAGACGTGGTGGTATTGAGGAAGGAGACGTTTGCTCACCACGATGAATTTTTGCTTTCTACAATGTTTTTTCTCACCTTCGCTCTGCACCTCCTGTAATCAATTAGGTTATCCTCGGCTGGATAGTGTTTCCGACATGCCAAACGCCTTTTTACGGGCACTGACCGCCCTTGAGCAGTTCGAGTTCCACCACGGGAGAAAGGGAAGTCGCTGTTCACCAGTCGACTTTGTGACTGCAATATCCACAGCTTGTATTACTGCACTGTTACAAGTAAAATGCGCTGCCATTTCGTCTGCACGGTAGTCGCCCTCTGATAGACTGACACTTGCTTGAAATTTCGGCAAGTCAGCATGTTGTACACACCATTGAGAGGGTCGAGCCAACTCATGAACAAGTCCATGGATGTGAATGACAGTGGGGTCGCTTCCAAACAGGTCATCTAGAATAGACCATTGTAGAACGGGTGCAAGTGATGGGCTACAGAGAGCCACATCAGCGCACGTTGTATTGGCACAAAGATCTGGGGAATTAATTTAAAAACGGATTGATGAAATAACATCCAGATTCTTTCTAATTGCGTCATGCCTGGAAACACCGCCTGGAAGAGGACGGAGCGCCCCCCACCCCGCGATCGACCCGGGACGCCGCCCATGTTTACACATACCCTTTTCAATACCCTCACCCCTCTCTCCGTCGCCGCAATGCACGCGCTAGGGAAAGAAAACGGCGTTGCGTCGTTTTGGGTGCGCTCGCTTACGAGAGAAGGAGGGCTTTGTTTAATAAAGGGAATAAACAGTTCGATTCCATCCGTACACAGCTTGCTCCAAACTCCAATGCGCTTGCCTCAGCATTTTTGGAGAGAGAGAGAGAGAGAGAGAGAAATTACCGAAGGTTCTAGAAGAATTTCTTTGATAGCGTCGCAAGAATTGGTTGAAATAATAGTTAACGCGCAATTGATTTTAACCAATTAAAGCGTCTGATATTCAGAGCGCTAGGAAGACATCGGTTCCAGGGAGGTTTAAACACGAAGGTTCTGAGGTCACAGAGCAGAGGGTGTCGGACCGCCAGAGAGACTGCCACGGACCGCCGCAGAAGAGAGAATATTCGTAGATGGGGTTCGACCGCCAGAGAGATTGTCACGAGCCGACGCGCAGATTGTTACGAACCGCCGCGAGAGGTTCTCGGACCGCCAGAGACATTGTTTCGGACTGTCAGGGAGTGCGTGCCAGGCCACCGCTCGAAAGGTGCTGAATTTGGGCAGATTTGTTATGTGTTGCTGATTATAACCGCCCGTCTGTTAGCTACAGTGAGACGAAGTGATAGTCACAGACCGTGCTCGTGTGCTGCACAATCCAGTCTTGGACTTACTGTGCTATTGAACTGTAGGTGAAATGAACTTTCGCCTTCCTATATTCGGGGCGTCTAGGACTGTTCAAATAAGTCATGGGCGTTATTAGAATCGCCAGGTGCTAAATTTAATTCATTACGCAATGGCGATGAAATTCTATTAAACTATTCACGAACTGCTACCTCAATTGCTGACCAACCGCCCGAAGCAATGCGGAGGAACCGTTTCAGCTTGTTCTTAACCAACCACGCTCTGGTTTGTTTCAAGTATTTCTGAGCTATCAAAAAACATTTTTTGAAAACAAATATTATTATGTGTAATCTTGTCGAGGCCGCGCTGTGATCTTTTAAAATTTTCTAATATGCACATTTAAATGTATAACTTAACCTTAATTTTAAGAACTATAGGGGGACAAGTTTGAAATCTCCCTTTTGGGAGGTGCTTACTTTCCCAGGTTTCTCCCACCGCTGTTACAGTGCCAGAATATCTGACCTACTGCGCGCACGCGATTCGTCGCCCTCCCCCAGCAAGGAGGAGCTATAAGTCATCAATGTCACTGCAGCCTTCGCTGTGTGACGTCATTGCCGTTCTCACACTCAGAGGAACTGCCTCGCAAAGAAACGATAATTTTGTCCACTTTTGCTTTCGTCGACATGTCTGTTTTCATATATTCTTCTTCGATTTTCTTAACGTGTTCACAACACTTCTTCCATTGATTTGGGCAATATTTAGAAAATAATATTCGCATACATTTTCTTTAACTCATAGACAGGTACCGATGCTTTCTTTCGTAACATGATTCCTAATGGAACTCCAAACTAAATCGATGGAATTGAGATTAGGATGGTAAAGAGGGAGCTTAATGTTCAGGTTATATTACCTGCAAACGGTTGTCCTAGTGTTAGAAACAAATACAATATTACGCCTGTGAACTTCACTTGAAATTAAGCCTACGCTAAGATACCCCACGCTGCACAGCACTCGAAGATGAAAGGGACAGGACTAAGGACCAGGGGCGATGCTTCCTATACATATGTTTCTTTTACTGAATTTTAATACATTAGGAGTCAGCGTTTGTGCACAGACAGCTGAAACTGTTCAGATTTGGATGGCCGACACTTTTACTGCTGCACGTTGGGCCCACGAACAAAGTAGACTGTCTATGCGTTCAGACCCCCCTCCCCTCGACCAGCCACGCCGCCTGGCGCGCAGAGCGAGTGAGAGAGCGATATTTTCAGGGGAAGTGATCGGTTGATGGTGGGAGTCACCCCTCCTCGCGCATGCGCACTCGAAGGGAGCTTTCAAAGTTGCTGGCCAATAACACCACCAACTATTGCCGTAAGACCATTTCTGAATTTTTTGAACTCCAATTAAACTTTTCATAATTCTAATTGATTCTTGTGCTGGTTCTTTGCGCATGCATCTAGGGCACGTCCATTCCATTAGCATAAGAGAAGGTATCTTCTAGGTACGGAGCTAGCGGCGAATCAATTGTCCACGACCCTGCGACTAATTGGGTCATCCGACGCAATTCAATTAACTCTTGATTTACCTACCGTAAATTTGTTTGTGACTACTAGCGAAATGGGTTGGTTCACCTGAATATAGAAAACCAGAGTTCGAGATGTCTAAAACAGATTCCAATGCGTCGCCTCTTGGACAAGAGCAGAACGAGCCAAACGAGGACTATGGGCATTCACATCATCACCGACTATGAAGAAAAGTGAAGTTAGTTACTTTATCTAAGTCAAGAGATCGTCGGCAGGTACACTATCCTGGAGGGATACAAATGATGCGTTCAGAAGCCAATCTAACTCCATAACAAACTATGTTTAACCGAATTACTTTGAACAGAAGTGAACTGTTCGTGTTTTTATCAAATTTATTAGTGTTTGTGTGTGTGTGTGGTATTTCTTATGTTTCCTTTCTGATTTCAAACAAGAAATAGCAATAATGCCCAAACGTAGTCATGTACTGTAACTCACCGCGGCGTTCAAAATCGCAACATCAAGGTTGTTCTCTCTCTTATAAAATATCTACAAAATCAGAGTTGTAACTGAAAACTATTGACGTTAAATTTCCTTTGTCTACCCACACTACAGGTACCTTCCTGAATGGATTCACATTTTCCATGATTGAAAGAAGAAGCAAAAATTAGTAGCCACTATCTTTTCTCTAAGGATTGGTATGTTATCATCTTGGCTGCAGGAAAACAAAAAGTATTTCCTCACAGAAATGAAACATGAAGACTTCCATTCGAACAGAAAACGTAGAAAAATGTATCACCAACCAGAAAAATGTGTCGAAGGTGAATCAGTTAACTGGCTGACAATGAGATGTATCCGGATTGACATTTGCTCTCAGATATAAAGCTACTTTTCTTACCAGAATGGCAATTAGGAGAATTAATATCCAAAAGAAAAAACGGAAACATGTCCTTTAGAAAGTTAGCTATAGTCCCACAAGATGTTCTTTATAGAACATCAAAATCGATCTCCATGGCAACAAAAAAATGATGTAATAGGCCTCTTGAAGTCTGTATTTCCTATTAATTCAAGAAGAACCTGATAGTGATGACTACATCACTTACGTAGATAGAGGCAACTGAAACATATTTTTATTTCCATTTCAGGTAATTTATATTTTAAGTATTGTTTAATTACAATAATTGTGCCAAAATTTTTGTAGTAAAAATGTTTTATTCTGGGCGCATTTGCTTAATAAAAATAACTTGTTTAGAAATCATTCAGTTTGGCATTGTCATTAACTTTCAGTTGGCAATGTAACTAACTCCTAAAGTGGCTTTTTTATGGTAGAAAAGACCTAGAGATTTAAATATATTTATAACGTGCTGAAAACATACCCTTCATTATTTAAAAAATGAATGAGTTTTTCGAAATACGCTGAAAATGTATAGACTTTTTTATAGATAAGAAACTTTAACGTAAGTCGGCTTGGCTTCTGAAGCCTCAATTTTACAGACAGCGTGAGATATGGTAGATACACGTTTGAAGGGATGGAGATACACACTGTTTGAAGATCGATCTGAATTAGAAGATCTGTCGAAAGCAGCGATACGTGGATAAAAGTAGCAACTCCACCATGTGCGTGAAGGTCGCCATCGACATCAGCCCGGTATGTGGTATAGCCGCGAAAGGATAGGTGGTGTGGTGTGGTATATGCGACTCCTGTAAGCAGATTACCGAAGGTCTGTAACGGGACAGAAGTTTGAGTTCGTCCCGTCGGGAGGACAAACCATTTAAATTCCAAGATACAAGAGCCATTGGTTAGGTGGTGTTCTTATGTTCTTGGCTGCCTTGTTCTGTTCTCCGGCCGCGGAAGCCTACGAATCTAGGTGGTGTTCTTTTCCTTTCTCTTTTTCGCTCGCTGCTGCCGCAAGAAGCGAAATGTCCACCCCGGCTGAAGGTTCCTCCGAGGCAGTCCTCCTGACCTCTGCTCTACAAGCTGTTATCTCTCAGAGTCTCAGGAGTCGGAGCAGGTGGTCGGAGGTTGGAACAGCTGTCATTTAGCTGCGAGTTCGGGAAGGAATGCCGACAGACATCGACTTTCATGCGGGGTTGAGTAATACTGGATTGATGGATAGACGTACCTGATTGACTTTCTTGCTGTTTTTTGTATTTAGTGGGAATTACCATTTTACCACCTTGCGGGAGCGATGTCTCTTCAGGGAAGTCCACAGGAGACACCTGGCAAGAGAAAGGTGCTACTTGGGGAGCAGCAGCAATTTGCATTAGATTTAATCAACTTGGTCACGGCACTGGAGGACCGAGTCAGATCCATTGGATTCTTCGCCAGGTACGTCTTTCCAGGAGCGAAACGTATTTTTGATCCTGGAAAGAACACTTTCTCTGATACTCGGATCTTCTGTATCTCCCTCTGCATAAGAAAGGGAGGGAGGGCACTTCGAGTTAGCCTCCTTCGTAATTGTGGCCTCCTTCATAATTTACACAGTGAAGCGGTGTTGCACAAGTTCTGGATCGTGCACTGACGTGCTGCACTTTGCACATACCAGGCTTTTTGCCATGCACCGTTGTTGCGTATGGCTTAACCATTGGCATTTAAAGCAACGCAACAGCTTGGGTACGTTCTGCCGCACGTGAAGATTGTAATAACCAGTGGCGTTTTCTTTGGAAGTGCAAGTAGTGTGTCAACACCAAGGAAATTTTGAAAGAAACACCCGGAATTTTTTTGTTAATTTATTAGGTCTTCTCTACGATCAGCGTCGAAGATCGGCACCAGCGCCTCCATGCAACGCAGGTAGTGTTAGAGTGCAGCTCAAGTCGTTGGCGAATGTCCCTAATGCCTTCAGGATGTAACGGTGGCGGCAGAGCATACGCGCGACGACCCCCCACTCAACGAAGCGAGCGAAGGCATTGGATCTCGATTCAACAACCTGCTTATAGTGAGTGAGCGTCCGTGATTGAGATGTTCTCCGTTGCGCGTTGCAGCCATTAGCGACTGTCACACATTAAGTTAGTCTTATTTGGATATGTATAGTGAAAATGTTGTACAAACATTTCTAAATAATTGCTTTTATTCACTTCCGTATGAAGAAAAACGAGTAACTGATAATGGGCGATCATATCCTAACTTCGCGTTGTCGACATGTATGAAGGGATAATATAACGCCGGAAAAGGTTTCGAGAGGCATTTTTGGAAAGAACTCCATGAAATTTCTGATTGACTTTGTGGATGTGATGTGGTTAACAAGTATTTTTGTTTGAAATCATCTTAATACTGCTGTGAAAAAGCACAGTGAGTCAGAAGCACATCTTCCCAGGGGTTTTTAACAGCTTTATATCCACCCCCATGCCTCATGGCAGCTCTTGGTCAGTGTGCTCGCTTTCCAGTAAGCAGCCCCAGGTTTGATTCCCGGTTCAGGCAAAACTATAGTGTGCGTTTCCCTTGAAATTTCTCAGTATGTTCCTGTAACGATGACAAAATTTACTTCTTAGGTTGAGAAGGCCTGAAAAGGGCGTGGGGATGTCTACGTGCTAATCACACGTGCCCTCTTAACCCGTGGCCGCGAGGCAGGAACGTCGCCGGTACGCCTGAGCCCGCTCACGGGATGTCGCGCCAAGTACATATATCTACCCCCGCTAGAATTGTTGTTCTTTGGATACTCAACGTAAGATTGAAACGTTGTGAAGTTACACAACGAAAAGTGAAAAAGAATAGAGAAACCTTGAAGAGGTTGATTAATGCAGTCTTATTTAGCAAAACAAGAACCACCTTTCCGAGGCCACGAGGAACATGCATCTCTAAATAAGGTATTTATGTGGAATTCATTATTTCAAGAGCTGAATTTGATCCCGTTTTAAAGGGCATTTTTTTTAAATTCTACAGTTTTCTGAGGTACTTCAGCAATAATCAAAATTATTTGGTAAATTCAGTTTCGGATGTACTAAGAAATTAAATTTACCATGAAATTCAAAACAGATTTTCTTGCTATTATGGTTGATGAAACTTCCGACGGATGAAATAAATCTCAGCTGTCAACGGTGTTACGTTTCTTTTCGGCCTCACAGAAGGAAGTTGTTGAACGATTTCTTGGATTGCCGACTGCCGACAAAACCGACGGCTGCCGACAAAACTCCAGCCACTCTTTTCTTTCATGTCACTGAAATAATTGAACAATACAAATATGGAGGTAAATTAATTGGTCAGACGTATCATCGGTCATGAGTGGCAAACTGAGCGGCCTTCAATGTGAAGTCCAAGAAAAGTATTCTACAGCTCCTTTAACCCATTGTTACGCTCATGTAATGAACTTG
Organism: Acheta domesticus; assembly: GCA_031308135.1. Taxonomy (NCBI): domain Eukaryota; kingdom Metazoa; phylum Arthropoda; class Insecta; order Orthoptera; family Gryllidae; genus Acheta; species Acheta domesticus. Next base: position 126,213,473 of record JAHLJT010008446.1, on the reverse strand, counting down.
GTGCTACAACTCATTAGGATATAACAAAAAACTTTAGGTATTCTTGAGTGGTCTTAAATCACTCTGCATTTTTTTTCACTCTCCAAAGAGGTTGCAAGCACTTTCTGACTTCATATCAAGAAAGTTACCATCATTAGCTCCGACCAGATGGAATTTTGCTTCTAGACTTGCGCATAGAGTCAATGAACACAGGGATTAATTCCGTTTTTGAACGCGTTAGTAGAAGTGAAGACTGATAGTTGACTGCAATGACTTCGATAAGATTTGTTACTTTCATGAACGATTTCAGAAAAATTTTTAATCAAGAGTTTATCAAATATGCTTTCCTATTCTGATGTATTATTCACTGTCCTTCAGCGTAAAGATGTTGAAATTCACTTTACTGCAGCAATACAAATTATCGGCAACAGCTCCACAAGGAAAGGGAGAATTTTGAATCACTATGGAATTTTGTTAATGGTGTAGTAGATCAAGAAAAGGTGGTACACCAAAAAGACGCCAAGTCAGTGAATCACTGAAAGATCACTGCAGGAAATTGTACTTTAAAATCATTGTTCATATTATCAAGCAGATAAGTTGGATTTGCACCAATTGAGAAGTTGCAATATTTCGACTAGCTGAATCCAACAAAAATTGGCTTACTTTGGTAAGCGAGAAAATTTTCCACACACACACACACAATCCATTGAAGAAACTGCCAGAAATTTATGGTATGTTTAATTTGACTAAACTACAAAATTGAACTTTATGCATGGTATGCTTCCAATGATGGATCCCACAAAACCCCGGCTCAAATTGTGAATTATATCTTGGACAGGAATTTGAAGAGTGGATTTGCTGGGATATACAAATTATCTGTGCTCATCGCAACAGTTCCATCCACATCTGTCGAAAGATCAGTCTCATCATTGAAGAGGATCCACTTATTTTGCCGCGCCACTCAAAAGCGCAAGACTAATTTAATCCTATCTCCATCGAGAAAGAATTATGTAAACTTCGAAAAGATAAGTCAACTTTATGAGGAAGTGATCAATACATTTTTGCAAAAAAAGAAAGATTGGAACTGGAATTCCAAGTAATTGGAGGTGTCGTATTTCAGTATTTAATTTTTAAAACGACATCCGAAGAATGGGAAAACGTCGAGCATTTATTTTTAAACATTTTAAAATCTATTATTCCAATCTTTGCGACATAAACTACAACAGCCTCGTTATTTTGCGACCGACTTTCTCTCATTCTTCCAATATTTAAAGTAAATCAGATTTTGGTTTATGTAATCCACTTTTACTCTAAATATGAATGCGAAAAGAGAAGGGGGTAAGCTTTCCTTCGCAGCCAACGCCGTAGATCCAGAGTGAGGCGACGTCACTGGACCTTGCTAACCACAGCTAATCCTCTCTGGGATGGGAAATTGCGTCAGGATCAGAGTGGGAGTGTGAATCTCCCTCCCATTCTCCATATTGATCCCGAACACCTCCGTTACGCCCTGACAAAGAGAAGTTCCTCTTAGAGCGGGAGCCAGCAAGAAAATTGACGTATGATATACTGCGATTTTTCTAACTGCGACCCTCAAGGCCACTCAAATCCCATCTTCGCGATGGAATATGTCACGGCATTTCGCGTCTTTTCTCGGTCTTGCCGGTAGAAGTCGCATGATCGCAAGCACTGCTTCATACGGTCGCGATCGTGCGAAATCTAGCGGAACGATTGAGAAAGACGCGAAATGCTGTGACATATTCCATCACGAAGATGGGATTTGAGTGGCCTTGAGGGTCGCAGTTAGAAAAATCGCAGTATAAGCTCAAAGCTAAAATTTTTTGAGAAGTTAGCCAGAGGGAGGAGGAACAAGGAAACGCAAGTATGGCGGCCTGTAGGTGTCGGCGTTGCGCTGAATGAGTACACAGCTAATTCTAGTTGTATATTGTTCGTTAGACAGCCAAAGTGTGAAGGAGTTTTATGCCACACCAAAGCGGTGTCTCGAACTGTTCGCCACACTGGATTGAACGTTTAATTTTTTTTATGCCTGATAGGATTACGAGCTCAAAGCTGATTTTATGGTCTAATGGTAGAAAATTATTTTTCATTGCCGATTACAACCACGCCATAACCGTTCCGGCGTCTCTAAGTAGCCGTCATACTGGTAGCCCCACTCCTTTGCCAATGATAGTTGAATATGGAATAAAACTAGTATTGTAGACAAAATCTGATAACCAGAAATGTTCGCTCCAATATAACAAACTATTTTGAATATATGTATAAATTAGTCCCATTTCCTCATGCACTTCCGTGAAAATTGCATTGCAATAACTTCAATCGTTCAAAAACTACAGGTGCTAAGGACTCACCTGTGGTATTATTAGGAATGTTGTATCTACCGCTCTCGGCTGCAGCATTCTTGCAACAAACATGAGCAACACGTGACTATGTGCAAATCCAAAAACAGAATTAGACATAACTATATTGCATCAAACTTCTCAAAATACGTCGTTACTGAGATCATGCTCAAAGAAAATCCAAACGCTCCTGCGTTAAGAATATCTCAAACTGTCTTCTCAGCAGTGGCGTGCATTCCATGGAATGAAGGGAATGTCATTCCCCTAAGCAAAGCAAAGAAAAATCATTTCTATATTTAAAATATTCGTTGCTTATGGCCAGAGCAAACCTGTTTACTCAACTCATATTCTGAGCTAAGTACTAGTGGTTGAACCGCAACAATCAATGTTTTCAAAACGATGTGTAGATTCGTCTCATAACATCAGCGAAGCTTCGTTCTTGAAAGATGCAGGCGTTCGACGTCCACATGCCTCGTGAAAAGTCGGGTCTGCCCGTGAGTGCGCGAGAATGAGAATTCTAATCCGTTCCTTTGTGATCGACTGGTAGCTATTTCAAGTTCGAAAGCATTTATTATTTTGGCTTATTGAGAGTGATGTACGTGCTAACTACATTATAATACAATGAAAGTATAAAGCACCTAATAATACCGAGAATATTTATATTAAAAGAAATTATTCTAAACAAACTAATTCTTTGCGTACCGTTCAGCAGTTCTCCCTTGTGGGAAGGGAATGCATTAACGAACTCATTCCGCGCAGTAGTCATGGCATCTAGCGAGGAAAGTGGGGTCAACCCGCGTTGACAAGCAGAGCAGATCGGCACAGCGCAACGCCCACGGATCCCTTGTGATAATCTCCGTTTCCGGTGATACATTCCAAGTAGGCACGATCAACTTTCAGAAGAATAAAACTGATATTTTTACTGATATTTTGAGGAATCACCACACATAAGAATTGCAGACGGAAGTTTGGATCGTATTCGGCCTTGGTCTATTATGAGATAAATTCTACCAGGATTGTCGCGATAGTTGATACCAAAAAAATACAATATTTGCATTTAGACCAAAAACAAGAAACAAGATGCAAGAAAGAGAACATGACGTCAAAATTTGTGCGAGGAATTTAAACCGCAAAGCATCCAGAGAATGTGAAAAGTGTAAGAAAACAGAACGGACATCACAACCATTGTTCGTATAGATCGTGAAAAACATTACTGAACTCTATAGATACATTTCCAAATTAACATTCGCCATATATTAAAGTTTACGCACATAAGTTTTCATTGTATAAAAGAGAAAAATATGCTTTAATGCATTGATGGATTTTATAAATTTGTTAATTTTAAATCACTAAATACTCGATAAATAAGGTTAAGTTGTAAGTCACATAGGTACCAAATTATTTTTGTTTGTAATGTTGGAAGGCATTTAGGCAAGGAAAGGACCCTGGGGTCTGTTTACTCCCGGGCGACCAGTTACGTTCGTATACAAGACGCCCGGGTGAATATGCCCCATTTTGTGAAAATTCATGTCTTTAACTGTTCTACGTTTTTTATACCTTGGACTTCAAAAGTGCTTCCCCTATTAAAATTATCACCGCACGCCACTGCTTCTCAGATTAGTTAAATGGTTATGTGAAGAGCCTCTATAGTTAACATCAAAGGCAGTATTGACTTGCAATCAACATGAGCTACTGCAGCCAAGGGAAAAAGTTTATTATAGACAAAATGAATTTCTTGTGTGAAGAGGCAGAAATCTTTTCATGTGTGATGCCCACCTATCTTTGCGCAGGGAGTAAGACACGGCAACTGAATGAGAATAAATTAGAAAACCGTGAATAGAAACAAGCAAAATACAGTGATGCTAATCAAAAGAAGGAAATTTTTAAAGTTTAATTACAAAGTCCAAGATGTGTAATTGAAAGATTGTTAATGACTTATCTTCAACTATTTAATTAACTAAAAAATGTTTAGCCTGACAAATGGCCGTGACCCACTAGATAGTTTGTCTACACATCCAGAACAAGAAAAACGGAACTTGCTAGCTGTAATAACGAGTTGAACACATTTATGCCAAGAATGAAACTTTAGAAAAAATGTTTAAAATTTTAACATTGATAAATTCAGTTACTCAACACTGCAATAATTGTTTACATGTTCATATGAAATCAATTTCTGCAATAACTAATACATCTTGATTCATTCAGATTTTGAGAAAGTTGATTGTCCAAGTGTAGCGGTGTCTCGTGTGATCACAAGTATTTTTGAATAAAAATGCATTGGAAATTACACTTTGCACATACTCAGTAGATTTATGAAAGTCTTGAAGGCCCAAGGCCAGACCTTCTTCACCCCATCTTGGAAATGCAGAGAAGTTATAACAGAGTGAACTGCAGACAACTCAGTGGAACTGAAGACCTTTCACCAACTTTCCACCAGCACCCCAATTGCTGTTTATCACTTGTTACTGCAAAGAACTTTGGATACCACAAACGTACCAGCTAATTAGCCAAAACATATGGAAGGAAAAGAACCTAATTCAGACTGAGGAAAATAGACTGAAAAGAGTGGTGATGAAGACAAAAAATGACTGAAAATTATCTTTCCTAAGCATGTTGCTAGACTACCAACATTTGAGAATCAATAATGGCTTTCAGCAATTATGCCAGGGAGCACTGATATAAAAATACTGTGCCAACAAATACAAATGTCAAACACCTTTCAAAATAGTGACAGAAACCACAGGTGTACATGCATTGTAAAGCAGTCAACAAGATAGAAATTATAACAAGAACTATACAAGTACAGCAGAAAATTAAGAAAAAAAAATATTCCAAATTGGCAAAAACTATTATTATTATTTATTATTATAAACCAGATTTTCATGCAGTAAAACCCACCAAAACGTGCAATAAAAAGATCCAGACGGCAAAACGTTTAGCCAAAAAACTTCAGTTAATCCACTTACAACTTTGTTACTTTCCTGTATACGTACGGAGTATACACGAATACATCGGTTTTTCTTTCTTGGCGCGTGGGGGGGTGTCTCATCAAAATGGAATTTCGAGATTTCAACGGAAATACAAGTTTTGGGGTCACATGATACCGAAAAATGGTTATTTTCAGAGCGTCCGTCCGTGAACAACTGTAGCACCGAAACCATAAGTAGTATTTCTTTCAAAACTAATACTCCGCAGGTGATCTGGTTCCACTCGGGGCGCCGCGATTTTGAAAAAATATTCTTCACAATTTGGGAGTACTTACATGAAGCCCCACGGACATTTTCAATTTTTTTTCAAAAACTTCCAAATTTGTTATTTAAATTTCTTGTAATGATAGAATACACTTACAAAGATGGCATAGGTCCCACTCTCAAGGTTAATTGCAAAAGTTTGAAATTTTTTCGGCGTCTTCCTAGAACGACAAAATTGAGATGTTTCCTTCAAATAAAATTTATTGTCCAAAGTGAGTTCTTTCATTAAGGTCATGTACATTTTTTTGAAAATTTGTTTTTGCGCAATATTTGCAATTTAAAAACAAATACAAAAAAAAAGATTTTCTAAAAACTGCTCCAAATTTTTTCTCTACACTTTTTGTAGGGATAGTGCTAAATGTGCTCTATGAGATGACATCTATTTTGTTTTTTTCAAAAATTACAAAAGTGTAGGGTTGACTTCTCTCACATCGTTATTTACATTAGCGGCGATTTGCTCACATATTTATGAGTACAAATGCTTTAAATAATGTCAAATAAAGTTCCTCGAAAATTAAATAGTTTTCTGTGAAAACTAGCTCAAAATTTCACATTTTCAGAAACGCTCAAAATTTCGCATTTTCAGAAACGCTCAAACGTCATTTTCTCGAAAATTGCCCCAAATTTTGTTGACACTTTTCGAACGGATAGTGCTAATTGCACTCTTTAATGTGATGTAAAATTCATTTTTATTTTTTATCAAAAATTACACAAATGTAATTTTCTCTCATGCCGTTAATATGCACATTTCCAGCAATTTGTAAACCCTATTGAATTTGTGGGTGTATGTGCATGAAATGACTTCAAATGAAGTTTTTCGAAAACAACAATTTTCTGTGAAAAAGATCTTCAAATGTCGCATTGACAGTAGCGCTTAAACGGCATTTTCTTAACAACGGCTCCAAATTTTTTACCGAAAATTGCGATTTAGGACAAGATTTTACTGCTTTTTAATTTTCTTAAAATAATGCATTAGGAAACCCAAAAATTCAGAAAATGTCAAAAAAAATATACTTTGGGTTGCGATAGATGGCCGCTGTCAAGAGTAGTGGCAAGCCCGAATAGCTAGTCGAGACCAAACGAAAAAGAACTAATATGGAAAAGTCTGTGCCATTCTGTAGCACCACTAGTTATATTTTGAATGAAATATTGAAGGTGAATGACAATTTTATTGTTTTTATAATGAAGTTTGTACATACAGTTTAAACAAACCAATTGGAACACAATTCGCACACAATATTACATTAGCATAAACACAAAAAAAGGAAATACAAAAATTGAAAAATGCAAATATACTTCCAGAAACCACAAAAACAATTAAAGAAGAAACGTTATTTGTTTTCATTATAATTTACTATTATGTACATTCCCAAATTATTTTCTGAGAAATTATTGTATGTTCTATCAACAAATGTGGTTCAAACTGGAAAAACTTCGTTCTACATTTATGCTTGTCTGTATGCAGAGCCTCACTCTGACGTACGTGAGTGCTGCAAAAATCGGCAAAAACTGCGTTCATTCACTCGTGTATCGCGCAGTGCAACGTCTGTACCGAGAAATTCTATGATTTTGAAACGCAATGCAGCTTGTCGTCAAGCTTCGCCCCCGGACGTGAGGTCAAATGTGACTCGCGCATGCCGTCTCGTGTTGGCAAGTTCGGAGAAGACTACAAAACTCATCTGATTGGGAAGATACACGCTGAACATGGCGTTTGCCGAGGGCCGCGGACCTATCCCTGCTGCGATAACTCAAATTTTAATTAGACAATAGGCATGATATGTACAAACGCTCAGTTCAAAGGGCAACAAAATTCAGAATTGATACATTTTAAACGGTTTCACAGACAACCCTGTTGAGTAATGTCATAGAAGCCTTTTTCTGAAATGAAACCTTAAAAAACTTGTACTTTATGCAATGAAATGTGTACCTCGCAAATTCGTCCAGTAAAATCCTAAAATTTGTCCTTTTCAGGCAGCATTACCTAAAACGTGCAATTTCATGCAAAATAGTCTAAAATAACGTCTGCTTCAGGATTCAATTTTCTGTCCAGGTTTCATCCAATTTCGAGTTAGCAAATAAAAGATGCAGTAACACGGGAACCCGGTTTTTAATTAATGATATTCTTATTATTATCAATAAGTTTTGTAGTTCTAATGACCGTTTCTCGCACTCTACACACAAATGTTTATTATACCAGGAATCTTCCTCTATTCATCTATTCATTGTTGAATCAACGACCGACTCCAAGTTCTCCTTGACCTTCCTTGTCTTCTTTTCTAATTATTAAAATTTCGAAAGAAGAGTCTTGTTAAACATAACCTACAAAGATACAATACAGTAATTACCGTACAGGAAAACTGGCTGCACTATCCACAAATATTCACCAGGCACCAAACTGAAGGTTCAAAAAGTATCAATACAACTATAATATCATTATAAGAAAAACTTCAAAGATGACTTAATGCTTATTCCATCAATCAACATCACACTTCTACAAATTGGCTAGAAATTAAAAACCATTTTATCTCCTTTAATCCTTCAACAAGGAGACAGTAACATTCCAACATAGATGAAGTAAAAGGAATTGTGCAAGTTGGCTCGTGCATAACTATAACGATTTTCCATCTCCACAACACGCCACACAGAGGAAAATCTCAGATGGAGGCGAGAAAGTGAATCTCTTGCAGGGCGTGTACATACCAAAATTTAAGATTGAACACATCACCAATCCTAATAATAGAACCCAGCACAAAGACCAAGAAATGCAAGACTTTCACAAGACCTTATGAGAAATCCGAAGAACAGTACATAGACCCTGGCTTTTTCTCAGGGAGGGGTCTACAGCCGCCTTTTTACCTATAAGATTTTTAATTTATGCTTCAAATGAAATGTATTCCATTTCTTGATTTCAGTTTAATTTATAACTAGGGAGAGGATATGCACTAAAAAATCTTCAAATATGCTTTTTAAAATAATTATGGCCTAAAAATTCTGAAACATGCACCCTAATATGCAATTAAAATAGAATGAATAGAAAACTAATACAGGAAAGTATGTGCCATTTGTAGCAACGCTAGTTGAAACCCTGGAGAAACTAGGAACTACAACAGCACCTACTTTCCAGCATTATTGGAAACGGCTACATAGTATTGAAATATTGCACTTTCTACGCTAACATCTTAGCTACTATTTGAAAACGTCCAATTCAGCCAAGAAGCGAACAACTCAAGTGTTTCCATGGCAGTATTGTCAGAACTATGTGAATTCTACAACTCCATAAAAATATAATACAAAAGTATTGTTAACTTGTATTGGAAAAAGAAGCCTGATACCCTCGACAATACAGAAATGCATTTCATAGGGCCGTGATTAGAAAAGAGTATTCTAAAACCATGCGAAAATACTCTACTCACTACAAATGATACTGCGTTTGATATGAAAGGAAAATATTTTCATGCAAATATCAACATAAATTTGACAATTATAATTTTTTCATATAGCTACATCAAGTCACAACGACATGTAATTCACAGTAATTCACGAACGCGAAATGAAATTCCATTGTTGCATTAGGTGCAGTCGATATTCTCCAAGAGCTAGTAATTTTTATTTCAAATATAATGTGTAAATGTATAACAAAAGGTCGAATGTAAGAAACAAAATATACATAATTGCAAATTCTAATGTATGACACATCCAGCTGCCTGAAGCGCAGTAAATTTGCAGTGTGCTATTAGGTTTGTCACAAAATTATAGAAAAACTACTATTTTCAAAAATTAAGCATGACCTTATTTGAAGATTTAGTTTTGATAAGTACATTTCAATGAGAAAAAAAATTGTACTTTCACAAATGTAGTTGTAAGAAGACTCCGAAAACAAAGCTCAGTGAATTCCAAGCAGACTAGTAGGGAGTTTTTGCCACCTCAAACAGTGAGCACCATCGATCTGCTCATGCACAGTTCTAGTACCGCATCACTTTTGTGCATTTGCGCATGCATAGAAGATTGATAGTGCTTAACATTCAAGGTGGCAAAACTCTCTATTATGTTTGTCACGAAATTATAAATTATTATTATTATTACTACTAATACTTTCAAAAATTTCATCATGATCTTACTTGAAGATTGTTTTTAATGAGCATATTTCATTATGAAAAAAAAATGTATCTTCACATCTGTAGTTTTAGAAATAGGCTGAAAATGTTTCAATTTTTTAAACTTTTTGCAAAATCAGGCATTTCAACAAACATTAAATTTGGACTATTCACTAAAGCTTCCTTTATGCTACATCAGGAACCAATTAAATCAAAAAACTTGTTTTTTAAGAAAAAATGGTTTAAAGAAAATAAAAAATTGTGAACGTTTGACTCAAATTTTCGCAAAAGACTAACTTTTTGAAAAATTGAACATGACCTTATTTGAAGACCAGTTTTTTATGAACACATTTCATTAAGAAAAAAAATTGTATCTTCATAATTGTGGTTGTAGGAAGATGCCGAAAAAATTTTGAATATTTTCGATTTTCAAAAAATCAGTTTTCAACCGACATGAGACCTACGCCATTCTATTAACCCTGCTGTGGTCCTCGGGCCCATTTCGACCCAAATAAAATTTTAATTTCTTGTACAGCTTACGAAAATGGTGCATTGTTCTGATATTCCATGACAATTATTTTTTCAGTTTTCTACCCGTATATAAAATGTCGTTAATTTATTTTCAATACGAAAGGATTTTTTTTTATATATATATTGTTTTTTATATGGTCATTGGAGACTACCTTTTTATAAGGTGCACATGAAAATTTCGTCGAATAATACTATCAAACTACAAAAACACTATCCAAGTTCTACGAACAGCAGGGAGCAATCTCAGCTCTTAACTACCGAAAGACTGTTCTTTCTAAAACTTGAACGTAGTATTCTGTGTTTCTTCCTCTTCCGATACTGTGCAATCTTCAATTGTGTGTAACAATCAATGAATAATTAGGCGTTTTCCGAGGCAATTGTTCATTTCGGCAGCACATGCCAAAGACTTGGCAAATACGGAGGAAAATTTTGAATGAAACAAGTTACGTGTGGAATGCACAACCTCTGGCAAACAAGAAGGGCAACCTAGAGAACAAAATCTGGGAATAAAAGTTTTGCTACTATTATCCTCACTTCTGAAGGATAACACTAACTCCAGACAATTTCTTTACATCATACTAGTTGGGTCAGGAGCTTTTCAAACAGGACATAACTCTCGGAGAAACAATGTGCAAAAACAAATCTTCTATATCGCCAAAACTTCTCCAGACAAAGGGCACAACAAACTAATATTCTACTTTCGCCTTTGTGAGTTACATTAGTCTTGTAAGTGCCACGAATGAACAAGTCTGTTGTCCTTCAAAGCACCCTCTACAATGATGCAAGAAGCTGCGAATCTGGAGAAAAGAAACCAGAAATAATAACAACCAATAATTCTACAAAGCTGTTGATACGATTAGTACTTATTCACAGAAAAAAATACATTTTTGTGACCTATTATGGTTCTCTCTGATAAAATACATGAATTCAAATGTTTTTTTCACAAAAGCAAATTCGGTTTGTTAATAAAAGTGTAATAAAAATATAACACTTTCTATAGAAAACTTGGGGAGTCTTGTAAATCAGTTATTGAACGCAGAACACACCTGCCACAAACTTCGTCACCAAGGGAAGTCTAAAACTAGAAATCTTTGATGAGCAATATTAAAATAAATCAAGAAAGCACAAAATCCAATTTCAGCTTTCACCACATGGCCCCAGCCCACCATACCTAGCGGGTACCTACCGGTAAACACATCCGCATTGAGACAGAAAATAGCTCCAGGGTAATCAAGTTTACAACTACTTGCAAGACTTTCCCTAGAGTACTATGAAAAAGACGAAAACCACGGACATATATATACGGGACGCATGGAGCAACGGGCAGTTCCCGAGACATCTTCGCCGCCACGAGCCTTGCTACGCAGACAGTCGCTACACTGCAGGATGAACCAAAGAGCCGCAACACTGCTGCTGGGAGAGATTGGTGCTCCGGTAAGCGGCTGATATCATTGCAAGCTCTTCTCGACTTCTTCCTCCTCAATCTTCCCCCTCTCTCTCACCTTCACTCATCCCCCTCTAGATAATGTATGGCGACTGTTAGAGAACAATTAAATCTACGCAGTAATAAGCATTAATTGTAATCATTTTCTCCCTTCACTCTTCTTCCCGACCACTCGGATTAATTAACGTGAAAGATCTCCTGCGTGAATTACGCTTGAAACTAGCATTCGCGTAGGAGGGACATCACAAATCCGATGCAAAATTCACCATCTTAAAACTCAAGTTTTTTGAGATTCTATTCAAAAAAAGGGGAAAATTGAGTGTGTTGCAAAACGGATAACAAAATTACTTTCCATTGCTCTAAATAAAAACTTTTACAGGTAAAAATTATATCGATCACACTTGTACTACATGTATGTGATACAATTTTTCTATATGTGTAGTTTGCTATCATACATGTTCAGAGACCATTATTTTACATTATTGCACAACCTTATAAATAAAATAAATGAGTAATTAACATTTCGATGTATAACTTTAACTTCATATTAAGGATAGTAAATATCACATGAAATGTAAATAATCTGCAAGAGAAATTATATGGGTCCATTTGGACCCAAGGGTCTTGAGGAGTAAATTTGAGAACCGCAGCCGGGTTAAATGACCTTCAGACTATCCAACAACAAAATTTAGTTAAAATTGTTGGCACCATTTTTTTGAAAATGTCCCAGGGGCTTCATGTATAGTACTACCCAAAACTAAAATATCTGTTTCAAATTCAAGGGGCCATGAGATCAGATCGATTGGGGAGGATCAATTTTGGAAAAAAATCTGCACGGTTTAGTCCCTAGCACTGTTCACAGAGACTGACAAACTTCTGTTTTCAATTTGTTTTTCAGTACCAAGGACCCACAAAATGGATTCTGGATGCACCACGTTTCAGATTTTTTTTTCTCAATTTAGCAGAGGCGTAGCAAGGGGGGGGCAGAGTGGGACATTTGTCCCCGGGCGCAAGTTCTGAGAGGGCGCAAAATTTCGGAATGTAAAAGATAAAATTCATTCAATTTGTGTAAATTTTAAAAATTGTTGGGTCTAAAAATAATCATTAAACACTAAACAGGATTAATATATCGTTTAAATTTGGCGCCTTGTAAAAGTTAAAATAGAGTTTTTTGCCTGAATATTTGCATGTACAGTCATCCACATTAATGCCTGGTTTTACGTGTTATGAAAAGTAAAACTTAAGACATTTACGCATTGGCGCAGTTACGAGTTGACCTGTCTTAAGATTTAATTTGCCGTAGCACGTAAAACTAAACATTTCGCGTGGAGTCGGTAATATAGAATGTACGTTACCAACAGTTCCTAATGTGTAACTGTCAATGTATTTCATTTTGTTGCCGCGAAAGTCGTCTGGTTAAGTTATCATTTATTCTTTGTATTTATAAATATGAACACAAAAAAACTCAGTGGCACTCAGAACCGAAAAAAAAGGAAACTTTCGGAACTGGAAAATGAAAAATCCAGCAAGGCGATGGAAAACTTTTTAAAAATAATGAAAAAATCCGATACTGCTTCGACTGACCATGAAGAAAATTTTCGTCAAACATTGAAGTATGTTCAAAATGCGAAAAAGGAGGTCCATCATTGGAGCTCGAAGATGACGGTTGTAGTGACTCTAATCGAGACAGTCAAGGTACATATTTATTCATAGTAAATAGTTTGTCATCCAAAGTAATAGACCAAGTTCATTGGTTTATTATGGTCGAAACAAATTGTAAAATACATCATTTACATGATACCTTGTAGCGTTGAGTTTAAAATATATTTTGAACAATACTAATGCGTGATGTATTTTCAGAGTTTGAAATTTATTATGAAATTGTAAGTATTTAATTTAATATGTATAAAATAAAATATTTAATTAAACATGATTACTGATATTTGATAATTATTGATGTATAAAATACATCTAAGAAGATAAGTTTTTTAATTCTGATATACAATTTTGGCATATAAAAGTACTCTATTAGTTAACTAAAATTTGTATTTATCCGAAAACTTGTTTGATATGTCAATTTGATTAACTATATCACCAAAATTGATTTCAATGAAAAGCATGAAATAAAAATTAATTTATTAAAGATTATCTTTTTGCTGTTTAATGATCTTTATGTGAGAAAATGTGGATTTACATACATATGTTGAAGCAAACATTGAATGCAATTTAATACCAAAATCAAATAAATTGGGATAATCTTTTTGTAATAAATTTGTATATATATTTAATTCTCGAAAATATTTTTAAAACATATCTGCTTTTAATTTACGTAATTATAAATAGGATTTACTACAATCCAATCAAAATTCATTGGATCTTCGAATAATGTAATATTATTGAATACTTTGTCAGAATCATTCAATCATTGAATGGTTTGGAATTCTAATTCAACTGTTTTCGAAATTTTTATATGTGCATATATAAGTCAGTAATATTTTGGTGTTTTTCTTGAAGTCTTAAATTTAACGTATTCAAATGGCCGGTCAGATCAGAACAGAACGTTTATCTGCTCAAACATTTAACTGCACTTATTCACTGAACATACTGAAATAACTGTTGATTTATCAAATCATACAGAATAGTATTTACAGTTCTTAATAAATTTTGTTAACTTATCTTCTAAATAGTTGTTTATAGTTCACTATATGACAAACAATTGATCGCCCAAATAATGTTATTTTATTAAATTTATTTGCTTCGTCTGGATAATTCATAACTTTTAACATGTTATTAAAACAATTTTTCAAAAATTCTTAACCGCGGCAGAAATATTAATTTTAAAAAGTTCTTGTTCAGACCCGAAGTTCATTACAATGGACAAATTCCAATGTAATGTCCATTGTAAAAAAATCAGGTCTGAAATGGTTAAGTGAAATGATTTAAAAACAGTAATAATAATAACAAAAACAAACTGTTAGAGCTATTTTTTACAAGATTAAGTAACAACATTTAAATTTTAAATTTTTTAAATAAAATACCCGTTCCAAGATAGTATCTTATTGCTGTATTTTCAATACGACTTCGACCATAATAGACCAATCAAAATGAAGGGCACCAGCGAACTGCAATGTGGAAGGGAAGCGTCTCGGGGACGCGTGCCCACCTGTGCTTTCAATTATAATTCTTTTTTGTTTAAAATCATTGATTAAAAGACAAAACAATTTTTTAATCAGTTGATTTATATCATAAATCTGATTAGAAATATTTTTATACTTCAAAATAATGTACAATTAAATGTTTTTCTTTACTTGGGATATTTTCAGAGGAAACGATAAACACTGCTAACACAGAAGAACATGACCACATTTTTGAGGTACCGGAGGATTCTACTGTCTGTAGCAATGAAATTATATTACACAGCAAGTATGACAAGATTTGGAAACATAATGATATTGCATACTTGGAGTTTGACGAGATATCGAAGTTGCCGAAAATTACACACGATCTTCAAGAAAAATTGTTGATGTACGGTACTTCCAATCTTCAAAACAAGAATGGCCCCTTTGCATCATCGAATGGACGGGCTATGACATCGTCTTGGTTTTCGAAGCGACTTGCACAGGGTTTTGGCGAAGAAATCAACAGATCTTGGCTGTTGTATTCTCCATCGAAAGAAGCAGCATACTGTTTTTGTTGTCTACTTTTCAGTTCATCAAACGTGCAAAATCGATCGAACTTAGCAACAGCCCAAGGATTGAACCATTGGAAAAAACCAGAAAAATTACGAATGCACGAAAATAGTCTTTCTCACCGCCCATGCTTTACCGCTTGGAAAGAAGCTGAGCTGAGATTGACGAAGAAGGAACGTGTAGATTCTGCGTTGGAGAAGGCCATACAGTCGGAAAAAAGCGCTGGCGTGAAGTTTTGCAGAGAATTCTCTCTTGCATTCAATTTCTTGTCAAACAGAATTTACCTCTCCGTGGACACCATGAAAAACTAGATTCTTCAGACTTTTTGAACAAAGGCAATTTTTTGGAACTGCTGAAACTTCTTTCGCAATATGATCCCGTACTGAAGAACCATTTGAAGTATGCGGAAGAAAATCCACGATCAACATCGTATTTATCACCACAAATTCAAAATGAGTTCATTAGTCTGTTGGCCTCTTCTGTACGCAATCAGTTGATCAGTGATATTTTGCGTAATAAATATTACGGGATCTTGTTCGACTCGACCCCGGACATAGCACACAGAGAGCAGTTTTCCGAGGTCGTCAGATATGTAGATATTGATTTTGATAAAAAGACTGTTCAAATCAAGGAATCATTTTTGGGTTTTATCGAAATTCATTCCAAAGATGCAGTTTCACTCGAAAAAGTCATTTTACAGCGATTGGAGGAAGACAACATACCGTTGTCTGATTGCAGATCTCAATGTTACGATAACGCAGCAGTGATGTCCGGTGCTATATCTGGAGTTCAACAAAGAATATGCAATAAAAAGTCGCGCATTGTTTTTGAATTGCGACAATCACTCGCTGAATCTGGCAGGACTTCACACAGCTAATCAAGAGGCAGTTGTCGTTACTTTCTTCGGCACCATAGAAGCTCTTTATGAGTTCTTTTCGCAGTCTACTATACGGTGGGACTTGTTGAAAAGTACAGTGAAGAAAACGCTGAAACGAGAGTCTCAAACCAGATTGAGTGCCAGATATGATGCTGTTAGTGTCGTCTTTGAGCATCTAGATAATATATTGGACCTGCTTGAAAAAATGAGAGAGAAAACAGACTTGTCTGTGGAAACTAGATGCGAAGCTGAAACTATTGTACATCGAATGCTGTCCTTCGACTTTCTAAGCCTCCTGTACTTTTGGAACCAAATTTTGCGGAGAATTGAACGTGTTCAAAAACGACTGCAAGATACATCAATAAATTTTGCAGATGCTGCGAAGGATATAAACTCACTCCAGAGCGAATTAAAAGAGTTAAGACATGAATTGTGCACTAAAGCGATTGCAGACGCGAAAATAAAATGTGACCAATGGGGAATCAACGTCGAACGAAGAAGAAGAAGACGTCGTCGAACGCCTGGAGAGTTAGCTGAAGACGCAGGTCTTTCAGCAGAGGAGGAACAACGTCGTGTTTTGGCTAGCATCGTGGACCGACTCCAATGTGAATTCGACAACCGGTTTCAGCGTCTTAGAGATCTGCACGAGAAGTTTGGCTTTCTTTTAGATGTTTCATCATTGATAAATAACTACGATTTAGATTATTTGGAAAAACAGTGTAATATTTTCGGAGAATTTTATGCGACGGATGTTGAGAGTACTGGCTTGTACAATGACATAGTTGATTGCAGAATGTTATTACGTTCGCGGGATAATGTGATCAACACCCCCATCGAATTGCTCCGTATTGTGATTCAGTACGGTAAAGATGTCTTTCCAAACTTGAGAATTGCTTTACAGATTCTGCTAACTGTTTCGGTATCGATAGCAAGTTGTGAAAGATCATTCAGCAAATTAAAGCTAATTTTAACATATTTGCGAGCATCAGTGGAACAACAGCGATTGTCTAATTTAGCTCTTTTGAGCATAGAGAAAGAGACCCTTGAAAAGATTAATGCATCAGATATTATAAACAAGTTTGCATCCATTAAATCGCGTAAAATACATATCTAGATCTGTTTTTCAAACATTGTACGTATTTATTAATAAAAACAAATATAATTATTTGAATTAAATTCTTATTTTCTATCCTCCCGCGTAGAAAAGAGGATCTGGCATGAGTATGGCAGTATGGCATAATTGTGAACCACACTTACCATACGTCTGCCATACTAGCGTCATATTTTTATCATTCTGTTGCCAGACTAAAGTATGGCATCAATATGGCACAGTATGGCACAAGTATGGCAACCGTATGGCTCGCGATTATGAGCCAGACTTTCGCCATTCTTATGCCAGATTCTCTTTTCCATGCGGGCTCTTAACAATGCAACTTTTTCCTATTTATGTGTGTGTGGGGGGGGGGGGGCGAAATTTCGATAACTGCCCCCGGGCGCTCACTATCCTCGCTACGCCTCTGCAATTTAGCAACTGGATTTATCCACATTTTCGTTACCAGGGCCCTGTAATACAGAGCTTTTGTACCAAAAACCCACGTTTCTTCATGCAGCATTACATAACTTTCCCTATACTATACGTAAGTATAGTATACTGGAAAGTTAAAATTAATCAAGACATACAAAGTACTTCACTAAGGTGCATATTTACTTCAATTATTTCTCCCACAAAGCCAGCTAAGTTATATTATGTTTGCATGAAAATAGATCTTTTCATTCTGCATGCTGCTTCTGAATATTATGAAGATTTATACAGAAAATGAAACGTGCACTTTAATATGCAATTAAAATTAATATTTCAGAATTTTTAAGTCATAAATGCTTATTTTCAAAAGCGTATTTCAAGATATTTTAGGGCATAAAATGCTCTCCCTACTTATTACCAATGGCACCCAACAAAAATATGAAATGCAAATGGAACTAATACGAACAACTTCCCTTCCAATCTCATATTTTTGATCTTTGATATGTCTATGTGTCATTCTTATTCAAGTATCATTTTTTCTGTAAAAAAAAAAATTAATAAGACCTACAAGAAACTACTATGATTCGAAACTCTTTTTATTGTGTTTGTTGCTCCAATAGTTTTACATTGAACAAAATAGCTTATGCATCACGAGTTGATATTCCAATGTATTTCTTGGACAGAAAATCTGCAAACTCTTGGTATGGTGATTTGTTCAACTCCTGTTCCTTCCATAAATCAGGGGTAAGGTAGGCGTATGTCTTTGCAATAGCAGCATAAGTAGCTTTGGCTGAAATCACAAATAAGGAACATTCAAAGAAATACTGTTGCAAGAAAAACCCACAGAAGTCCCAAAAAGTAAAATTACTTACCAAAGTTACCCAGAGTGCCTGTGGAACCACGGGCTGAAGTATAACAGTCTTCGATACCAGCCATCTGCAGCAACTTCTTTGGCACAGGGGCAGACACAATACCAGTTCCTCTTGGAGCTGGGATTAAGCGCACCTGTACTGATCCACACTTGCCTGTAACCTAAAATTAATAATCCACAAGATTAGATACAAAATTTAACATTCAATACAATAACTTTCATCACCCAATTGTCCTCCAAAAAGTACACCCCTCAAAAATTGTCTACATCTACACCATCAGAACTTCCAAATTTTTATGCTTGCCAAGCAGCTTCAGGATATCAAATTTTTAAATGGAATTTCCCTCAGAACTACCCATAGCCACTTAAATTCTCAGGTACATAAAATAGAGGCTAATTAACTATCATTTGTATGTCGGTGAGCCAGTTACAGTATAAATTAACTTCCCCCCCTATACAACACAAACAAATTTTAACTATATTACACAATCCTATGTTGGTACTTCTCATTAACACCTTTCAAAGCCAAAACTGGAGAACATTCCACAGTCATATTCCCTGGTACAAACATCTTTCAATTCTATTTTGTAATAAAGCAGAAGAAGCATTTCATGCAAATGTTCCATTACAAAACCATAGATTTTATGATTGCCATTTCATAAAATTTTCTTATAAAACATTTTTTAAAGATACTGAGACATGATTAAATATATATATTTCATTGATTGTCAGAAATTCTTGGAGATTCAGAAACATCCAAGTTTATCCCATCACAATTGCCATGTTACACAAAAACAACTACACTTAGAGAATTACAACTGGTTGTTTAAAAATGGCTTCTCCTGGACTTGGCCTCGCTATCCAGATACTCCAAGACTAGAAGAAACTTACCGTACGTCACCACAAAGGATTATGGATAATTAAGACATAGGCATCTACCTACAAAAATTACAAGTCTAAAATTCACTTTCTAATTTTTGTTCAAAAGATTATTTAAAAATGGCAAAGAAAAAATTAAGAAAATGGATGTTTTATAGTGGACACAGATGGTTGGGAAAGTATTCCTTCCCTACTAAACATACACAAAATTATTTGTGCTATGTTTGCATTTACATTTAAAAGCTACACCTGCTTCATATCAGCCATTCTTTTTTAAAATGAACTTTATAACCAACAAATGTTGACAAGAGGTTCATGGCACAACAGGCTTCTCACACATCTTAACATCCCCTCATGGTAACAACTGAGCTTAAAGGTAGTAGTAATGTATTGGGGATACCCCAAATCCCTTCACTTCCATTACCACACTTAAATCCACAGTGCGATTTTTCCAACACTGCCCCTCAAGTCCCTATGGCCACGACAGAATATCACATGGCATTTCGTATCTTCTCCGTCATGCCGCTAGAAGGCGCATTTTCGCAAGCACTGCTTGATACAGTCGCGATCGTGTGGTACCTGGCGGCAACATCGCGAAACACCATGACATATTCCCATTGTAATATCAGGCCTTGAGGAGCAAAGTTCGAAAAATCGCAGTATACAATAGTAAGAAATTGTGAAATGACGTTGCACCATCATCACAGTACCTTGTAGTGAAAGCATACAAATGCTGGCAACATTGTACAATCTCCTAAGTATGTTTAGAAAATGTGCAATAAATAAAAACTGAAGGAGTCACTGAAAGCATACCATAACCAGATGAAGCATGTTCACCAAAACTTCCACTTACACAATTCCATACGAACAGCAATTACTTTTTTTGTTCCATTTAAATTTGAGCAAATTTTACATATACTTTACATAATATTGTAGATCAATAAATTCAATGTGAAAGTGAACAAACATGTAACAATGATTTACTTCTTTATAATATATGAATCAATGGAATAGGGTTCATACTTCATGTGTATAATCCAAACTATTTATTTTTAAATATTAAAATTCCAACCCCATTAAAAAACCTATAACCAATAAATTAACAAATAATTAAGAACTTATCTTCAGAATACAAGGACAAATTACTTTATTTGGGAAATAATTTTTTTACTCCTTTACAATTTGGCAAGAAACTGACATACCTTGTTAAAAACAGATCTGAAAGAGTTAATCTGAAATTTAATAATAACAAATCTACCCATAGAACAAGTTATTACCAAACTATGAATTTAACACAATTTCATAAACAAATGTATTTCATGTTTGCAAAGTAAACATATTGTTTTGCTTCATTGATCTTTACTGAAGCAGTTGGACCACCATTACATTGTTTGAAGGCACACTACAGCTTTACAACCTACTAACATGAAGTAAACCAAAAACAACTTTAGCCTGCAATTTTGTGTATTTCAAAACGTAAAATACAGTAAACCCTTGTTAGCACGAACTCTCTTAACATAAAATTTGTCATAAAACAAAAACGAAATTTCGGTCCCATTAAAAATCGTACTAATGAGAATATATATATATATAAATACAAAGATCAGATAACACAAACTTATACAAAAAACACAGATTATATCAATCCCTTGGAATTCACGTGATCAAGGTTTTACTATAGTAACTTTGGAAACTGACAATTGTAACAACTACTACTTCCACCATTCCTTTTTTTCTTATCACACTAGTCTCAAAAAGAAATCTCACTAGTAATGCTAGCTCAAGAAATGTCCACTTCATTTTCCATCCCCACCAGACAAAATCAAATTATAAAGCTGATAAATCGTAGGTCTTAGCTCCAGACATTTGAAAATATTTTCAATATTGTTTCCTCCACTGCAGAGAATTTTGCATTCCAATTCCCCACACATTTTCACTTTCATTTTGTAAGTCTTTCTAATAATAGATATGCAATTTACACAATTTCTAAAACTGAGTGAAATTCTGGTCAATTCTTTCCTTTAGAATGGTGAAATTAAATACATCCCAATTTTCCCTTGCATTAAACCAATATAACAAAAACCTTATGTAACAATCAATGCATTAAGTATGTGTAGTATCCTAAATTTGTTCAATTAAAGAACAAAGAGAAACAAAATGTTGGTATAATTGTGGATGCCTATTCAACTGGGCCTCAAAAATATGCAATTTCTCCTGTACTTTCACATAATTATTGCTCATTGCAACTTTAATCAAGAGTTCAATCTTTACAATCTAAAAACAATCGAGAACCTATCCAAATTAGAAATCGGGACATAACATCCATGCTGAAATCATTCGATATAAACCTTACTAAATTCGTTAGACTATCATCACAAAAAATTACAAATTTAAAAAGATACCAATTTCTAAGTAAAAATACATGAGATCTTTAATGTTACTGTGGAATATAGAGCATCACAGTTCTACACCACCACACATTCAACTTCACCAGTAATTTTTGTCACTGGATTCTCCTGGACTTCAGAAAAAATTATCCAGAGATCTGCAGTTAACAGCACTACTGGCCAACTTGCACATATACGTAATTTATACAATGATACTAAGTCAAACCCTTTTGGAAGGAAATTGGACTCAGAAAAATGTATTAATTACATTTATACTTAAAATATGAATTTTAAAAAGTAATCATTATTAGCAGCTTTCATGTTGGACAAAGGCAGCATTCTAGATAACAGATTTGCTTGCCAGTCATATATAGAATTCCCCTTTTATTCTTTTTTAGATGTGCAACAAGTTGCACATTTACGAAATAGCTTAACATGATTTAGATTGAAACTAAATCCTCAATGCTACAATCCCTTCACCATTTAACATAAAGCAGCACCATCTGTCAGTGTTAGAAACTGCAACTATTCTCTTAGGCCAAAAATTCCTGTTTCATTATACACTAACAAAACAAAGAAAATTTCAAATCAAAATTAATTAAATCACTGAGTTTAGGAAATACAAACCTTGCATGGTACAGTATGAGGTTTTCCGATCTTGTTTCCCCAGTAACCTCTGCGAACTGGCACTACAGACAACTTGGCCAAAACAATTGCTCCACGGATAGCTGTTGCAACTTCCTTTGAACATTTCACACCCAAACCAATGTGGCCGTTTGAATCACCAATGGCTGAAAAATCAAACCAGTAAATAAGATTGAATTTCATACAGAAAAAATACAGTGATCAAAACACTACCTTCCTTCACCACAAATTCTTAAAGCCCAAAATCACATAACCAAATTGTACCTACCAACAAATGCCTTAAATCTTGTACGTTGACCGGCTCTAGTTTGCTTCTGAACAGGCATAATTTTAAGTACTTCATCTTTCAATGAAACTCCAATGAAAAAGTCAATGATTTCAAATTCCTGGAAATGTTATAAAAAAAACATTAAACAGTATGAACCACATCCTTGCACATCAATGCATACCCCCTTGATTTTATAATATATTAGGAACCACAAGAACCTATAGCATTACCTTGATGGGCAGAGAGTACAAGTAAATTTCTTCAAGGGAAACGGATCTTTCCATCTCTAACCAATCTGCCCACTTTGTTACAGGGATCCACTCTTTCTCTGCCTCCTTGCCACGACCTCTTCCACGGCCTCGTCCGCGACCCCTGCCTCTGGGTCCACCACGACCACCTCGAGCACCAAATCCACCACGAAACCCCCACGACCACCGGCAGGAGCAGCGTCCGCCATGTCTATCAAAACAAAATCAAACGGTATACACGTGAATCAAACCACCAACCAAACCAGCAACAACAGTTCAATTACTCCAGTCAACATGGCTTGTTTTCCCTAAAAGTGTTTAACCTTGTTATAATAATTCCTAAAATTAATGTTCACTTTTATTCGAGAGAACCATTCAGAAGAAAAAGAATCTGGAAAGAAGCCTTGAGTAGCATACATAGCTATGAGTACAGCAGGAGAAGAGAGAACATTAATAAGTAAATGCAATCACTTTACAATTTAGTACTCAACTCTAATCTACTTTGGTACAAAAGACCCACCATTCTAGAGAATCAACAAACTACTACTAATGCACAAATCTGCAATTCATTAAAAAGTACAATCTGCTCTAAACATTCCTACCTACTCAAAACACTTGAGATCAGGACAATAAAACCTTCACATGCAAGAAAACGGTTTGAAAGATCTACACAACGGTTTTACTATCAACTCCTAAAATATATTGAATACTAGAGTTTTACCCATGCTGAATAACAAAATGATCATACGATTTGCAAAAATATATAATGCACAAGTGATCAGCAAACAAGCAGTGGGTGCTCTATGCTATTTTCAATCGATTTCAACAGACTTCATTGTTTACAAACTTGAAATAAAACTGTCTGGAGACCAACTAATTACCTTGTGACTTCCAACTTCTCTACAATAAACTTTAATCACTTTAGCTGCTATTAATTCTGCAATGAAAACTATAACCAATCTGTATTTAACGAATTACCAGAAAAAACAATACATACAAAAACTTTCTAAAATGCATCATGTTCCAGGAATGGTTATAAGCTTTAAAATGAAGATGTGCAACACCAAACCACTATGCTACAAGAAAATCTAATACAGTTAATCATCGCTTGCTAATCTTTATTTCGTAAGTACATTTAAATATTAAAGATAATAGATTGATCGCAACTTTCCCTAACGTATCACCGCAATTTTACCTTTTCAATTTTCCATCATCGAATTTGAAAATATTAAATACGAATTTAACACATTTACGTTTCGATTACTTCCATCTAGAGTATAAAAAACACTACCTCTTCGTAGTGTATATCGTCCCACATAGTTTTACTCATCGAGCATCCAGGCGACGTTCATCAGTAGTACACAGACATCTTACACCTAAGCGCGTAGCACTACTCTCAAATACGAATTGATCAAATTTCAACGACTAACAGCCGAATACCGATTACGAGAAACACTGAAGTTCACTGATATATACATGCAATGAACTTTCGAAAGTATCAAGTTTTCATGCGCGTACACAGAGATCGCGCCATTTCCTATTCAATTCAAAGAACATTCCACAGCACAAGCATGACTTACTAAAACGAATACTAACCCACATGCTTTTATTTACCAAACGCTTCATAAAACTAATAAGTATAGCATGTACGCAAAATTGGCACGAAATAACACTGCTAAACAAATACTGCATAAGCAATTAGTTTTCGGACCATAAGGAAAGTTAACGTGCACGTGGCCCTTCACAGCGGCAAACATGTTTATTATTATTTATGCCTCCTGAATATAAATACTTACTTCCTATTCACAGAAACAAATTATTCTATTATTGTATACCAGATGCACACCGCATTTAAGAGAAAACACAACTAAAATAATAAATATAAAAGCCACCGAGTTCGTACCTGTGGTCTTCCTAGTATGTACAGCAACGGAACAGGAAGGTCTACTGAGCGGTCACAGCGAAATAATACAGTAAAAAGTGGGTCGTTCGTGAACGACCCTCTTAGAAATGGAACGAAAGAACGACGGTTCAATGAATCTCTCGTAGTATTCGTAATTAGGAACATGAGCACATGGTGAAAAACCTATACCATGTAACTGCACATTCTATGTTCTTTCGATCGGAGTTATTTCGTTTGTTATTACTTAATAGTATGAAATATAAAGGTGTACTCTCTCTCTCAGTGAGCCTGCCTGCAGAAGGTGTACTCTCTCTGCAGTGAACTAGTATGAAATTGCCTAGTTCGACTAAATGGTGATATCATTCATGATTAACTTTAAAAATGTCATTATCCTCTTCTCGTATTATTGTTGATTTCTATACGCCAACGAATCTTAATGTAACTCCCGCTCTCGACCAAGATTATGTACGTATCAATTTTGTCCATTTTATCGTTTGATGTATATGTTTCTCGTCTTCTTACACTATTTTGCATTTCCTTGCTTTTCATAGACCTTGACTTTTTCAGGCATGATGATCCAAGAATTATTACTTTCGAATGGTTGCAATTTATTTGTGTATTAATAAATGTCAATCAACTTTTAAAATTTTTGTTTTAATCTCCCGACTGTCTATAATTGTACGGAACATACTAATTAATTAAAAAATGTATTTTCGTTAAATTAAAAATCCATGAATGTAGTACTAAAACAGCACGTACTTTCTTGCCCGTATTTTCAAGCAAAATTGCGCGAAAAGAACACAACTTTACCACAAATGACGCAAAATTACGCCAATACCAACGATGCTCGATTCGTATTTTAGCCGTAAAGAGTTTAGGCTTATATTAGTTATTATCAATTTATTAGTTTATATGAATGCGAAAGAAATGCAACAGTCATTATGGCCTTCTGTTATTAGTGCGGCGTTACAACAATGGGTTACAAATAACAATGACCGCTAATTCATCTGGAATACACATTTTGCCAATTAGCATTGTTTATACCGCTAGCAAGAAAATGAAAATACTCGTAGATAGAAAACATAATAATTAAATATAATATTTCTATATACATCAAAATTACTTGTTTTGTTACATGCATTACTTTTTATTCCCACATTTTACTAAGCAAAGAGTAATCATCTATTCCTTTTCACATTTAACTCAATTACAAGACGAAATTTAAAATAGGTTTTTAAATAATTTCTAAAAGATTAATTTTAAAACTTATAACAAAGGCTCGAAGAAGAAGAAACGAACAAAGAAATATGAAATAATCTACAAATTATAACTTACAATGCATCCAACTGCTTAACAACACTATTCATATTTCATTCAGGAAGCGCAGCAAATTAGGAGCGGTTGACTATTTTTGCCGCCAAATACTCATATTTTCGTAAAATTCAACATGACCTTATTTGAAGATCTGATTTGATGACCACATTTCACTAATAAAAAATGTATCTTCATAATTATAGCTGCAGGAAGACGCCGAAAAAATTTGATTTTTTTAAATTTTCGAAAAATTAGTTCTTAAACAACATGAGACCTATACCATTCTCTTAAACGTCCTTAAGAACTACCCAACAACAAAATTTAATCACAATTGTTGGCGGCATTTTTGGAAAATTTTGAAAATGTCCCAGGGGTCTCACGTAAAGTACCTCCCAAATGACAATATCGGTTTCAAATTCAGGGGACCGCAACATCAGCCACATCAATTGGAGAATATCAATTTTGGAGAAAATCGGCTGAATGGTTCAGTCACTAGCGTTGTTCACAGACAGACGGAGAGACGTTTTGTCGTCAATCGATTTTTCGGTATCAAGGAGCAATAAAACTTGGATTCTGGCTGCACGACGTGTTAGAGGATTTGTTTCGTAAGTTTATCGACTGGATTTATTCGCTTATTCGTTACCAGGGCCCTGTAATAAGAGTTTTCTGCCGAAAATTCGCGGTTTTTGAGCATATTTACATAACTTTCTCTTGTTAAGAAGAGAAAGAAATAAAAATTAATTACTTTGCTGATACGGGTGCAACGTCATCAATAATCAACTTACAGACATATCAACAATTAGGTTGCCTCCACACTACAAAATTGTGACACATCCACATACAGACACAAACACACACACACACACATATATGTGTGTGTATATATATATATATATATATATATATATATATATATATATATATAGTAACGAAAGTGAATGTCCACGTTCGTTCCACACACCCACAGAACATGCGAGACGAGCAGCGATCGAGCGCGGCGCCATTCAAATGGGCGCGGCTGAGTAGCCACTGTCTTCGGTACAGGCGCGGCGCAGACGTGATGGAAGTGGATAGACTAGGGGAGAGGGAAAAGACGCGCCACAACCCCTACGAGGAGGGCGGACACAAAAACTGCGAGCTGCTGAACATTCCTTCTTCTGGTTCCGATCATCGTTCAAGCAGCAACATCAAGATAGATTCAGCCAGAGATTAAGTAGGAGTTTCTGGACGGCAGAGAGACATGTAGCTAGTACTCACGAATTCATTAGAAATTTGCCGGAAGAGAGTTTTTCGTCAGATAAGGACAGGAGTAATTGATTCAAATCAAATCGTTAAAAGTGATGCAGTAGGCAGTAAAGAAGGGACAGTAATCTGTGTAGTGAAGAAGCAGTCACTTTCAGTAAGAGGCGTTAATAAGAACTGGGCTATCGAGTGGTACGCGTACGCCCGAATGACGCAATATGCATTAGTTAATCATTTGCGACGTGCAAGGGACATTCGCACGCGGAAGTGAACGAGATGACGCGGCAAGAAAGAAGCAGATGAGGATGTGAGGTGCCGTGCCAGGAAAAGAAAAGAAGACGGAAGACGACGTAGAAGGCATCCGGAAGGCGGTGACCGAGGTAAAGACCGTACGCGCCGCAGCTGGGGGCAGCTTGCACAGGCTTGCGCAGGGGCAGCTTGCGCGGGCAAAGGCGCCGTGAACGTGGCTGAACGAACATCTGTGCGCGTCGCTGTCGCGCTTCCAAGGTCGGCTTCCAAGACGAGCAGCTGGCGGTGCGGCAAAGATAACGGCGAGCAGCGCAAAAGCGCTGAAATGTACGTCAACGCCTTCAACCGAGGGAAAACTTATTAAAAGAGAACGTTTCGAAGGGAAAAACTAAAGATTCCTGCCAGTTTTAAGAAACATTCTGCAGAACTGTGATGAAATTTGTGTGTAATTTATGGTGTTCACAGTAACAATAAATTCTTTGAGAGTGTTAAGTAATTGTTCACATTTTATGTTCAATTTGCTTCGGATTAAATGATGAACATCTGAACCCAGCGTCACTTGGTAAATTAAACAGAAATTGAAGTCAAATTTTACGAGTAAGTTGAACGATGGGAATTCCCAAGGTATTAAAGTATGTGCAAAGAAATGAATGAAAATTCACGCATTCTTGAAGAGAAATGTACCATTTTTTTTGTTCTGTGTTCGCAAGAGCATGATATCTGCGAATTCCCAACAGGCGCCTAGAAATTGATAGGCGGGGAGTTTTCGTTATATATATATATATATATATATATATATATATATATATATATATATATACAGGTGTCCAGAAACTCCCGTTACAAAAAATACCCCAAATTCTGTGTTGCACATCATTAAAATGACAGGTCCAGTTTTTTCAAAAAAATTTTTTCTTTGAGAAAATTAAGTTTAAAAATCACTTCTGACCGCGAAATTCAAACCGGCCGCTACGACTCCCGACGGCGGCGTCTCCTGCGCGGAGCATTTCCTCGTTTCTCCACGTAAACGGTGAAACAGTCCAGTAATATTCTCTAAGGAAAGCATTGCGTGGCTTACAATAGTATGCGTTAATAGTATAAAACGTTTGTAGGTTCTGTTTAATAAATATTTTAAATGTACTTATTGAAAATTCAGTTTTGTTCAAAATGATAGCCCCGGTACACGACGGCGTAAACGTAAATGATGAACACATCCAACATTTATGAAAAATATTGAATCTCTTGGAATGCTCGAATTGTTATTTTTAGCACTTATTCATATGAACTAGTGCCTTTGGGCTTAAGATTCCGGACACAAAATGCCGGATTCAAATCCAACAGGGATTTTAATTTGATGAATGTGTTGTTGCAGAAAAGACGATTGAAAAGTGTAGAGATATTATTGAAAATCATTTGAAGTATTTCTACTCATTAACAGAATCAATGCAGATAAATATACAGGACTTGTCTGTTTTCCCAAATTGCATCTTTAAAACATTTTTTCAACTGTTATTCGATTTCGTAAACGTATGTCATGTCAAATCAATAGTTGTCTTGTGTACTCTGTATGAACCGATTTAAATAAAATTATGAGTATTTCAACATTAAATTGAAATACAATTTCACCAGAACCCATGCGATCAACGTACTTAACCCTAACGGTTCCGAAATTATTACTTTCTCGCCTTACGAATACTTCGTAAGAAGAGGATTATTGTGCGCCGGAAAACGATCTTTCCAGCGCACTGCGCTTGTGTGGCGTAGTGGTATCAGCACGTTAACTCTGAGAAACTGTGTTCGGGTATCGGAATGGAAAAAAAACTTGCTGGTTAAAACACTTTTGTTGTTTTATATAGGAGTATGTTATTGCGGAGCATTTTAAATAATTAAAAAATGTATGTGCTTTGGTGCTCTCCGTGTTGAACTTGACGTTTTGAATATGAATGAGAAAGGAATAAATGTATCTACGGTGGGATATTTTATACGTTGTCCTCAATTATTTGTTGTTGTTTTTTTCATGATCAATAGGACATTTACGTTTTTATGCCTTTGCCCAAGTTCGGTCCATGCGTGCTTATGTGGCGTAGTGGCACGAATGCCGACAAGTTAAATATGAGAATTTGGGATCGCGTCTCGAAGCGGAAAACAATTACTGGTTAATGTAGTAGTATAATATTGCGGAGCATTTAGAAACAATGCGAGAAAGTATGTGCTTTGGTAGCATCCCTAGTTTTTGAAATGATACACCTTACATTTTTGCATGTGGGGCTTTCCCTGATGTTGGGATATGTGCGTCAGCAATTCTGGGTTCCTTCCTTATGTCGATCAGACAAAAAATAATTAAACCTAGCCTGACCTGGAAGTCAGCCTGGCAGGCCACCCCCGTTGAACAGGTCATGGGATCATTACTTCCAAGCTGTGTTAATCCCTCTAGTCCGTGGACGTATACTTCTTTGTTTTATTGAGGTTCTGTTTAATAAGTCCTTCACTCATTCGATCCAAAGTCTCACAGAAATTGTGGATTGCTGTTTTTGTGTGTCATAGTACGACAGTCAACATTACTGCTAATGTTGCGAGAACGGTGTTTTGTCAGTCACTGAGCCTCGGCCACAGTTGAAAGTCAATTAGAGACTATACTGATCGTGAAAAAGAAAAATAATATTTAATGTAACAAAACAAAGATATATAATGAATTAGTTTATGTTTGCATTGGATACATTTAAAAAAATATTTAATACGCCTGTAACAAGTAATGTACTTCAGCTTCCGGGTCAATGACCCCCATCTCGATCAGGTTTTTGTCCAGTTTCCCTGATCCATTGAGCAAATGCTGAGATGGCCCCTTGTTTTGCTTCTGGACGTAAATGTAGCTTGACTGTGCGCACGTTTTGTTGAGCACTCCTTTTGCTTGTAGTTCATTTACAGTTGAAATTTATTTTCTATAACTCGGGAAAAAACATTTTTCAAATATCTTTATTTTTCTAAAATAATTATTTTCTAAATTCATTTTTTCGTTTTTTTTTCGTTTTTTTATATATATAAAATTCTGGCCCTCAAGAAAATGTGCGCAGATAAATTTCTTTGCCCACACGTCATATACAGTTTTTACTGTTTTTTGACAAATAAATAAATAAATAAATGATCTGTTCTACCCACTTGTAAAAATTCTCGCGGTTCTTACAACTATCACCGCACAGTTCAGTCATTCTAGAGCAGAGGAGCACTAGCGCCCCATTTGAGTCCCTTCTTGGGGCGCCGGGAAACCCGCGCGCTCCACGGCGCCCAACGAGAACCAGAAAAGTTGGCATAATCCCCGACGGTCGTGCTTTCCATTCACTTTTCTAATCAGAATCAAGGCTAAGTGCGAGCACGAAGTTTTATTCACGGAGAGAAATGGAGCAACAACGTGTCTCGTATGTCAGAAGCTGATGTCGGAGAAAAAGTAACAGAAAAGTAAAATAAACATTTAAAAAAGTACGGTGAAGTGTATTACAATCAGATATTCCTAAGTTTGTACAACAGACTCTGTCTGAGGTAAAAATTTCTATCTACTATTTTGTTTTAAAAACATTTTTTTGCCATTTTGAAAACCAAGTAATTCCCAGAAGTACAGTGAAATTATTTTAGCGTGGCCGCTCAAGGTCAGCGCCCAGGGCTGCCGGAAGAGTCCATTCCTTAAATTTATCGCTTTAGGGGGGAGCGCGTCCCTTCCCAGGACGTGTTGACAGCCCTACTCCAGTTGAGTAAACATTGACCCTGGCTATTCGTCTCCGCAAGGTGCCAGTTTTCTGTTGCATTTCCCTAAAAGAGTACAGCTATTTGTATGAAGTTCTGTATAAGTGATTATTATTTTGTTGTGATCATTGCAACGCGTCCTGTTCAGAGCAACTTGCATAAGGACGTCCTTCACAGTCAGACGCGTGAAGTCGTCGCCAAAGTGCGTATATCAATTTATGAAGAGACGCTAAAGAAAGTATTGAAAATATCAAAGCAGTTCTTAAGGCGGTAATTGCTGCTTCGGATGTTTCGAAAATACCTATTTACAGAATTAATAAGGAAATTAATTCTATTCAATCAGGAGAATCGCGTTCATTTTCTACTCCTAATAAAGAGAAGAAAAGGACGTGGAATCTGCTCTCGACAGTTTCAATGAGAATGTGATTTTGCCGCACAATGATTGAATGCACCATATGCAGAAATCGTTTTTACAGGTAACGACGCCAATGATAGTAAAGCCGGTGATAGTGATACTACTTTTAATAGTGAGGAAACGGGTATCAGTGACAATGGAAAACATATGGATGATAAGGACAGAGCCAGGCCATCCCGTGAATTCGGTGTCACTCAATTACCGAGCGAAGACACTACCGCAAATTAATTTCCAAGACTGTTCGCTAGCGTGTACGGTGAGGAAGACTAATGTTTTTGGTATGGGCAGACGAGCCAGGCGCGAGCGAGCGCCGCATCCTGGCTCCCTCCCCACCACTTCCAGCTTCCCCCTCTACTAGCAAATCCCAGCGGCCACGCTAGAAAAATTTAGCTGTAGGACTAAGGGCCGGTTTCACCAACAGTCGAGTAAAGTTAAGAGTAATTACTCGAGAGTAAGCATCACTCTACGATAGTTACTCTCGAGTAAAATATAAGCGTTTCACCACGCTTTTGGAGGCTTATTTTTCTCTAGAGTACATACTCTCCGGTTTACTCCGCAAACCGACTGAACGCGCAATTTTTCACACACAGCAGAGAGCGATTCAAGAGGCTGTGAGCGACTGTGATGCTGTGAACCAATGCGTACCAACGAGAACCTCAGGTTATTTTCTTTCATTTTTCAGTTTGGGAGTTCTTGGCGGCGGCTTGTTAGGTTAGGTTATAGTCTTGTGTGGTGTTTTGGTGATTTGAGTTAGCGTAGCTTATTTCTTAGTTTTTGTATCATTATTTCTTAGTCCAGTTTTTCGAAGATATATTACGAATTAGTACGCAAACGTCGAGTTTTTCATTTCTTGCTAATCTCGCTCTTTCCAAAGTTTTATTATTATTATTATTATTATTATTATTATTATGATGTATTTTGTTTGTTTCATTTAAAAAAATTATTAATCTTTCAACTAATTATATTTAAAATGTTGGAAAGAGATTCTGGAACTCAAGAAAACGTGCTCAGAAGATATTTTTTCCTGTATGACAAATACCGTTTTTACTGTGTTTTTTAACTGAATAAACAAGTTATTGTAGTCCTTGTAGTTATTATTTTTCCTTTTGTTATCGTATATTTATTACCTTTATTTCGACATCGGTAAAAAAGAAATTTACAAAGTCCTCCACAGTATATAACGTACCTGATTAAGTTAACATCGTACTTACAAATAAAATACTTTGTTACACTGTTTAAATGCCCTTAATAGACATTCTGTTTTGATCTGGACTTTGAACTGATTGCCTATAATCGCAAGATATCTACAATTCAGAAAAAAATGTTTATGAAATTATTCTACTTGTTTTTATTTTTTATATTTTTTGGTTTTGTAATTAGTATGGATATTATACGTTTCTTCCATTTAGAAGAGCTGATGATTTGGCCAAACATAACCTCGTGACAAAATCTCCATCGTCGTAATAGGAAGAAAACAATCCATTCTTTCCCGCACCCATCTTTGTCTTCTCACTAGAGGATAATATTCCGAATCATCGCTCGAATCATCTTCAAATACCATCATTTGCAATCGTCGAGCTATAACAACACGTCGAAGGTACACGCACCTTGAAAACTGAGCTTACTCGGTAGTTTACCCGACGGATTTAAATTTACTCACGAATTTACTCTCGTGTAAGCGATTTACAGTCGAGTAAAGTGTTGGTGAACCGCTGCAAGACGTTACTCTCGAGTAAACATGATTTACTCCACAGTAAACTCTTACTCCTTGTTTGGTGAAACCGGTCCTAAGGTACTACAGATGGACGTGTTGTCGTCAATCGATTTTGCAGTATCAAGAAGCAACAAAATATGGATTTTGACTACACCACGAGATAGAGGATTTTTTTTGTTTTTGCTTGTATAGTTATTCGAATAAAAAAGAGTTCAAAGTTTCATCTTCTTGTACCATATTATGAATAACGTGTGTTTCATGTGTTTAATTTACGTTTGGCACAAAGTAATTATCAAATTTTCCAACAATTACCTGCATGTTTCTTTGTTAATCTTCAGGGAGGTCAAACGATTCGAATACCTCTTCGGCTTCAATACCTATTGTTGCCATAAACGTGACCTGAACTTGGGGCACTTCGTTGTCCAACTGTATTGCTTTTGAGTACTAGTTGTACACTTTCCACGTTTTCCATTTTTGTGCCATGATTTTACCAAATACCAGCGGTTTCGGTTGCCGAATGTTTATGCGATGTGCTAACCTCCGATCTTCAACGTTTTCTTTTAGTTGACCAATTCCTTTGTTTTGCCGATTTTTCCTTCGTTCATTCAGCAAAATTCAATAATTCCCGACACCATATAACGAATTGCATGCAGATTTGGGGTATTGACTGAATAACACTTAGTTATGTATATAGACCGGATTTTTATATAATTACATATTTTTTGTCTTTCTACTTACCGCTCTAAAAATTGTAATCTTGGCGAATCGTCGCTTTTCTAAAACTATATCAAAACGTTTCGTTACATATTTTTACATATTTAGTACTTTATTACATATTTTATATATTTTGTAATTTAATAAAAAAAATTTTATTGTATCTATTTTATTCAATTTCATTACGTATTTTTTATGAAAAGAAATCTTTTCAAAACAGTCAGCAATTTTTCCTACATTATTACTGCGCGCTGTTTACTCTAGGTATGCTACATGATGACGCGGTCGGGTGCTGACACAATCCGGCGCGCCTACTTCAGTTAACTCAGTATGGCGGGAAGAGTGTGTCAGTGATTGATATCAGTTTCAACTTTAGGTGTGAAAAGTATCACTGACCTGTGTGACCTGTGTGTTTTGTGACCTTTAACCTGAATTTCCATACTATGTATTATACTTAAAAATTTCTTTAGGAATATTTTTATAAATATAAATTTGTATTCTGTAAACGTTCGTTTTATAATTAGTGCATTTTAATATTACATATTACATATGATTTTACGTTTTTATTACATATTCTTACTGTTTTTGTTACATATTTATGTACATATTTTCACCTTTCATACTACATATTTTCCCGGTCTCTAGTTATGAATCACAAAAGCACACGTAATTGCTTGTTTATTCACAATGGCGAACTCCAATGCATCTGTTTCTACCCTGAACGGTAGGTCTTCTTGTACTGCAGCTATCGTTGCTTTAGACGCATCATCTTTCAAAATCTTGAAAGCTGAGATCGCTTCCTCTAAGAGTGGGAAATGATTCTTTATAAATAAAGGATGCGCTTATTTTAAATTGAGGTATCCACTTGAAGTAATGCGAGAACATACTCAAAGCTCGCCGCAAAGAAGCTGTATCTTGAGGAATAGGTAGATCAAGTAAAGGTTAAAGGCTATTTGGATCAGGTTTGATTGTCTTGTTGGAAATTACATACCCAAGTAAGTTTACAGACTTTACAGAAAACTTGCATTTTCCTTTGTTCAGTGTCAAATTACATTTCTTACTTACAGCTAGAAATCTTTCTAGATTACGGTCGTGTTCCTCTTGGGTTCTTCCGCCTATTGTAACATCATCTAGACATGGATACGTACCCTCCAGTCCTTCATCTTGAACAATTTTATCGTTCACTCTTTGAAAACAGGCCTCTCCATTTGTTTCTCTGAATGGAACATGTAGAAAATGGTAGTTTCCCGCAAGCTTCAAAAACTGTGTATTTTCTCTCCGACTCCTGAATGGGTAATTGATGATAGGCATTCTTGAGATCTATGGTGTTGAATACTTCATTCGACGAAACCTTAGCAATAATTTCTTCAATATTTGGAAGAGGGTAAGCATCTAGCATTGTAAATTTGTTTACAGTCTGTGAGTAATCAATAACTATTCTTGTTTTACCATTTTTCCCTTTACAACAAAAGCTTGAGCGCGCCATGGTGAATTGCTAGGTTCTATTATTGCTTCATGCAATAGCCTTTTAATCTCAGAGTATATAAATTGGTTATTTCCGTTAGAATGTCTCCTAGAATTGGTAGCTATTGGAACACAACTAGAAGTTAGCAAAAAGCGAAATTGTAGGTACCTGAGTAACAGTCGAACCACAGATCTCGAGAGGAGGCGAACTTTGAAAAGCTATGTTCACCAAAGAATAATACTGCATGACTGATTATAGCATCTAAACAAAGGTTCTTCATTACCAGTATTGGAATACTGTTGTAAATAAAACCTTCTATCGGCTTCACATCTCCCGTTATTTCAGTGGATAGAGAAGAATTTGCCATTGTAATTCTGCCAGAATATGGTAGCAGCTGCATGCCGCATTTCCTTTCAAAAGAATGGTTGATAAAACTTAGAGAGTTTCCTGTATATAATACCGCGTTCAACTTCATTCCACCTCTTTTACTTTGATCTCCACTATTGATTTTTGAAGACCGTTTGGCAGGCAGAGGTGATGCTAACATTTCAGTAGTCGCGGTTGTACTTGATAAAGAATGGTTGGATGATTTCGACCGATACACACGTTGATAATGTCCTTTCTTTACGCATGATCTACATTCAGCAGCTCTTGCAGGGCACGACGTTCTGAGATGGCGGTTTCTTCCACAAAAATAACACTTTTCAGTTGTTGACAAAACCGCCAAAGTAGTAGTAGGTGTCTTTAAATCTGGATTATCAGCGTCATAAATAGTAGAGGCAATAGTATTGGAATTAGAATAGGATGCTGAACGTTGTTCAGCCATTTCTAAAGTTCGAGCTTGGTCGAAAGCAGCATCCAGGGTAAGCATTGTGTTTTCAAGCAATCTTTGTTGAATCCGAGAACAAATCAAACCACCGATGAATGCCTTTCTAATGTATTCATTCTTGTTTTGTTCGGCAGTGACGTTCTTAAAGTTGCAATCCCTGCTCATTTGTTTCAAGACTTGGAGATATTGATTTACTGATTCTCCAACATGCTGTTTTCTAGTCGCCGGGCAGTGTCTAACATAAATTTCATTTCTAGGTTTTACGTGTAGATATTGTAGTGTCCATAGCATCTTTGAAGGTACCAGATTCACTAATTTACTGATATACATAGTTTGAGCTACATAGTTTGTTAAAAGCTGGAACTTACTTTCATCTGACGCATCTGGGATGTGGGTTAGAAAATTTGAGAATGTTTGTTTCCAGTGTAACCATTTCTTATCCGCAGAGACTGAAGTTAGTTCCACATCGAATCTTTCCGACTTGAAGTTAATCCATAACGCTTATGTTGTTCTAATTTTGTATATTAAATTGTTGTGAAAATTATTACATTTTATTCTAACATACAACAATACACAACTAATAACAATACAAAAATCTAGACACAAACAAACTTGACTTCGGCCACACTTTATACAATTAACATCCATATTCTTATAACACATGGCAAGCGACCGACTGACTGTGCTACCAAAACACTAGCAAAACAAAATTCACAGTAAACCGGGCGGCCATCTCAAAAGTTCAAAAAGTTCTGAAGATCGAAAATATTACCACAGGTTGTTGTGTTTTCTTCTATCTTTTGGAATAATGCCAGTACTTGATGATTATTGAATCCTTCGCTGCCTACCTAACCCAATACACACAAACTTAACCACGCTTATCAGCACATAGAAATCTCTTCATTGTTTATTCTTACTACACGGTAAGAATAAACAATACTATACAGGGTGAGTCACGTAACTTTAGCACCTCCTGTAACTTTTGAACGTTTGAAGATATTGCAATGCAGTTTTCACGGAAGTGAATGAGGGAATGGGGCTAATTGATATGTGTATTGATTTCTCTTTTATCACTTGTATTTTACGAGATATTTGAGGTAACTTTGTTTCTTCAAATGGGACTATACATATTTTTTCAGTCTATCATGACAAGCGTAAAAAGACGAATCCAAAGATATAAATATTGTCATATGTTAGATAAGCATTTTTTTGAGTAATTGTGATTTTTTTGCGACTAGTGTTTAACGGATATTTTCATTGTAACTGTCAGCCCCACAAGGTTACGCAGCGCTCCCCCAGCAACGGCGGGGTCGGGAAAGGGAAGGGATTTTAGTACTTGAGGATACGAAAAATATTCATAAAACTGTTGCATTTTTTTCTGAACTCTCCTTTCCATCCTGAGCTATTTTCAGATATTTTGTGTTTCTTAGGGATAGAAAATACGGATTTGTCTTAAGTAGTATTTATTGAAATAAGATTATTTTCTATCCCTAAGTTATTATTATATTCTTATTAACATTGAAATTGTTTGCTCAAAATACCAATATTTTTTGTACAGTTTTAATTATTTATTCTTATTGTGCTTTGTTTCAAGATACCATTAATACGTATCTTATGAAACCCCATTAAATGGAGTTGAAGTTATAAACAATTTTATTACGACACAAACTTATGACAAATCCTTATTTTCCATCCTTTAATTCCTTCAATCAAAGAAAGTCGAAAATCTGAAAATGCGGAAGGATGGAAAGCACAGTT
The DNA here is from genome assembly GCA_031308135.1 of Acheta domesticus. Lineage (NCBI taxonomy): Eukaryota > Metazoa > Arthropoda > Insecta > Orthoptera > Gryllidae > Acheta > Acheta domesticus. The sequence goes on along the minus strand of JAHLJT010008446.1, from coordinate 126,175,096 downwards.
CAGGAAAAAACTGCAAAGGTTTTGTGAATATTTGGAATGTTTCGTATCTTCAAATCTCCCTTGTCTTGCCCGGGCGCGCGTTGCTGGTGGAGCGCTGCGTGACCTTGTGTGGTGGACTATTCAAAGTGTCCGTTAAACCCCAGTCGCAAAAATCAAAATTAATCAAAAAAATGCTTATCAAACATATGACAATATGTACATCATTGGATTTGTCTTTTTATGCTCGTCATGGTGGACTGAAAAAATATGTATAGTTCCATTTGAAAAAACAAAGTTACCTAAAAAATCTCGTAAAATACAAGTGATAAAATAGAAATTAATGCACGTATCTATTAGCGCCTTCCCCTCATGCACTTGCGTGAAAACTGCTTTGCAATAACTTCAACCGTTCAAAAGTTACAGGAGGTGCTAAAGTTACGCGACTCACCCTGTATACTAAGTATACTGAGAATCACTAGCATTACTTTTCTCCTCACCATTACTTCCAGAGAACTCTTGATCCCCGTTGATACTTACACTTGGCGTTCGTCGATATGGAGAGTTACAAGAAATCAAGCCTGCTAAATGTGAATCTTGCTCAACCTTCAGTTCCAAGCTATTGAATTGACTCAGCAATGTCCTTGCATCTCCTGATATTTTCTGGAAGCACTGAAGGCGAGTATACATAATGAAAAATAAAGTGCATATCATATTTGTAAACTATTATCAATGATTATTAACATAACATGCAGTAATACTTGCAATCTGATCCTCGCAAACGAGCAGGAATATATTTTCCTTTTTGATTAAAATGTTCTTGTCCTTTAACCTTCTTTGCTCTTACTACATCCTGTTTCCTCTCTTACGCCTCTTTCACTCTGTTCTTTCTTCATCTGACATAAGATCCATTTGGTAGCTGTAACTTTCTTTCTTGGTTGCTCAGGTTCACAACACAAAGGCCGTATACGACACAAGAACAGGTTTTACACTATCACCGAACTTCCAGGACAAAAATACTGGTTAAGCAGAATAACCACGTTTGCAAAACAAACTTTATCACCTGTTGCAGATTGAGATAAGCCATGCTTGAAAAATAATCTCGTTATACTTACATTTAAAAGAGTGATTTTAACAAAAATACTCTGGAATATGGTTCTTTTATCAAAATCACTCAAACTTTCGGAGCAAATAACTACGGATTAGGGCTGACTTTGTTCATAACAACACAGACAGAAAATGGCGGCTGTGAAGCTCTAGCAACTGTTCTAGTATCTCAAAATGTCACTTTTTGGACTAAGGTTGTTTCGTTTAAATACTTCAATTATGTAAATGCCGGTAACGAAAATTAACTACAAACTATGTGGAGGTGCGGATGCGTAGGCTTCGTTCTGAGGGCCTCCCAGGAAAGGTGGGCACTGTCAATCGCACTGTCCAATGCTCGCAACCTTCGCAGGCAAAGCGGCGTGGTCAGCGGCCGGTACTGGCCCGGGCCGGCAGGGCTGACAGAACGGACGGACGGCGGGGGTAACCAAACGAAGCGCGAGAGTTCGGAAGAAAATAAATTTCATACACTTTTTTGAAACTTCAACAATTGTTATGAAAATTGCTTTCTGTCATGGAATTCTGTGGAGTGTGCTTAAAAAAATAAAGAAAAAGATTTCCTTTTATGAAATTTGTCCCCGAGCGCTTAGTTTTACAAAGCAACGTTCTTTTCATTGATCAATGTATTCGATGTTGAAATAAATTCTTATTGATAATGGTGACGATCTTGAAGTGATTCTAACACCTAGGATGGAAACTTCTCACGATGTAATTAAAAATTACGCGAAAACTACTCGTATTTTGAGTGTTAATGTTCGAATTTCGGTTTCCTCTCTTCGCTCACTCCTCCTCGGACGGTGCGCTGTCTTTTTTGGTCATTCCGTCCGCCGAGTCGCGCTGGCCACTGCTGGGGAGGCCACTCAGTTTTTCAGGGCGCCCCTCACGCATGGACGGATCCAGACATATTCGGAAAGTATTTAGTTCGGACATCCCACCTCATAAATATTTTTGATGTGGTAAAAAGTTAAGAAATGTTAGCTTGATTCTTTAATGTATATTTATAATGGAATTGGATGTTATGATGTCAATGAGGTAATGTTTTTGTACAATTAAGTCATATTGCAAAAAATTGCCGGATGCGCTCGGCGCTGCACTATACTTGGGTTTTAATTTCTTGGTGCGTGAGGGCCTATCTTCACGATGGAATATTTCACGGCATTTCGAGTCTGTCTCGGTCGTGCCGCTAGATGTTCCATGATCGTCAGCACTGCTAGATATGGTCGCGATCATGCAACGTCTAGCGGCACGAAATGCTGTGAAATATTCTGTCGTGAAGACAGGCCCTCACGCGCCAAGAAACAAAAACCCAAGTATAAGTGGCCGCGCGAAGGGGCGGAGGCCCGTAAGAATGGCCTCCGCTGGCGAGAACGATCGGCAGCCGGAGACGGCCCTGGTGGATGTAGCTCGGCGGCTGACGTTGCACTAGGACAGTGGTGTTGTTCGTACAAGCAAGCTTAATTATATAAAGTATACAAATGCACATTGTATGTATAAGTCATTGTACATTTCATTTTGTATTTTATTTATTTTCTTATTCTGTATTTTATGTTAATTTAACAGCACTCACACAAATTCATATTCTCAACAGCACATCAGCTAGCAGTTTCGCCAACTCTACCGCCCCCAGTTCCTCCTTCCGAGAACATCTTAATTTGCAGACGCGATTTGTTACGAACCTAATCCTGTAAGATACATGCAAAATTTTAATATTTAATAACATGCATTTTAATGTAATACACTTCAATTATCAACGCTAATCTAACATTTGTCATAATGTTACGTGGCTTCTGATTGGTCAGTTCTATCTTTGAGCGCCAAGCGCGCCTGGCCCCCAGTCAGCCGTTACAAAGAAATTCACTCTTGAGTCCAGCACCATGCGATGCTGACCCTCCGCGTCGCTCTCTCTACCGTGTATGTCGCAATATTGTAAATACACGAATTAAACATTGTTTGTCGTGCCATAGCTCTTGTTAAGTGCAACGTAACAAATATTCCACGTGTCCATACATGATAGTGAATGTTTCTTCCACAGGATGTGCAATCTTGCCACGTGCAGAACCTGTATCACGGCCTCGTGGCCACTTAACTGTGTTTTACTGCAAACTGTGTCATGTGCCGATATCTACAAACTGTGTTAATTCAGTGACCTGTGTAACTGTTCCATTACTAGCTCACATGGCATACGTATCTTAACACATGCATAATGCAATGATAATTCACATGTAACAGAACTCGCATGCAAGGCTACAATTCAATTTGCTGTGCAACTTTGCCTTCCTGGTCCTTGCTGTGTCAACGTAACAATACGATTGTTATACTGGATTTGGTGGCATTATACCGCTGATGGTTCTTTTGCAACACGTGGGCCGCCTCGCAGACGCTGCCCTTTGTCCATCCCTACCGACCCCCTCCACTGGCGCCTGCCACAACCTGCTCGCAGCTGTGACGTCATACAACCGACTACGCGGGACTTCGGAGTAGACTACAAGTCACGCGCATAATTCTTATTGTCAAATCTGACTTCCATTCATCTGTATTCAATGCTAGTTCAGTTATTAATCCTTGCAAGGTGCACCTCCTTTACTGTACTTTGTTAATTTTTATAATACAGATATTTAATTCCATTGCAGTACTTTCACTTGTGATAATGACAGCACCAATAAACCGTCCTTAGAGAAATCACATGACTGGTGGCTTGTCTGTAAGTATTACCGCCAGTGGTCCTTCGCTATCAAAGGAATGGAAGTGTTGATGTCAATAACTCTTATCACAGTCCACTCAGCAAAACAACTTCCAGGTGTCAAGGTCTTCTGCTGGTGCCAGTGGCACGCGTCGTGGTTCCGTAGCATGCCACAAGCGTCTCTGCGCAACTAGCGTTGGGAGAGGAAACTATTAGTAACCCCGCCGTTTTACAATAGGGATGGCGTTGTCTCTGGTGGCAGGGTGACGAACTGCGTGAAGGGACGATTTTGTCGTGACACTCGTGCCACGGACTCCCGCTCATGGCATCGACCTTGACAACACTGCACCAGGACGTAGGAGCGGTGGCCCTCTGCTAGCAAGAACGTTCGGCGGCAGGAGACGACCCTGGAAGGCTAATAGCTGGCTTAGTTCCTCCGTAGGGGATAGTGGGGCACACGTATGCCACTTGCGCACTGGATGGATTTGTAGAATGCACAGCGCGCTCTCCTGCTATACTTGGGTTTTTCTTTCTTGGCGCGCAGGGGGGTGTCATCAAAATAGAATATCTCACGATATTTCTCGCCATTTTCGGTTGTACCGCTAGGATTCGCATGATCGCGACTGTATCGAGCAGTGCTGGCAATCATGCGACTCCTAGCGGCACAATCGAGAACGACGCGAAATACCGTGAGATACTCCATTTTAATGACACACCCCCATGCGCCAAGAAAGAAAAACCGAAGTATAGTCCCGGCTTATATTGCCGAGTGGCAGGTATGGGAAAGTGCTATGCCCCTTCGACTGCCTCTCCCTTACGTAGGGAGCGAGGAAACGTGACGCTAGTGCTCCCTCTACAGGCGCTAGGTTACCACAATTCGAAGTCAAAAATTAAAAACTGTAAGCGATTTATGGGGAAGATACAGCTTGCCCAGGTTGTGTTCCCACTGTTTGCCTCAGAGCTGCCGGGCCACAGCTGTTCCCACACAACCCTTATACATCAACCCTTTCATATGATTTCAAAAATTAGTTTTGTTTCCTGCAAATGTCTTTTAATATCTCTAACTTTTGTGAGCACAAATGTATCCTCTGTTATCAACGTAAATATTTTGGTCAAGGATTAATATCCCATTGCTAGCTTGCTCTCTACATGGAACAGATTGGCCTCGTTCAAAAAAAATTCTGAAGAAATAAAATAAATACGACTTGTGAGACATTTGCCATTCCTCATTCGCAACCCACCTGCCGCCCTAGAGTTCAGTACAAGTCCTGGTCCCACCCTCTAATCATCACTGACCCCGTTGGGAACACCTGCTTTAGACTATTGATAAGCTTTACTTGAAACTAATTCTCGTTTCTTCTCATAAGTGTAAAATATACTTATCACTTTTTACTAAGCAGCTGTGTACTAAGTTGTATGTACTAATGTTAAGCACTGACATTGTGTAAACTTGCCATACAAGATAATTTCATACTCTTATTTTGAATTGAAAGAAGTCTCATTTTTCTTTACAAATTTATTTATATGTATATTGTTCTTTATAATTAAAAGTTTTTTCCTTTGAATCTCCAAGGCTATCAATTTTTGTTTTTGTTTCAATATCATGAAATAGGCGATAGGTTTCAGTTTCATATTGATTTACTGATGTTTTCGGTAAGAATATACAAAGTTAAGTAGTTGCTGTCTTCAAATGATATTCAGTTAATTTCAGGATAACTAGTGTTAATATATTAGACGTTCTTTTACTAGTCAGCTAATACCCTAAGTTAGCAATAAATAATATTAAACTTGGGAAAATATTAAGAAAAATTGAAAAGCAAAATGTTCATTATCTTATACCTTTTTATTCTTCTTTCATCATTGAAATGTATCTACTAAAAGGATAGAGAAGGATAGAGAATCATCATTTAATCAATTGTTTAATTAATATTATTTATCCGTTAATTATACCTTTAAATCTATGTTTTCTACAAAAACAGAAATAGGAATTTTTATTATGTCACTTAATCAAATATTGGTATGTCAATGGAAACAAAAGATTTTTTACAAAAATTACACTAATGCCATAGCTTATCTTTCGGAATGATGAAAGTTCGAAAAGGGAACGTATCGTAAAATTTAGACAAGTTGACTTCGACTTGTTATGCCAATTGTTTAATCGGCTTGCAAAGAAATACAATCAGCTACATGTCTTTCTACATTTCCTCCAAATACACTTCTTACATATAATTTAGCAGCTCTTTCTTTGTCATGTGTGAGTTATATTTATAAATAGCAGAATTGTTTAAATGATTATCTAACACACCATCTAGATTGCCGAGTAACTATAAGTCTAAAAAATTGCTTGAATCTTCAGATTCATCATACCCTCTCAATGCTACTAGTTCATGAATTACGAGTGCCATGGTACCTAACTTCTCAGTTATTCAACCTAAATGTCTATTTTTTGCGACTTGTTCATTATGTTTCTTGATTGAAATTTTCATCGCCGAATCAATCTGTACAATGTTCACAGTTCCAAATGTTTTAAATTTGCAAGCATTTTCTAAATGCAATGCACTTTCTTCGTGTTTCTTTATCCTTTCGTTCAAATGTTTCAGATCCTTACAGCCTACTGTCGTCCACAATCCTTCACCAAATAATAAACAATAAAAGCAATATTAGCTTTGTTTTCACTCACAGTTAACCATGATTTTTTTCTGAAACCTCGAAATACAGAATGTTTGTTTCTTCTTTCCATCAACTTGTGCAAATGATTAGTCAATCAGTTGATGTGCTCCTAACCGTTTAATATAATTTTTTTCTTCACATCTGAGTGAAGAAAACGGAAAACAGTGTAATGAATCCCTTGAGTTCATCTTACAGCGCGCAACGGCGCGCTCAGACTGCCGTTTCTCTGCGAAGGGCCCGCTGGTGCGGGCCCCTAGGACAGCTAAAATTAGCAAGCAGTGGTCGCGCCCAGTACGAAAGGACGCTGACCTTGCAAATGGAGTGGGGTTACCGGTCTGGGGCCCAAACAGGGCGGACCCCTTGAGCATTACTAACGCTATCTTTGAGTGCGGCAAGGAACTAAGTCCCATCAATTCTTGTTTATTGGGACTTGGAATGAGTTCTGGGGACGAATTGTCGATCTTCACGAATAAAGAATTCCAATGAAGAACTACAATTATGACAAAGGTATTTCTGTAAATATATATAAACAGTTTTGTGCTTTATTAAATATTGGTGGGGCCCGGCCCCTAATGCCCCTTAGGACGAGCCGCTCCTGCAGTGAACAATGGAAAGGGACATATCTCACTAATGTTAGTTATTTCAACTAGTGTTGAGGATTACGTAGTATCGAAATTAAGAAATAGTTCTTGGTTTATGTGAAAGGTGGCAGTTTCTTCATGCTTTCTAACTACACCTCTTCCTAATTTCCTTTGCTACTCTTCGAGCAGGTTGTAGCATTTCCTGTCCCTGTTTTTCACTGATGTGAGAAGTTCCTTACCGACCATTGTTTACTGCCGAGCTCTTTAGTAGTAATAGTATTCCGATGTACTTAAACAAGAGCCTACAAAAGATGCTTATTAAATGTTAATAGAATAAATTTAATGTCCTTACTATTGCAATATAGAAACTAACTTCATGAATATAATCTAGAATAAAGTTTCTGCTTATCACATTTATGAAAGATGTGATGATTGATTTGACACAAAAGGGTAATTTGCAACATTAATAAGCATTAATTCTTTGTGTTGACAGAAACGCAAACGCTGCATCACTGTGTATGAAGATCATGTATTAAAAGGCAAGAGGAGCGACACCAATAACAAATGGAAAGTGACAAAAGGGAAAGAATGAGGACTCAGAGGAAGAGGAACTTTTTGAGTTACAAAAAGAAGTCCTTTTGCTCCAGAAAAAACTATTATTAGTAATATCAGAAATATAGAAGGAAAATTAAAAATTATTCAAAATAAATATTGTACGAGAAATAATATTTCTCTCATTGTCCTGGACCACAATTATATCTTCCACCACGTTTTCTTGGTCTTCCTCAAAAAATTAATTCATATCTTCCTTACAAAATATTAAATTGTGCATGACTGCACAAGCCAGAATAATGTTTTTGGAGGTGTTTAATTTTGTATTGAAGCCGAATGAAAGGCAACGAAATCTCCCTTTCCAGCATCCGAAACACCTTTCAATTAAGTTTCTGGTGATCTTGTGGCTGGAAATGTACAGCCTCTCTGTTACTCCAGGGTTGTCTGAGGGGAGGAACCAGGCATTTTTTTTAAGCATATCCTGCGTCGCCTAGCAGGACATATGAGCTAAATTCGCCATTTTCGAATTTTCTTCTTATTGGGCACTCATTAAAAACTCTGGAGTCATGCGCGGAACCCCTCCATGATGGGTGATTTTGCAACTGGCATTACAAAATACATGGTTATTTAAAGAATACCAACCCTTTATGTTTGTGCATGTTCTCCAGGATTCTTTATTCAAATGTAGGTGCCATCTACGAGACCCATAACCAACATGTGACAGAAAGGTTAGTATGGTATGCTAATAGATACACAAGTGTTATACAAATCCATCATTCGTTTGTACATCAAATTAATAATTATAATTATCTGCAGAAATGCTGCAATTTTGTGAAAATGCTGAACTGTCTTCAATGCTTTCCTCTTAGTGGAAATTTGATAATTTCCCGTGCGAGCGAGGACATCGCCCTTGCCACTTACGATACAATTCAGCTTGCCGCAAAGACAGACAATTCAACTTGACCCGCAAGACAGAAAATTCATCTTGAAATCCACCTCTCGCAAAATATCAAAGAAAGGAGCTCTCGCGTCTCCACCGGAATCGGGAGCCCACGCTGATCAGCGTTCGCCCGAAGAGAAGGCCGTATCATTTCTATCAAATTTCTTACACTCTCTTTACTTAGTTAATATTTCATTTTAAATTAATGATCCCCATATTTATGCATTATCACAATCTTCTATTTATGCATATCACAAGATACCATTTCCTTCTCCTTCCAATAGATCTCGAACCTCACGCACTACGTTTACTTCACGCATATCAAAATCAACACCATCCATAGCTCTCAAATAATACGCGCCCACAATTCATAATATACAATTTAGAGGTTAGTCCGACGTTAAATCCTGCCTTGGAACGGACTAACGTTTAGTCTGGTCTAATGGAGGATCTTCTTCAGACTTCTTTTAAAACATGTTTATAAATACAGACTTTCTTAGTACGTCTAGTCCGATGTTGGTCTTGACTGAAAAGAACTATACGGCCCTGTGTGTGGAGGTTTGCTTCTTTGAGTCCGTTGTTTGGTCAGTAATTTGTTTAGGGATTGTATCATGCCAATTATTTTTTTGTTCATTTCCTCTCTTAATTCCTCCGTTTCGTTCTGCTTATTTTTTGTAGATGAATTTATTTTTTCCTGCACATTTTTCCCTGACACGTTCACTTTGAAATCTTGTTCAGTCCCCACATAGGCCGGTATTACATTGTAAAATAACATTGTCGAGGATATTTTATAAAAGAAACATCATGGTGTAATCGATCATATTTGATAAAAGATTTCTTTTATAAAATTTCTTTCATAAAATCTACTCTGAAACGTCGAAGTTTTACTATATATTCGGAAACATGGCGGCGTCAGATAAATACTCGTGAACCATTGCTACTACTAAATTATTAATATCAGAGCAGTGGCGTAGCGTGACTCACACGTTTGGGGATGCTCAACAATAACACACAAAATGTCACTATCAACTACTTCGTCTAACAGGCGAACGCAACACAAGGCAGATACACTGGGACTACTTCCACGATCTCGATTGCTTACGACGGTGTAGGCGCTTCCCACAAAATCCTCACAGCAATCAGGGCTGCCGATGTCTTGAAAGCAAATTATACAATGGCTCAGCTTTAATTCTTATACGCGAATGGCAATAAGACCATTTGTTAATTTATACATTGCAGACTTAAATAATATGTAATCTATTTAAGAGATAATACAATTTCTTGGATATTAATTAAGAAATAGTAGGCACTATTTCTACAGTTTGTACCCATGAGTAAGCGGGGACTCCCGAGTGAGAGAGAGAAAGATAATTTACTGAACGCCTGATGTGTGCTGCGCTCTCGTGCACAAACGAGCTTCTTTCCGCAGTAGACGCTAGCGTAAAGCAGTCGGGTTTCTCTGGGCCAGTGGTGAAGAGGGGAGAGGGGGACCTCGCCATCTGCGCATGCGTTATTGCTCGTCGCAATCTGGCGGCAGACGCTGAAGTATTTTAGCTTCCAAGCAATCAGAGGCCAGCTTCAACAGCCCGCCGAATTCAATCATAGGAAATCAATTTTAAATTAATAAAAAACGTGTTTCGCTCAACAGACCACTTGTAAGATTATCAATACAGTATTTAAGGTTCTTATATACGGGGTTGCTCAGCATCTCAGCGTCCCCTGACGCTACGCCACTGTATCAGAGTATGAGCAGTTGGAATTGCTGCCCAACGTTGTGCATCCAGATTACAGGCACAAACGTAGACGTCATGAAGCGTATAGAGAATTTCTCATACTCTGGAAGTTGCGGGTCATGGCCCATGCCCGATCCAAGTCATTGAAAACATAATTAACGGGCTAAGGAGTCAGTATCAAGGTGAAAAAATGAAGGAAAATACACTTTCAAATGAAATGTCAAAAAAATCATTTATTTTCATTACTTTGGCATGTTACAATTGTACATTAATGATAATATTAACCTCACATTCTTTTTAGATTACTTTTAGCATAAGAAGTGCTGCTAGTGAATCGGATATCTATAAACACACAGATTATTGGTTTGCGCTGCTGGGTTTTCTTAACAATTCGACACAAGCAGACGAATCCACATGCAGTCTTGATATGAAAAACATACCAAATCAAGGAAATGGAGAAGAGGTAAAATTTATTAAATATGTTTCTCTTACCAAGGCACTTTGCCTGCACCATTATAGTATCTTTTGAAGCACTCTCGTATTTCATGTCCATGGCGGTTTCCTCCATCTCTCTATAAACTTAGGGCTTGCATTGCAAGCAGTTCCTCATCTGTGTGGACTCCTAAAAATCTATTTCCCTCCTCACTTTGAGAAGGGACCTCGTGCCTTGTGTATTGCTCATTTTTTATTAATTAACATATTGTGCAATGCACAAGCTGCTAATGTGATTAATTTTACTTTGCCGGGTGACAAATTAATAGAAGTTAAAAAAAACTCTACATCTTGTTGCCAAAATCCCAAAACTACTCTCCACCATACGCCTGTCCCTGCTAAACCTATCAACATGTCTGTTCTTCCCTTGTTATATTTCTCAGGGGATATGGTTTCATAACAAAATACTACATAATACGTAGTATTATGGAGTTAAAAATTAAAACCTGGCAGCGTTTTGCCCTCCGGAATGTTCAGAATTGACCTATCCATCAGGCATTTTTTAAATTGGCTTTTCGCGAAGACACCACTATCACCAATGCGGCTATTCGTTCCTACATCAATGAGCGCAAATAAAATAATTCTACGGAAAGATTTATAATTGTAGAAATGGGATCTTCCCAGCTAAAGAAGATTCATATGGATGTGTTTGCCATTCCACTTTCCACTTTCCTTTCAAATTCCAATGCAATGTTCTCCCATTCCTGTGCTGTTGTTGGTATCTACCACAAAGTAAATACAGGAGTATACGTTAATGTTGAAGTATTGACTAAGTGCACTAGGAGAAAATAGTCAGTTGGACCTTTATATTTCAAAATTGTGCGTATGAAAATAGAATAACTTTTATGAACTTCTGAGAAAATACAATTATTATCAAATCTGCTCGGTTGGGAAAAAAACAAACCAGAAACAAGAAAAAATAAAGAAAATTACATGATCTGCTTGCAAGCGTACATTTTGCTAATATTATTTTATCTTGGCCCCTTTTGGGGATACTTAAGGAATGTCTTCCGGTAAAGTCTACTTCTGATTTAACCTCTAAACATACCTGAATACAAACACATAAATAATAATAATAATAATAATAATAATAATAATAATAAAAACAACAACAACTCCACCTAGGGAGTACACGACCTTGCAGTTGGTGGTGGAGCTTAAGTACCCCCATGAGCCTTAAAGCTATGTCAGTGGTAGCCTAGCTACCGGTAGGGCCTCCCCTGCTGAATAGGTTGAAGGTGAGGGGTCCGACGAAGAAGTACTCCATTTTGAGGAGAGTTGGAAGTAGGTAGTGAGGGAAGGGTCATGAACCTTTGGACTTCCTGCTGTTGGCCCATGGAGGGTACAGGAGAGAAACTGGGTTGGCACACCAGATTAGAGTGGAGGCCCAAACCTTGCATTAGCCAGCGAAGGAGGCTGCCTTCAGCAGTCACTGAAAATCCCGTAGGTTTTAGTAATGCCGACTGGCGATCGGAGGGACCCCTTGCTGGGCCCTGCGGGGAGATGCCCCGAGGCCATTGTGGGTCGCAGTAACGGATGGTAGGAAACAACCCGAGGGTTAAGTGTGATCTGTGAACTCGAACTTGCGTCCTGCGAATCTTCAGTTCAAACCAATGAGCAAAATGAATAGAACAAGAAATGTAATGAATCATAACGTGCCTTGTTCTACCAATGTCCCATACCTGCTCAGAAACCGAGCTAATGCCACCTTGTCGACGTCTGGCCATCCCACGGATGTTAGTCCCAGGGACCCAGAGATGGACACGGGATGAATTAAAGGAGGTGACGTGGTGCTTTTACTATGCAAAAGCGAAAAATGGGGGCTCAGAAATAGAAGTTTTCAAGGTATGGAGAGCGGAACCCAGATATAGGACCTACCCTAGACTCAAAGAAGCTTGCCAGTCAACGACGATACATACTCAGCAGTGGAAAATTCATAGCAGAACAACTTGCTGACATTGAGAGAAATGCGGAGTATGTACTTCGCTCGAACTATCCACATGACGAACATGTAGAACTTGAAAATGATGATCCCGTGGAAGGTTCATCTCTTTCCAGTGAAACACACGTCAGTGGTGAAAATTCATCTGGCAATGAATTACATGATAAGGACATAATGCGAAATCTCCTTCGGCGCGAGATAGAAAGAGTTAGTCAACTTCCGTTTAAATCTCGCGAACCGTTGAGGAGAATATACGAAACTGACAAAGCTAAAAGAGTAATAGAAACAGTGAATTCTGTCTTAAATGAGGTGGTGGAGACCCCAGGCAGAGATCTAGATGCTCTTATGGCTGTAAGGAAATCTTGCTACTGAATAAAGTCATCTTGAATGATGTAAATAAACGCAAACGTAATTTGAGAATGGCTTGGATTGACTACCAAAAGGCCTTTGATAGTGTACCACACGATTGGATTTTGAAGACCCTGGAGATCTATCGATTTCATACTAGACTTATTGAATTTTGCAAGGCTAGTATGAAGTCGTGGAGTACCAGGTTACTAATACACAGCGGAAAGGAAGCAGTAGAAACCAGAAGTATTCAGATTAACAGGGGTATTTTTCATGGAGATTCACTATCCCCTCTGCTGTTTTGCATTAGTTTGATCCCACTATCGAGACAGTTGTCGCAAGCTGACTTTGGTTACAAGCTCCATGGTGATGAAAGGCCAGTATCGCATTTGTTTTACATGGATGATCTGAAAGTGTTTGCTAAGAATGAAGCGATTCTCTCCCAAATGCTGTCTGTCGTGAATGACTTTAGCAATGACATCTGCATGAAGTTTGGTCTTGACAAGTGTGCAAAAATCAATTTAAAAAGAGGGAAACTCACAACGTCTGAGAACAATGAAATTGATACGCACACTGTGATTCAAGATCTTGAGCCAGGTAAAACTTACAAATATCTGGGCATTGAAGAATGTGAAACCATCTCGAATGACAGAATGAAAGAGAGAATTCGTAGGGAGTATTATAGGAGAGTGAGACTGGTCCTGCAGTCCGTTCTGAATTCCAGGAATAAAATTTCTGCAATAGGTAGTTTGGCGGTACCTGTAGCCGAATACAGTTTTGGACTAGTGGACTGGACTGAGCAGGAAATTCGCACCATGGATCGAAAAACCAGAAAACTGCTAACAATGCATCATGTTGCCCAACCTCAAGCTGATATACATAGACTTTATGTGTCACGTAAGGAAGGAGGAAGAGGCCTCAGACAAATTGAGGCCTCCTGGCACAACGCAATAGTCGGGATGGGAAAGTATGTAGTCAGCCATCAAGATGACCCACTAATGAGGCAGGTCACGAAATCTGACCGAAGAATGGGAAACAGAGGCATTGTAAGTGTAGCAAGACGCATTGCGAACAAGACAATGCAAGACTCCCAGAATGACAGAGACACTGAACTTCTGATGCTACTTAACATGAAATTTGAGACACAGAAAATGTTAAAGAAATCGTGGAGAGACAACCACTCCACGGACAATATCTAAAAAGAATGGACAAAGTGCAGATCAATAAAGATCAATCATTTATGTGGCTTTAAAAGGGGAAGAATGAAGCCAGAATCGGAAGCACTTGTAATAGCTGCCCAAGATCAGGCCTGGAGAAACACGACATTATGATAAAGCGGTTCTCAAAATTTCCCAAGATGATAAATGCCGCATTTGCCTGGAGCAAGTAGAAACCATTGATCATATTGTCTCAGCTTGTCCAGTCCTAGCAAAGACGGAATACCTGAAAAGACATGACAGGGTGTGTAGCTACCTCCACTGGCAGATCTGTACCGCCCTCGAAGTTCCAAACACATGCCCCAAGTGGTACGAACACTCAGCGAAACCGGTGACGTCTGTTGGATTGTGTACGATATTGTACGACCAACAAATTCAAACTGATCGCACGATAGCAGCAAACAAAACCGGATATAGTCATCCGGGATATGGAGAAAAATCGTGTTTACTTGTCGATGTTGCTGTACCTTGCGATCAAAACGTCGTTACCAAGGAGGCAGAGAAACGTCTTAAATACAAGAGTTTGGAAATTGAGATCAGCCGAATGTGGGGCGTAAAAGCACAGGTCGTCCCGATAGTTATCGGAGGCTCTGGGATTTGTTCCGCAAAATTTGTGTAAGAACTTGTCTCAACTCCCAGGTAATCCAAAAGACTGGGAAGTGTAAGAAATCGCTTTATTGGAACAGCCCACATTTTGCGCAAAGTATTGTAGAGGCACTGACAGTCATCGGATCTGCTCCTGAGGTAGCTGGTTGCAACCTGGAGTAGATTTCATCTTCAGCCGACTATCATAACATCTTTAGTCGTGATGTAATGGAAAAATAATAATAATAATAATAATAATAATAATAATAATAATAATAATAATAATAATAATAATAATAATAATTCAGTTATTTATTTGCTATTGTTTTTTTGTTTCAGGATCAATCCACTGCTCTTCTTGAGGAAGAATGAATTCCTCCCCAAAAAAGAAGAAAAAGAGGATTGTCAAATAGATAATCTGTTAACTCAAGCAGGACGTGACTATGTCAGAAATAATAAATGTTTTAAACACAAAAAAATTCCTATTGATTCATTTAATGAATTTGTAGTGGTAGAATTGCAGGACATTAGAGATGCGGGGGGATATTTTAATTAGGAAGGTCACAAAAAAATTCAGCGTGTCCTAATTGATGCATGGGACGAGGCAGACTCTGCTTTGCCCTCCACTTCGAACTGCGGAAGATTCGATGTAATAGGAAGTTCAATGCCATCAGCCGATACATGTTGATATTACTGATAGTACTGAATAAAGAATTTGAGAAAACATAGCTTTCTTTTCTTACCTGAGAAACTCTCCTTTCAGTGCATTGTAAATGGCTTGATATGTCTCTGGAATAATTCCAAAGTACACTGTGGAATTCTGGTGCTGCATGACAAGCTGGTGTTTCTTTTTCCTGTTGCCACAAACCAGAAAGGAACGATGAGGCATTCCTCAACGCTGATAGTGTTTCTTAATGAGTATCTTGTCGGCAAATCAGAGGACCCACTTTCGAACAAAGAAAATTGAATGTTGCCTTGTCCAATCCTCAGGTAATTAACATACGTCTTTGCGTCTTCAGTTCTCGATTCAATTTATTAACGTATTTGTATTATGTACGCCCAAAATGCAATCCATGTCCATGGTGGAATAAAAACAAGCCATCAAAGATAGAAAAGAAGCTCTTGCTGTCTTTTGCAAATGTTTCAAACAAACAAAATTTCATAGAATTTTTAAAAAGGCAGCAAATGCTAGATTTCATTCTTCAAGAAGAGAAATCTAAGAACTTCAAACATTTTTTAGTCTAGCGGCACGACTGAGAAAGACACAAAATGCTTTGAGATATGCCATCGTGTACAATGGAAAGAATATATATTTAGTCTCATAAAGAAATGTGATATGGGCCATCAAATTTGGGCTGTTTATGTGGAACATGGTGGGGAGCAGACCCTTTTACTCTGTTGCTATTATACAGAGCACTGATCGTTCACAAATTGAATATGGAGGCTTCTTGCTTGTTAATTGTGCAAAAAATAGTTGGGTAATCTTAGAAAGACTTCAGTCTAAATCACTAAGAATTGCACTAGGCTACAGAAAATCTACACCAACCAACGTAATTCTTGCAGAATCAGGGGAACCTTTACTGAAGACAAGGCTAATACTTCTATGTACGAATTACTGGACCAAATGTCTTCCATTTTAAAAACAATTATTTAATTGATGTTCTGTCCAAGATAAACTTTCTCAAAACCCTTGTTGTATAAGAAAAATAATAAGAAATCTCTATTAGTTATATGTTTGAGGACTTATCCATCTCTTGTAACAGCATTAAGAAATTTGATTGTGCCCTGTGTTATGATTATGATTATTTTGTACAAACTAATAAATTAGATGTTAACTGATTTTGGTAAGGAGATTGCAATTTCTCTTTGCCAATATGTCTTATTATGGATCACTTTTTCAGCCTTCCAGATATTGTTCACAAGAAATGTACTTTTCTGTATACTGATGGTTCAAAGAAAAATTGAAGTGCCCAGTTTGGATTTGCTATTGGAGCACTGATAATAGGCTAAATAGGAAATATAAAAAGTTAATAGTAAAATTTCCATTTTTACTGCTGAAGCTTTAGCTTGAAGCAGTAAAAATGATTATTGAATTCAAAATATTTCATCTATTCTCTTTTCTGATTCAAAGAGTGTCTTGGTTTCTCCAACTAATAGTAATAGATCTAAAAATCAATCATATATTATTTTAGAAATCAAGACAATTATGTAAACATGCAAGACAGATTAATCTCAAAATTTGTTGTAACATGAATTCCTGCCCATGTTGGTATAAATGGAAATGCAAATGCAGATAGAGAAGCTAAATCAGCCATAATAGATGGTATTACCCATTCAATATTTCGGTATCTGATGCTGTTGCTATAAACAAGGTTGTACTCAAATAACTTTGCAAATATTGAAAATCTTGGCCGCTCTAAGGCAAAGAGTATTTCTTGCATTATTATAGAACCTCATCAATACCATGGTTTCAAAACTTCAAATTAACCAGAAAAGAAATTGTTGGCATTAATAGATTGAGATCAAATCATTCATCATTAAATCATAGTTTGAATAGATTCAAAATTGGTCAATTCAGGTTTGTGTGTATGTGGTGAGGAGAATGACACCACTGATAATTTATTATGGCATTGTACATTATGTGACAACTTAAGAAATATTATGATGGAGAAACTCAATCATCTTAATGTTATCTTAGTCCAAATATTGTGGATATCCTAAAAAGTATAGATATACATGTTACCACAATTACATTATATAATATATATTAACACACTTGGTAACACCAGTACTAACAGGAATTTCAGAAGTGCGGGAAACTTTTAATATCAGTTCAATGTTCATAACTCCAACAAATGAATAGAAGTGACTGCAACACTAAAGGACTGAGTAATTAAGAAATCCACAGGTGTAGATGAGATCTCAGATTACTTGGTAAAAAAATGTTGCAGTAACATAGTACATCCATTAACCCATATTATAACTTGTTCATTTCAAACCAGAAATTTTCCTGATCACTTAAAATAGCTAAAGTAAAGCCACTATATAAGAAGGGGCTTGAAACAGACATGGGAAACTATAGACCACTCTCACTTTTATCTGTTTTTTTCTAAAATTATAGAAAAGATAATGTATACTAGGCTTACTTCATTTTAAGAAAGCACAAATCTATAACAAACAAGCAACATGGTTTCTGTAAAAGAAAATCTACCAACACAGCTACAATGGATTTCATAGAAGTGTTTATCAGTCTGTCGATAAGAAGCACATTAGTATACGATTATTCCTAGATCTTTCAAAGGCCTTTGATCTAGTTGATCATGGTATATTACTGGATAAAATGGAGTTAATTGGAATACGAGGGATTGCCTATGATTGGTTTAAATCATTTCTTACCAACCGTAAACAAATGGTAAAAATTGTCCACACTCATGGAAATACCAAAACTGTTTCTAAATATCTTTCCCAAGTAAACCAGATATCGTATGGAGTGCCACAGGGTTCAGTTCTTGGGCCTGCATTATTCTTATATATATCAATGATTTGGGATATTATCTTAATAAAGGGGAAACAACATTTTTTGCCAATGATGCAAGTATATTTTTCACAGGTTCTAATGCAAATGTTCAAATTAAGATTGATGACACTGTACACAAATTATGTGAATGGTTTGAGAGTAATAGGCTAATAATAAATAAAGATAAAACTACTGCAATTTCTTTTCATCAATCCCAAAATATAAATTTTGAATGTCCACCTATAAAGATTTACAACAAATACATCACTTATATGGACCAAACAAGGATTTTGGGGATTTGGCTAGACAACACACTGAAATGGAAACCACATGTTCAAGAATTAACAAAAAGATTGAGTAAAGTATGTTTTGCTTTACAACACATCAGGAGAACACTGCAAATGGAATCAACTCGTTTGTTGTATTTGCTCATTTTCATTCTATCTTGTTGTATGGAATAATTTTGTGGGGAAATTCATCTCATGCCATATCCATTTTTAAGCTTCAAAAAAGAGCAATTAGAATAATGATGTGGTTAGTAGAAGCACAAGTTGTAGACACCTCTTTAAAACACTACACATACTACCATTACCATGCATATACATTTATGAAACATTAATGTTTGTAAAACATAATTTACAACTGTATACAAACTTGTACATCCTATAATACAAGGAACAAAGAAGACCTGTTTGTATGTTAACACTAACCTATGTAAAAATAATTTCTTCCATACTGGACTCATTTGTACAATCATCTGCCTAAATACCTCAAAGACTTGCCTGAGCAGGGTGCATTCCGGAGAGGTCTGCATTCCCTTTTATCTAGTTATAACTTTTACAATGTAGACGAATTTCTAAATTATAAGACTATTTAGTGTAAAATGTGTATTGGAGCAGAGTGTGTCTGTTGGATATGTAATTATTGTATGCAAAACCAAAGTTGCATTAAGCACATATATAAACATACTGTATATATAAGTTAGATATGAAAGTATTGTATATATAAGCATAAGTATCTTTGTAAATAATTTTATTCTATATTTTATATTGTATTAAAAATGACTTGTCCATGTCATATGTTATGACCAACTGGATCAATAAATATCTTATCTTATCTTATCTTATGTGAATTTTTGTCAAAACAAGAAAACAAATTTAATTTTGGTGATATGAGTATATAAAAAGATATAATGTAATACATATTAGAGTGTAATAGTTCTAAGTTTTCAATATTTTTTGG
>JAHLJT010008446.1:125966466-126154517 GCA_031308135.1 Acheta domesticus | reverse complement strand
GATAAATACTCGTGACCATTGCTACTACTAACTTATTAATAATCAGAGCAGTGGCGTAACGTGACTCACACGTTTGGGGATGCTCCAACATACCCCAATGTCACTATCAACTACTTACTATCTCTAACCGCGAACGCAACACAAGCCCCAATACACTGGGACTACTTCCACGATCCATCGATTGCTACGACGGTGTAGGCGCTTCCCACAAAATCCTCACAGCAATCCAGTCAGGGCTGCCGATGTCTTGAAGCAAATTATACAATGGCTCAGCTTTAATCTTATACGCGAATGGCAATAAGACCATTGTTAATTATACATTGCAGACTTAAATAATATGTAATCTATTTAAGAGATAATACAATTTCTTGGATATTAATTAAGAAATAGTAGGCACTATTTCTACAGTTGTACCCATGAGGTAAGCGGGGACTCCCGAGTGAGAGAGAGAAAGATAAATTTTACTGAACGCCTGATGTGTGCTGCCGCTCTCGTGCACAAACGAGCTTCTTCCAGCAGTAGACGCTAGCGTAAAGCAGTCGGGTTTCTCTGGGCCCGTGGTGCAGGAGGGGAGGAGAGGGGGACCCTCGCCCATCTGCGCATGCGTTATTGCTCAGTCGCTATCTGGCGGCATGACGGCTGAAGTATTTTAGCTTCCAATGCAATCAGACAGGCCAGACTCAACCGCCCGCCGAATTCAATCATAGGAATCAATTTTAAATTAATAAAAAACGTGTTTCGCTCAACAGACCACTGTAAGATTATCATACAGTATTTAAGGGTCTTACTATTCGGGGTTTGCTCAGCCTCCTCAGCGTCCCCTGACGCATGACCCACTGTATCCGAGGATGAGCAGTTGGAATTGCTGCCCAACGTTGTGGCATCCAGATTACAGGCACAAACGTAGACGTCATAGAAGCGTATAGAGAATTTCTCATACTCTGGAAGTTGCGGGTCATGGCCCATGCCCGATCCAAGTCATTGAAAACATAATTAACGGGCTAAGGAGTCAGTATCAAGGTGAAAAAATGAAGGAAAATACACTTTCAAATGAAATGTCAAAAAATCATTTATTTCATTACTTTGGCATGTTACAATTGTACATTAATGATAATATTAACCTCACATTCTTTTAGATTACTTTTAGCATAAGAAGTGCTGCTAGTGAATCGGATATCTATAAACACACAGATTATTGGTTTGCGCTGCTGGGTTTTCTTAACAATTCGACACAAGCAGACGAATCCACATGCAGTCTTGATATGAAAAACATACCAAATCAGGAAATGGAGAAGAGGTAAAATTTATTAAATATGTTTCTCTTACCAAGGCACTTTGCCTGCACCATTATAGTATCTTTTGAAGCACTCTCGTATTTCATGTCCATGGCGGTTTCCTCCATCTCTCTATAAACTTAGGGCTTGCATTGCAAGCAGTTCCTCATCTGTGTGGACTCCTAAAATCTATTCCCTCTCACTTTGAGAAGGGACCTCGTGCCTTGTGTATTGCTCATTTTTTATTAATTAACATATTGTGCAATGCACAAGCTGCTAATGTGATTAATTTTACTTTGCCGGGTGACAAATTAATAGAAGTTAAAAAAACTCTACATCTTGTTGCCAAATCCCAAAAACTACTCTCCACCATACGCCTGTCCCTGACTAAACCTATCAACATGTCTGTCTTCCCTTGTTATATTTCTCAGGGGATATGGTTTCATAACAAAATACTACATAATACGTAGTATTATGGAGTTAAAAATTAAAACCTGCAGCGTTTTGCCCTCCGGAATGTTCAGAATTGACCTATCCATCAGGCATTTTTTTAAATGGCTTTTCGCGAAGACACCACTATCACCAATGCGGCTATTCGTTCCTACATCAATGAGCGCAAATAAAATAATTCTACGGAAAGATTTATAATTGTAGAAATGGGATCTTCCCAGCTAAAGAAGATTAATATGGATGTGTTTTGCCATTCCACTTTCCACTTTCCTTTCAAATTCCAATGCAATGTTCTCCCATTCCTGTGCTGTTGTTGGTATCTACCACAAAGTAAATACAGGAGTATACGTTAATGTTGAAGTATTGACTAAGTGCACTAGGAGAAAATAGTCAGTTGGACCTTTATATTTCAAAATTGTGCGTATGAAAATAGAATAACTTTTATGAACTTCTGAGAAAATACAATTATTATCAAATCTGCTCGGTTGGGAAAAAAACAAACCAGAAACAAGAAAAAAATAAAGAAAATTACATGATCTGCTTGCAAGCGTACATTTTGCTAATATTATTTTATCTTGGCCCCTTTTGGGGATACTTAAGGAATGTCTTCCGGTAAAGTCTACTTCTGATTTAACCTCTAAACATACCTGAATACAAACACATAAATAATAATAATAATAATAATAATAATAATAATAATAAAACAACAACAACTCCACCTAGGGAGTACACGACCTTGCAGTTGGTGGTGGAGCTTAAGTACCCCCAATGAGCCTTAAAGCTATGTCAGTGGTAGCCTAGCTACCGGTAGGGCCTCCCCTGCTGAATAGGTTGAAGGTGAGGGGTCCGACGAAGAAGTACTCCATTTTGAGGAGAGTTGGAAGTAGGTAGTGAGGGAAGGGTCATGAACCTTTGGACTTCCTGCTGTTGGCCCATGGAGGGTACAGGAGAGAAACTGGGTTGGCACACCAGATTAGAGTGGAGGCCCAAACCTTGCATTAGCCAGCGAAGGAGGCTGCCTTCAGCAGTCACTGAAAATCCCGTAGGTTTTAGTAATGCCGACTGGCGATCGGAGGGACCCCTTGCTGGGCCCTGCGGGGAGATGCCCCGAGGCCATTGTGGGTCGCAGTAACGGATGGTAGGAAACAACCCGAGGGTTAAGTGTGATCTGTGAACTCGAACTTGCGTCCTGCGAATCTTCAGTTCAAACCAATGAGCAAAATGAATAGAACAAGAAATGTAATGAATCATAACGTGCCTTGTTCTACCAATGTCCCATACCTGCTCAGAAACCGAGCTAATGCCACCTTGTCGACGTCTGGCCATCCCACGGATGTTAGTCCCAGGGACCCAGAGATGGACACGGGATGAATTAAAGGAGGTGACGTGGTGCTTTTACTATGCAAAAGCGAAAAATGGGGGCTCAGAAATAGAAGTTTTCAAGGTATGGAGAGCGGAACCCAGATATAGGACCTACCCTAGACTCAAAGAAGCTTGCCAGTCAACGACGATACATACTCAGCAGTGGAAAATTCATAGCAGAACAACTTGCTGACATTGAGAGAAATGCGGAGTATGTACTTCGCTCGAACTATCCACATGACGAACATGTAGAACTTGAAAATGATGATCCCGTGGAAGGTTCATCTCTTTCCAGTGAAACACACGTCAGTGGTGAAAATTCATCTGGCAATGAATTACATGATAAGGACATATGCGAAATCTCCTTCGGCGCGAGATAGAAAGAGTTAGTCAACTTCCGTTTAAATCTCGCGAACCGTTGAGGAGAATATACGAAACTGACAAAGCTAAAAGAGTAATAGAAACAGTGAATTCTGTCTTAAATGAGGTGGTGGAGACCCCAGGCAGAGATCTAGATGCTCTTATGGCTGTAAGGAAATCTTGCTACTGAATAAAGTCATCTTGAATGATGTAAATAAACGCAAACGTAATTTGAGAATGGCTTGGATTGACTACCAAAAGGCCTTTGATAGTGTACCACACGATTGGATTTTGAAGACCCTGGAGATCTATCGATTTCATACTAGACTTATTGAATTTTGCAAGGCTAGTATGAAGTCGTGGAGTACCAGGTTACTAATACACAGCGGAAAGGAAGCAGTAGAAACCAGAAGTATTCAGATTAACAGGGGTATTTTCATGGAGATTCACTATCCCCTCTGCTGTTTTGCATTAGTTTGATCCCACTATCGAGACAGTTGTCGCAAGCTGACTTTGGTTACAAGCTCCATGGTGATGAAAGGCCAGTATCGCATTTGTTTTACATGGATGATCTGAAAGTGTTTGCTAAGAATGAAGCGATTCTCTCCCAAATGCTGTCTGTCGTGAATGACTTTAGCAATGACATCTGCATGAAGTTTGGTCTTGACAAGTGTGCAAAAATCAATTTAAAAGAGGGAAACTCACAACGTCTGAGAACAATGAAATTGATACGCACACTGTGATTCAAGATCTTGAGCCAGGTAAAACTTACAAATATCTGGCATTGAAGAATGTGAAACCATCTCGAATGACAGAATGAAAGAGAGAATTCGTAGGGAGTATTATAGGAGAGTGAGACTGGTCCTGCAGTCCGTTCTGAATTCCAGGAATAAATTTCTGCAATAGGTAGTTTGGCGGTACCTGTAGCCGAATACAGTTTTGGACTAGTGGACTGGACTGAGCAGGAAATTCGCACCATGGATCGAAAAACCAGAAAACTGCTAACAATGCATCATGTTGCCCAACCTCAAGCTGATATACATAGACTTTATGTGTCACGTAAGGAAGGAGGAAGAGGCCTCAGACAAATTGAGGCCTCCTGGCACAACGCAATAGTCGGGATGGGAAAGTATGTAGTCAGCCATCAAGATGACCCACTAATGAGGCAGGTCACGAAATCTGACCGAAGAATGGGAACAGAGGCATTGTAAGTGTAGCAAGACGCATTGCGAACAAGACAATGCAAGACTCCCAGAATGACAGAGACACTGAACTTCTGATGCTACTTAACATGAAATTTGAGACACAGAAATGTTAAAGAAATCGTGGAGAGACAAACCACTCCACGGACAATATCTAAAAAGAATGGACAAAGTGCAGATCAATAAAGATCAATCATTTATGTGGCTTAAAGGGGAAGAATGAAGCCAGAATCGGAAGCACTTGTAATAGCTGCCCAAGATCAGGCCTGGAGAACACGACATTATGATAAAGCGGTTCTCAAAATTTCCCAAGATGATAAATGCCGCATTTGCCTGGAGCAAGTAGAAACCATTGATCATATTGTCTCAGCTTGTCCAGTCCTAGCAAAGACGGAATACCTGAAAAGACATGACAGGGTGTGTAGCTACCTCCACTGGCAGATCTGTACCGCCCTCGAAGTTCCAAACACATGCCCCAAGTGGTACGAACACTCAGCGAAACCGGTGACGTCTGTTGGATTGTGTACGATATTGTACGACCAACAAATTCAAACTGATCGCACGATAGCAGCAAACAAACCGGATATAGTCATCCGGGATATGGAGAAAAAAATCGTGTTTACTTGTCGATGTTGCTGTACCTTGCGATCAAAACGTCGTTACCAGGAGGCAGAGAAACGTCTTAAATACAAGAGTTTGGAAATTGAGATCAGCCGAATGTGGGGCGTAAAAGCACAGGTCGTCCCGATAGTTATCGGAGCTCTGGGATTTGTTCCGCAAAATTTGTGTAAGAACTTGTCTAAACTCCCAGGTAATCCAAAAGACTGGGAAGTGTAAGAAATCGCTTTATTTGGAACAGCCCACATTTTGCGCAAAGTATTGTAGAGGCACTGACAGTCATCGGATCTGCTCCTGAGGTAGCTGGTTGCAACCTGGAGTAGATTTCATCTTCAGCCGACTCATAACATCTTTAGTCGTGATGTAATGGAAAAATAATAATAATAATAATAATATAATAATAATAATAATAATAATAATAATAATAATAATAATAATAATTCAGTTATTTATTTGCTATTGTTTTTTGTTTCAGGATCAATCCACTGCTCTTCTTGAGGAAGAATGAATTCCTCCCCAAAAAAGAAGAAAAAAGAGGATTGTCAAATAGATAATCTTTTAACTCAAGCAGGAGTGACTATGTCAGAAATAATAAATGTTTTAAACACAAAAAAATTCCTATTGATTCATTTAATGAATTTGTAGTGGTAGAATTGCAGGACATTAGAGATGCGGGGGATATTTTAATTAGGAAGGTCACAAAAAAATTCAGCGTGTCCTAATTGATGCATGGGACGAGGCAGACTCTGCTTTGCCCTCCACTTCGAACTGCGGAAGATTCGATGTAATAGGAAGTTCAATGCCATCAGCCGATACTGTTGATATTACTGATAGTACTGAATAAAGAATTTGAGAAAACATAGCTTTCTTTTCTTACCTTGAGAAACTCTCCTTTCAGTGCATTGTAAATGGCTTGATATGTCTCTGGAATAATTCCAAAGTACACTGTGGAATTCTGGTGCTGCATGACAAGCTGGTGTTTCTTTTTCCTGTTGCCACAAACCAGAAAGGAACGATGAGGCATTCCTCAACGCTGATAGTGTTTCTTAAATGAGTAATCTGTCGGCAAATCAGAGGACCCACTTTCGAACAAAGAAAATTGAATGTTGCCTTGTCCATCCTCAGGTAATTAACATACGTCTTTGCGTCTTCAGTTCTCGATTCATTTATTAACGTATTTGTATTATGTACGCCCAAAATGCAATCCATGTCCATGGTGGAATAAAAACAAGCCATCAAAGATAGAAAAGAAGCTCTGCTGTCTTTTGCAAATGTTTCAACAAACAAAATTTCATAGAATTTTTAAAAAAGGCAGCAAATGCTAGATTCATTCTTCAAGAAGAGAAATCTAAGAACTTCAAAACATTTTTTAGTCTAGCGGCACGACTGAGAAAGACACAAAATGCTTTGAGATATGCCATCGTGTACAATGGAAAGAATATATATTTAGTCTCATAAAGAAATGTGATATGGGCCATCAAATTTTGGGCTGTTTATGTGGAACATGGTGGGGAGCAGACCCTTTTACTCTGTTGCTATTATACAGAGCACTGATTCGTTCACAATTGAATATGGAGGCTTCTTGCTTGTTAATTGTGCAAAAAATAGTTGGGTAATCTTAGAAAGACTTCAGTCTAAATCACTAAGAATTGCACTAGGCTACAGAAAATCTACACCAACCAACGTAATTCTTGCAGAATCAGGGGAACCTTTACTGAAGACAAGGCTAATACTTCTATGTACGAATTACTGGACCAAATGTCTTCCATTTAAAAACAATTATTTAATTGATGTTCTGTCCAAGATAAACTTTCTCAAAACCCTTGTTGTATAAGAAAAATAATAAGAAATCTCTATTAGTTATATGTTTTGAGGAATTATCCATCTCTTGTAACAGCATTAAGAAATTTGATTGTGCCCTGTGTTATGATTATGATTATTTGTACAAACTAATAAATTAGATGTTAACTGATTTTGGTAAGGAGATTGCAATTTCTCTTTGCCAATATGTCTTATTTATGGATCACTTTTTCAGCCTTCCAGATATTGTTCACAAGAAATGTACTTTTCTGTATACTGATGGTTCAAAGAAAAATTTGAAGTGCCCAGTTGGATTTGCTATTTGGAGCACTGATAATAGGCTAAATAGGAAATATAAAAAGTTAATAGTAAAATTTCCATTTTACTGCTGAAGCTTTAGCTTGAAGCAGTAAAAATGATTATTGAATTCAAAATTATTTCATCTATTATCTTTTCTGATTCAAAGAGTGTCTTGGTTTCTCCAACTAATAGTAATAGATCTAAAAATCAATCATATATTATTTTAGAAATCAAGAAATTATGTAAACATGCAAGACAGATTAATCTCAAAATTTGTGTAACATGAATTCCTGCCCATGTTGGTATAAATGGAAATGCAAATGCAGATAGAGAAGCTAAATCAGCCATAATAGATGGTATTACCCATTCAATATTTCGGTATCTGATGCTGTTGCTATAAACAAGGTTTGTACTCAAAATAACTTTGCAAATATGAAAATCTTGGCCGCTCTAAAGGCAAAGAGTATTCTTGCATTATTATAGAACCTCATCAATACCATGGTTTCAAAACTTCAAATTAACCAGAAAAGAAATTGTTGGCATTAATAGATTGAGATCAAATCATTCATCATTAAATCATAGTTTGAATAGATTCAAAATTGTCAATTCAGGTTTGTGTGTATGTGGTGAGGAGAATGACACCACTGATAATTTATTATGGCATTGTACATTATTTGACAACTTAAGAAATATTATGATGGAGAAACTCAATCATCTTAATGTTATCTTAGTCCAAAATATTGTGGATATCCTAAAAAGTATAGATATACATGTTACCCCAATTACATTATATAATATATATTAACACACTTGGTAACACCAGTACTAACAGGAATTTCAGAAGTGCGGAAACTTTTAATATCAGTTCAATGTTCATAACTCCAACAAATGAATTAGAAGTGACTGCAACAATAAAAGGACTGAGTAATAAGAAATCCACAGGTGTAGATGAGATCTCAGATTACTTGGTAAAAAAATGTTGCAGTAACATAGTACATCCATTAACCCATATTATTAACTTGTCATTTCAAACCAGAAATTTTCCTGATCACTTAAAAATAGCTAAAGTAAAGCCACTATATAAGAAGGGGCTTGAAACAGAAATGGGAAACTATAGACCACTCTCACTTTTATCTGTTTTTTCTAAAATTATAGAAAAGATAATGTATACTAGGCTTACTTCATTTTTAAGAAAGCACAAATCTATAACAAACAAGCAACATGGTTTCTGTAAAGGGAAATCTACCAACACAGCTACAATGGATTTCATAGAAAGTGTTTATCAGGCTGTTGATAAGAAGCACTAATGTGTAGGATGATACTAATGTATAGGATTATTCCTAGATCTTTCAAAGGCCTTTGATCTAGTTGACCATGGTATATTACTGGATAAAATGGAGTTAATTGGAATACGAGGGATTGCCTATGATTGGTTTAAATCATTTCTTACCAACCGTAAACAAATGGTGGAAATTGTCCACACTCATGGAAATACCAAAACTGTTTCTAAATATCTTTCCGAAGTAAACCAGATATCATATGGAGTACGACAGGGTTCAGTTCTTGGGCCTGTATTATTTCTTATATATATATCAATGATTTGGGATATCTTAATGAAGGGGAAACAACATTTTTTGCCGATGACACAAGTATATTTTTCACAGGTTCTAATGCAAATGAGGTTCAAATTAAGATTGATGACACTGTACACAAATTATGTGAATGGTTTGAGAGTAATAGGCTAATAATAAATAAAGATAAAACTACTGCAATTTCTTTTCATCAATCCCAAAATATAAATTTTGAATGTCCACCTATAAAGATTACAACAAAGGCATCACTTATATGGACCAAACAAGGTTTTTGGGGATTTGGCTAGACAACACACTGAAATGGAAACCACATGTTCAAGAATTAACAAAAAGATTGAGTAAAGTATGCTTTACAATACATCAGGAGAACACTGCAAATAGAATCAACTCGTTTGTTGTATTTTGCTCATTTTCATTCTATCTTGTTGTATGGAATAATTTTCTGGGGAAATTCATCTCATGCCACATCCATTTTTAAGCTTCAAAAACAAGCAATTAGAATAATGATGCAGGTTAGTAGAAGCACAAGTTGTAGACTGCTCTTTAAAACACGACACATACTACCATTACCGTGCCTATACATTTATGAAACATTAATGTTTGTAAAAAGAAATTTACAACTGTATACAAAGAAAACACTTGTACATCCCTATAATTCAAGGAACAAAGAAGACCTGTTTGTAATACCTGTTAACACTAACCTATGGAAAAATAATTTCTTCCATACTGGACTTCGTTGTACAATCATCTGCCAAATACCTCAAAGACTTGCCTGAGCTGGGTGCATTCCAGAGAGGTCTGCATTCCCTTTTGTCTAGTCATAACTTCTACAATGTGAACGAATTTCTAAATTATAAGACTATTTAGGGTAAAACGTGTTGGAGCAGAGTGTGTCTATGATATGTAATTGTTGTATGTAAAACCAAAGTTGCATTAAGCACATCTATAAGCATATTCTATTTACATGTTAGATATGAAAGTATTGTAGCCTATAAATAAGTATCTTTGTAAATAATTTTGTTATGTATTTTATATTGTATTTAAAAATGACTTGTCCTATGTCATATGTTATGACCAACTGGATCAATAAATATCTTATCTTATCTTATCTTATGTGAATATTTTGTCAAAACAAGAAAACAAATTTAATTTTGGTGATATGATTATATAAAAAGATATAGTGTAATACATATTAGAGTGTAATAGTTCTAAGTTTTCAATATTTTTTGGAATGTAATTTACTATATGGCTGTATATTTATGTCTGCCAAATAAATAAATAAAAAATATTCCATCATGAAGACTGGCCTTGAGGGGCAAAGTTATAAAATTGGCACCATACCATTGTGACTTTCAACCAATTTAATATTTTGAATGGCACGCCATGATCATAATGAACAAAAACACGCACGCGCGCGCACACACACACACACACACACCACACACACATGCAAAAACTTCTTCATTTTATCCAAGATTGGTCAATACAAGAAGAAGAAAGTCTTTCTGATCACAATTATATCAGGTTTAAAATTGGAAAAATGAACAATTATCAGACAGAAGATAAGAACTTTCCTAGCAAGAAATACATAATAAAGGATAACTGTCTACCAAAATTTAAAGAACAACTAACAATGTCTCTCAACAAATTAGTTAGTGAAGAGAGTCAGGAACAAAACACTGAAGAACTAGACAAAAAATTATCAGGGATTGTAAAAGGAGATGATATTGAAACAATAGTGGAACACATTCAATCATTATTAATTATAGCATGTAATGAATCCTTTCACATCAGGAGCAAGGCAAGACAAAATCTCAAAAACAGAACAGTACCTTGGTGGACAAAAGAACTAACATCAATGAGGAAATTAACAAATGCTCTGCGAAGGAGATACCAAAGAACCAGACAAAATAGTGAGCAGAGAGAAGTACTCAAAACATATTACCTTCAACAAAAAGAAAATATCAAACATTACTGAAAAGAAAAATCAACTCCTGGAAACAATACTGTGATGTAACTCTGTCAACAAATCCATTGAATGTAGTATATAAAATCGCTGCAGGAAAAATAAGAAAAAGCATGTCCATGACCTCACTGAGGAAACCAGACGGATCACTTACGGAAAGTTTAGAAGAAACCATGCAGTACATGATCACACCCTTATCCCCATTGATGAAGAATGGGAAGACACTGAGTATCACAAAGAAGCAAGACAACTGATATTAGAACCCATCCATACAGAAAATGACATCCCATTTACACAGCAAGAAATAAAGAATGTTATAGGAAAAATGGACCCGAAGAAAGCAACAGGGGAAGATTCCATGACAAGCAAGATTTTCCAACGAGCCATTCAATCATTTCCTCAATTTTTCACAACACTTTATAATGAATGTTTAAATAGGGGTTGCTTCCCTAAAATATGGAAAAGAGCAATTATTAAACCAGAAAAGGAACACAGTTTGGAAGTTTCAAAATACAGGTTAATTAGCTTGTTAAATGTAGGAGGAAAAGTATTAGAAAAATTATTAATTAATAGAATCATGCATTATGCATACAATAAGGATTTGATGAACCCTAACCTGGCGAAAATCCGTGTTGTGAGGGTCTGTATAGAAGCTGTGTTGTACGTGTTTTTCATTTCGTGCCTTGTTCCTGTAGTGTAGCATACTGTGTGCCTACTGTGCACCGTCTCTGCTCTGCAGTAGTCAATATCTCTTGTACGCTTAGTTTGAAACCGTTTGTATAAGGTGTGCCAGAGGTGTGCACAAACCGTATAAAGCGTACCGTTTGTATACAAAATAAGGTGTGCACAAACAAAGTTGGTTAGTATTGGCTATAGGTTTGGTTAGGTAAGTTCGCGCCCTTTTAGAAGATTGCAGTTTAGTTATATATCAATCAGTGGTCAGTGTGCGGATTTCGTGAAGTAAGCGGCAATTTTCTGTGGAAATCGCATAATTTCATTTCTAATTTCTTTGTGGATGTGTGTCCCATCGAATGTCTGCTCTTGAAATTACCAAACACCAGTATGTTTACTTGTGGCAAACAAACTCTTCGTATCGTCATCGATGGCCGTAAAGAGTTAACGCATGAAATAATCCTAACACAATCATGTTTAATGGTAAGCAAATACGTTTCTTTAATTGTGACTAAATTTAATACACACATAATAATAGTATATTTATTGTTTCAGAAATAACCCCTAAAAACATTAGGGTTACCTTCACCAACGTGTCGAGTGGTCATAATCTGATTATTGATGAGGTAGAAAAGGAAACTAAATACAATGTATGATCTAGGATATTCAAATGCTGGCTGTTTATAAATTGACCACACTATGAAGATTAAGTTCCACCAGTTCATAGGCAGTGATTTGGTCAATTTCGAAAATTGCGTGTGTATTTCAATGAAACAACAACACATATATTGACACAGAGAAAATATGGTTTCATTCGTGTGATAGGTTGTTTTTTTTAACTTATAGCAGATAAAATAATTTTGTTAGAAAGTGAAATAACTTGTTTGATTTTCAAGTGGTATAGCAAAGTGTGCAAATTAGTGCTATAAAGTATAATATATTGTGTTGCTCCATAGCATTTATTTTTTTTAACTAATGATTTTCTTAAACTTAAATAAATTAAACTTAAGAATAATTTTCCTTGACTCTTTCAAGAAACCAAGATATATTTGAGTTATTATGACTAGTAAGCCTACATGTTAATTGAATTGTGCTACATGCAATACGTTACGACAGGTTTCCAATTGGATGTTTTTGATATTTTTTTAACTGAAGCATTTTACTTCACATTAGCTAATTTTTCAAGTTTTCATAATGAATGCCCAAAAATACTACACTATTAGTTAACATTCTTGCAATATGCAAATAAAATGTGCTATCATATGCTAATTTTTACACCAATTTGGTTAATGTTGTCTATTGTGTAAAATTGAATGAATATAATTTCTTTCGATAGTTTTCAATATCTTATGTCTGAAGACAATCAGTAGTACTGCTTTATATGCAATCAGTATTTGATGTAATTCCAATTATAGAAATATCTTGTTTTTATTGGAAGCCCAATAAAAATAAGATATTTCTAACTATTTTCTAAAAACAAGATTTTCTTCAGGTACATACATGTATATACCTGAAGTAGTGAACAATTAGTTTGTGAAATGTGCTTCCAATAAAAACAAATATATTTCAATCATTGGAATTACATCAAATACAATTTACTGATTGCGTATTAAAGAGTACTTTCTTTTTAACCTATTAAGGCAGTAATTTCTCTTTATAGTTTTCAATATCTTATGTTTTAATACAATCAGAAGTACTGTTTAACATGCAATCAGTAAATTGTATTTGATGTAATACATGTATGTACCTGAAGTTTCAAACAATTAGTTTGTGAAACATTGTGCTTCCAATAAAAACAAGATATTTCTATAATTGGAATTACATCAAATACAATTCACTGATTGCGTAATAAACAGGACTACTGATTGTATTAAAACATAAGATTCTGAAAACTATAAAAATAAATTATCTTCAGGCATAAGTTCTGTAAATACTGCAAAATCATTTTAAAAATAACAGTTATATTTTTTAATGATAAACTACCAGCAACACATGCAAATACAAAATACAATTATGGAGAGAGACTCATCTTAAGATGTTTTCAAAAAAATTTTGTGATTTATTTTATTTAAAGTAGTAAGTGGAATAGGAAGTGGTAAGAAGATTACCCTCTTGATTTGAATTTATTATTTTATTAATTTTGATAAATAACGTTTGGGAAATTAACCTGGCATATATTCTTGGTTTTTGTCTAAAATTGATAGATTTTCAAATCAAATTTAAGTGAATGCTGAATTCTGTGCTTTGAAATTGTTTTTAATGAATTTCTCTAAGTTATTTTTATGCTCATGTATTCTTTGTTTTATTCTTAGTTTTGTTTGGCCAATACATGATTTGTTGGCAACGGATATAGTTTCCTTTTTCCACTTCAGAAGCTGGAATTACATCTTTAACATTTCTAATAAGATTGTTTGTTTGTTAATATATGTCTAGATATTATATTTTGTATTTTTATTATTTTGTTAGTAATTTTAGGTACATATGGCAAAACTATAGTTTTGTTAACAGCTAAGGTTTTGGAATAGGGTTGATCAGGTATGATATTAAACATTCCACATAGCATTGCTCTCTTCTTCTTTATGTGCTTTTTTTATATACTCAACAGGATTTTTTTAAAATAAATATATCATGTACTATTTTTATATGACATTCCTGGTGTATGGGATGGGATCATTTTATTGCTCTATCTACGAGGCCATAAACAATGCCTCTCTTAGCTGTATGGGATGTTTAGGTAAATAATTAAGGATACGATTAGCAGCATTACCTTTTCTTACCAATTGTTGATATTTTTCCGTTGTCATGTTTGATATAGATATCTAGGCAGTTTATAGATTGATTATTTTTTTTCTAAAGTGAACTGGATTCATCACAAGAATTAAACATATTGAGCAAATTTAATGTCATTTTCATCAACTATAATTAATAGGTCATCCACATATCTTTTGTACAAAACAATTTAACAGGCCAGGTAGGATTGATTCTTCAAGTCTACGCTTAACAATTTCTGGAAACACTGTACTAAGTTAACCACCAATTGGAGTTCCAGTCAATCATTGATAAATTACCTCATTAAATGAAAATTCTATGTTCATTAGAATACTTCTTACCACAAGAATTATTTCATGAATTGCAACTCAAGGTTTAAGTTGATTATGATGTTAAATTGTTCCAAAATTCTCTTTATTTTTTTCCTGTATTCTCAGGTAAAAAGAATATAATATCACCAGAGTGAGTATATTATTCATCTCATCCTATTCCCAACTACCTTTAAAACAAGCAAATTTTAAGAGAACTATTACTGAGATTAAGGCCAGATACTGTAATTTATTCATCCGTGTGTTATAGGTAAACTTTTCCTAGCCCAAGAGCAGCAGACGAGGTTGTGAATAGTGATAAGAGTTAATAAAGGAAGTTTTTGTTTAAATTTAATTTTGGTTTTGTTTGATTCTTTCAATGCACCCGACCTGCGAGAAGCAATGTTTGATAGGAGGGCTGTAGTTAATTCAAGGTAATACGTTTACGAGCAAAACATTCTTCTGTTCCCAGCTACCACCAGTAATACAATCAATTTGTAAGAATGAGGTTACGAGATATTAAAATTCATTCATAGAAATGTGTTTATTTCTATTGTGTGACTGCTATTTTCGTAAGTATCAAACGTGTTCTGAAACATCTTCCATGATATATCACATTTGAATGTACTTGATGCAACATCAAACTAGTGAGTCCTTTACGCGGACAGTTTCAGTAGTGAATATTTTGCACAATTCTGTTTGGATATTTTTTTTTTTTTTTGTGGAACCTTCAGTATAAAATGTATCTCTGAGAAACATTCGGTTCTCATGAGAATTTTTCCGGAAGAAATCTAGGCAGAATCGTGAAAGATTTTCAACTGGAACGCATTCCACTGTAAATATGTTAGGTTAGGTTAGTTTTCGTAACCTAGGTGCACGCATCGATTGGTAATGGTACACGTACATCGTGTACACGTGACGTCGTGTACGTTCCAATTCAGCTCAAGCGTACATTCATTTGGGCCAAATTACACGTTCGGTACACAAAAAACGCATATCGTGACAAGCTCTTGTTCACATCCGTACATTGCAGATGCGCATTCCGTGCACGTTTGCCTACATTGGCGTACGTTTAGCGTACACACCGATTTTCGCCAGGGAATCAATTTGGATTCACACCACAAAGAAGCACAATAGATGCAGCAATGGCTGTTAAAGAAGAAATTCAGATAGCATTCCACAACAAGTTAAGAGTAGGAATAGTCAGCCTCGATGTGAAAGGAGCATTTGATACAGCATGGTGGCCCAGTATATTAAAATCATTAAGAGAAATGCAGTGCCCAAAAAATCTCTACAATCTAGCAAAAAGCTATTTAAGTGACAGAACTGCCACATTAACAACCAATAACTTCATATTTAGAAAAGAAATAAGAAGAGGCTGTCCCCAAGGATCATGCTGTGGTTCAGGGTTCTGCAACATCCAATACAATTCTCTACTCAATATAAAATACAGTAAACATTCAAGCACATATGCATTGCAGATGATTTCATTCTGGTAACAAAAGGGAATATAGTAAACGAGGTAGAGAACTTCATTAATAGAGAGATGGTGAAAACAGAAAAATGGGCAGAAGAAAACAAGACAACATTTAATCAACAGAAGTCTAAAGTAATGCTACTATCTAGAAGAAAAAGAAACGAAAAAAAAGAAATCTCAGTCTTCCTCGGAAATGACAAATTAGAATAGGTAAATCAATTGAATATCTTGGCATAATATTCGATAACAAACTATCATTCAAAAACATATAGAATATGCAAGTGACAGATGTCGCAAACTAATCCACATACTCTCCAAGTCTGCAAAAATAAATTGGGGCCTGAACCATGGAGCATTAAAAACTATATACAAAGGAGCAATACTACCCTTGTTATTGTATGGTGCGCCCGTATGGATTGAAGCAATGAATCTAAAGCAGAATCGCATGAAATATATCAGAGTTCAGAGACTAATATACATCAAAATTGG
Organism: Acheta domesticus; assembly: GCA_031308135.1. Classification (NCBI taxonomy): domain Eukaryota; kingdom Metazoa; phylum Arthropoda; class Insecta; order Orthoptera; family Gryllidae; genus Acheta; species Acheta domesticus. Next base: position 126,137,878 of record JAHLJT010008446.1, on the reverse strand, counting down.
AAAAGCATTTCGTACCACATCTTCAGAAGCCTTGTGTGTGATAACGTTATCAATGCCAATTTAATCTAAAGCAGAATCGCATGAAATATATCAGAGGTTCAGAGACTAATATACATCAAAATTGGAAAAGCATTTCGTACCACATCTTCAGAAGCCTTGTGTGTGATAACGTTATCAATGCCAATAGTCATAAAAGTAAGGGAGACAGCAAAAATATATAATGCACTACAAAAGGACAATGTAGATAAACCAACATCATATAAATTCTGGCCCCATCCAGCACAAACAATACAAATCGAAGAAACTGACAACAATGGTTACAGTTTTGAAATATTTACAGATGGAAGCAAAATGAAAAAGGAGGTCAGGAACAAATTAATAAATGGACTGCAACTTAAATTAAATAATAGCTGCACTGTAAACCAAGCAGAATAATATGCCATATACAAAGCACTAGAAATTATGAAAGAAAAACAATCTGATGTAAATAAAACAGTGATACTATAGTATCACTGTTTTATAGTATCACTGTCACACACAGACAGTATGTATGCAATAAATGCCATTCACCAGACCAATAATAATCAAAACTATTTAATACAAAAAATCAGAGAACTGCAAGCAGAGAATTGGATAATTAATATTAAATGGGTGAAATCTCATAATAATAACACTGGTAATGAAAAAGGCAGACCAACTAGCAAAAAGCGCAGCGAAGAGCATGGACCAACAAGAATGCTACAGAAGAATTCCTGTCAGTGAAGTTAAAAAACAATTACAAGCAAAAAGCCTAGATGAATGGGAAAAGCAATGGCAAGAAACAACAAAAGGATCTATAACAAAAGACTTCTTCCCAACAGTTGACGACAGATTATCAATAAAAATTCAATATGCAATAAAATAACTACCTTCTTGACAGGACATGGACCATTAAAAACATACTATCACAAATTCAAATTATTGATAATCCAACATGCCCCTGCTCAAGCAAAGAACAATCAGTGGATCACATAATATATGACTGTCCTATTTTAGGGAATGCAAGGCAGCAATTAACTCAAAAATAAACAGCCAAGGACTACAATGGCCAATCCCCAAGAAAAGTCAGTATGGATTGCCACATTACATTGGATTGCCACACACACCAAAAAATTCTTGAATTCCTAAAAGCAATAGATTTTGAAGAGCTCCAATGAAACAAAATAAAATAAAATTAATAAAAAAATGAAATAAAAAAAATTAAAAAAGAATTAAAAAAAAGAAAGTAAACTTCTGTCAATAAACTCACGGGAAAAAGATATATGTATATTGAAACATAATAAAATGGATAAAACTAATAATAGGACATAGATTATATATTAATTAAGTACAATAATAATTAACAATCACAAACTGGAAAGAGATAGAAATAAAATGTTATCAATTCAACAAATTGGTTAATCACAAAGAATAGGGATTAATTGCACACAATAAAATGTAATGGGGATAAGCCAAAAAAAGTCTATTTTATAACTATTATAATTCATATAAATTTCATTGTAAAATGTAAAATATCCTTGAAATTGTCAAATGTGAAAATGTTTTTGAATTGTAAAATGTAAAAATGTCTATGAAAATGTAAAATGAAAAATGCCCTTGAAATTGTAAATAAAAAATGAATAACAAAAAAGTACAAACCAAGAATAAGAAAGAAAAACAAAGCATGTACTCTTGTAATGGAGCATGCTAAAAAACACACACACACACACGCACACGCACCCGCACACACACACGCACACACATACACACATGCACAGGCAAACACAAACACGTATTTCGAATGTGCACATTACATGAACATACACGGTTTAAAATTAAATCAATGTTCACGTCATGCACTTCGCTTTGCTACACTTTGCTTCAATTAACTTGCCTCAATTTTTAACCTCAGAACAAAAGCAAAGGAGACCCATTGTCATTGACAAGTTATCCCGAGAGAGCTGTCTTTTTTACTTTCTCGCCTTACGAATACTTCGTAAGAAGAGAAAGTTATGTAATCGTGCGCCGGAAAACGGGGAATTTTCGCCAGAAAAAAAACTCCTATTAGCAGGGGTCTGGTAACGAAAAAGTGGATAAAATCTGTTGCAAAAGTAAAAAAAATATTGGTGTTATAGAATGTCAGAGACTTTACCGGAGATCTTAGTTTTCTAATCTTATAATTGATTTTGTTTTTCTGTTATGATTGATGTTCCCAGATACCTTCCCTGAGCGCGTAAAGGAGATTTTTACATACTCTGGATATTTTCGTTTTCTAATGCGAGAACACTTAAACATTTTTTGTGTACTTAATGTCTATCCATTGTGGTCGCAGATGTTAATCCACGAGGATTGGTACAGGTCTTCCGAGTGAAGCTTCGGCAGTTCGTGTCTTGGTCGCGGAATATTATTTGTCAGAATTCTCTGTTGTCATAGGAAATAATAGAGAATTCTGTTAACTTTATTTCAAACCATGTGAAATTATTTGAATAACAAATATTGTTAATTACGATAACTGTACTGGAAGTGTCTGTATATATTTGTTCAAATTTTTAACTTTTAACATTTTTTCACATCTCTTCTTGGATTTGTGAAGCGTATGTGCCATCGTATCAATTGTTCTTTTATCATGCATTTACCATTTTATAGGTCGGTTCGATTCTTTAATGGCTCTGTTCGATCCATGCGGTGATAGTGTGGCGTAGTGGTATAAGTGCAGATTCGTTAATTTTGAGTATTAGATTTCGGGTCTCGGTACGGAAAACGTTTTCTGGTAGAATACACTTCTGCTGGTTTATGAAGTAGTGGAATAGCATTAAGGACCATATAGAAGCAGAGTGAGAAAGTATGTGCGCTGGAAGCACCACTAGTTTTGCCGGATATCTTACCGAGGCCAAAGATGCTTCGAAACAAACACCGTTGAATTCTGATATAGGCCTACACTCATCGAAATAAAAAAACGCTGCACCCAGAAGGACGAGGCGGATTGCGATCATTGTTGGCAGGCAGGTAGAGGGTACCACGCATGATTACATTTTCACGTTTGTAGGACCAATATGTAATGCGCTACACGCCCACAGACTGTACATGTTGGTTTGGCGTGAGGTCGCCGTGTTGGCAAACACACTCGTCCAGACGTCGCGTCGTGGCATGGAGTTGTTCAGGTGTCTAATGGAGTCCTGTGCTAGTCCATGCCATGAAACTTGCACCTGAGCGCGCGGTTCTTGCAGATTGGTGGGGTGGGGTTGGGGCCTGTTCGCACGCTCCGTAGCACCCCTCAACATTCTCGATCGGGGAAAGGCCTGGTAATGCGGCTGGCCATGGCAGATTATCCACGGCTGCAAGGCATGCTCGGGAGATGGCTGTGGTATGCGGACGCACGTTTTCCTGTTGAAGTAGGGCATGGGCGTGGGAGTTCACGAACGGCAGGGCCACTGGTTGAAGGATCTCCTGAACGTACCGTGCGGCTGTCACGGTGCCCCTGAGGAACACAAATGGTGAACGGGCACCATAGGATATCGCCCCACACCATCACACCGGGCTGGCGGGACGTGTGATGGAAACCACAAATCGCTCATCGTGGCGCTCCCCACTCCGCCTCCAGACACGGACCCGGTGGTCGACGCCATCAAGGCAGAAGCTGGACTCGTCGCTGATGATGGTCCACTGCAAGTCTGGGTGGCCCTAGGTCCGCTGTTCCCGACACCAGGCGAGTCTGTAGCGACGTTGCTGGGGGTGTGAGTGGCAGGCGTCGTAATGGTCAGCGTACGGCGAGCCCTGCGTCGTGCAACCGCTTGCCAATGGTACTGGCACTTACAGGATGTGACAGTGGAGGCTGCACAGCCCGCTGAATCACCGCTGAAGCACCTATCGTTGCCGTTGGATCTAGTCGCCCGTGCGGACCATCCGTCGGTTCTCTCTCCTCGTGGTGCGTGGCGGACGTCCAAATTCTGCATGTCGTGTGTGCGTGCCTTCCTCAATCCATTGCCGCCAACAGCGGGCGATGGTGGTGTTCGTACGACCGGTATGGCACGCAATACGGCGACAGGACCAACCAGCCTCCCGCAGACACACGGTGCGGCCCCTCTCGAAAGCTTCTATCTGAACAACCGGCTGTCGAACGCGTCGCCTAGGCATCGTGTACGTGCAGATGACACTCTGCCGACGCTAAACGATGTCGCAATGGCCGGCGCGGCCGTTTGAGACCTCTTTTCGCGGACGGTGGGCGCGACGTCACGCCCCGATTGCCAACCCCCCAATGAGCGGCCGACCGTGAAAATGAAATCATTGGCTTAGCGAACAATGTGAAAAATACCCACCAAGTTTGCAGCGGATCAGTAGGGTCTTTCGGGGTGCAGCTTTTTTTATGACGATGTGTGTAGTTAGTATTTGCTATTTTACGTCTACATTTAGGCACTTCTGAAGGCCAATCTGACGTTTTCTCAACGATGCGTCAATTAAGAGATCGATTTACTATATCCCATCGATAAGGACATATTTCAAACAAATCCTATAGCCTATCGCTCTCTCACGCGAATGTGTATGTATAAACACATATACTGCAGCCACTAGATGCTGCGTTCTTTCGTCCTCTGAAGAGCCACTGGAGGAAAGTACTCAGTAACTGGAAAAATAATTTTTTCAGGGAGTAGGTGCTGTTCGACTCCAAAAGATGAATTCTCCGGACTACTGAAGAAATTAATGATTGCCTTGAAGTCAGATACTGTACAAAATTTACGTTCTGGTTTCCGGAAGACTGGGATAGTGCCTCTACCCAAGCAAGAGATCCTGCATCGGCTTCCATCTGCGATCATGGAAGATAGCATCCATTCTTCCATCAGCTCCCACATTGGAGATGATTTCATGGAAGAGCTTCATAAGAAGAGAACAGAGGTGACCAAACCTCGAGGGAAGAAGAGGAGGAAGAAGGTGAATGTCCCACCAGGAAAGAGCATCAAAGCTTCTGACATTGGAAACTCCAGGGCGTAAGAGACAGCCCATCTTTCTCGAACGCTTGTAGTTGGATCTGCGACATTAAGTATCAAACAAAAGAAGCAAAAATATTCTCATAAAAGATCTGAAGACAGAAAACAGGAGAATAACGAGAGTGAATGCAGTGAAACATTTTCTCTCCGTAATTCTGAGGAAAGTCTGAACTTTAATAATGAAGACTCTGATCAATCAGATGTAACTAGTCCTCCAGGATTCACAGAACCAAGCATCACCTTTGCTATTAAAAACTATAGTTTCGAAGTTGGAGAATTTTTAGCTGTTAATTTTCAGGGGCTGCTCTACTCTGAAAAAGTCACTTGTGCGCAATGCGATGGATACATGGTCAGCGACATGGAGAAGACAAAGAAGAACTGGAGACTGCCCGTAAAGAAATATAAAATTTTGTATTCAAAGGAGGAAGTCCTCTTCACTATAGATCCCCCGAAGCTAATGAACAAAAGAGGATTTTACAACGTGACCTTCAATATAAAAGTGATTAAAAAACATTGAAAAGCAACACTTATTAATACCACTGCCCACATTTTATATCAATATAATGCTAAATAAATGTTTCATGTGGTAACTCTGTGCCAATATATATTTATGTGTATTTTTAAGCTGAAAATAGTCCTGTCACAAAGTAACCCCACATTGCGGGGTAATATTGTGACAATTGTTATTGCAAATAACTCAGCGGATGTTATTGATTTCTATTCAGGCGTGATGTGAGGATGTAGAGAAAGGACTGAACAATTAAAATCAGAAATTCGTTTTAGATACGATTCACAAATGTTCCACCAGTACGAAAACCTCGAAAACCGTCACAAAGTAACTCCTGCTTATGGCATTATTATTAGAAGTGCGATAACCCACAAGTGAGCAGGCACGGATCCACGGAGAGGGAAATGAGGGAATTTTCCCCTCCTAAAATTTTTCATTGACTATTAATTTCAACTTGTCACGAAACTTTCAAGCAAAAGTATTTTCGGATGATCATTAAAACAAATAAAATCGTATCTCAGCATGAGCTGAGTGTATTTTGCGACATTTTCAAAATCTGTAATGACACATTCCACCAAAACATTTTTACTTTCCCCTCTAAAAATTTTTCTCAGGATCCGTCCCTGGTTAATGGTTAAACAATGTAGGCCCAATGTCAACTTATTATATTTGTATTTGAATGTAAGCTTGATTTCTGAATTTTAAAGTGACATTGAAACTAAAAATGTTTTATCTTAAAAACATGATTGTGGAATTATCAAGTTCAGACCAAACATAGCAGAATCGTAAGATACAGATGGAAAAAATGTTGGAATCTTTTTTTCAGTCTCAATAGAAAATATTGAATAGCAATCAGTTAAGCCATTATGAATTCTTGCCTTATGTTAGAGGGAAATGGAAAAATACTCCACACAGCACTTGACGACTTAATGGAAAGGGCATAGTGCTAAAAGGAAATAAAAATACAATGAATATAATTAATACCGTATTTCAGATAATGGGGTGATCACAGTACTGCGGAATCTATGTAGACGAGCTTATAATAAAACTTGCTGGAAACCAAAAGTAGGTTGGATGATGCAACAGCAGTAACGAACCAAATGATTCAGTTTTTACAAGAAAGATTTTTTTATAGGCCTGCTATTCGTATGATAGTAGATTTTACTTAAGATAGGATTCATATCCTTTTACACTTTCTCGTCCTTACGAATTAGTCCAGTCAAATGGTTCTCAAAAAGGCCCGATTCAGGTAAAAATTCCGAAAGTTTTTTTCACAACGGTTTTTGAGGGCGTTGAATTCGAATTTGATGTTTCCCACCTCAAAAAAGGTCGGCTTCACAGAGAAAATAGCAAAAAAAAACAACAAAAAACTGAAAATTTCGCCCTTTTTTAAGTTTTTCTCTTATATCTTCAAAACTATGCATTCTATCGAAACAATTGTCATTTACAAAATTAAAATATATAAACTTTCCTACAAAATTCATACATAAAGTTTAAATTTATGAAAAACTGTTTAGGCGCTAGAGCGCGCTGAAAAATGATTACTTTTTGGGCCTCTGGCCAAAGCAGGAGAATATCTCTTTCCAAACATCCTACCTCACGGCGGCACTCTAGTTTCACTTTATCATGCTTGAAAAATGCTATTGTGAATAAATGATTGGAATTGTTAAATGATTAACTCTCAGATATTTATGGAATGAATAGTGTCGTATTTGCTCGCATGGAGTATCTGTAAATACAAGCCTTAGGTAACCAAAATAAGAGGGATATAAGAAAATTATTACGACAGTACGTTCTGTACTGTCGCAATATATATTTATCAAATATATCTATTTATTTATTTATTTATTTACGTCAAAAACAGTTAAAAACTACGTGTGACGAGCTATGGGGAGAAGTGAATTTTGTGCACATTTTCATAATTCTGTGGTCTCCATCCTAAACCATATTCTAGTCGAATTTTGAATACAGAAAAGAGAGATTTTTTTCGAGTTTTGTTGACAAAATATTCGCTCCTATATATAATAAATTATATTTTCAAAGGTAAATTAGCTTTAAATTCCTGCCCTGAACCCTCATGTTCTTCATGAAAGAATATTACTTTTTGCCGCGATAATATGAAAAACGATAATTTGAATAACTATATTTCCCATTTAAATTCAGAAGACGTGCACAAATAGTGAAGTTACATTTATGTCCAGAAGCAAAACAAGGGACCATCTCAGCATTTGCTCAAGGATCAGGGAAACTGGACGAAAAACCTGATCGAGATGGGGGCCATCAACCCAGAAACTGTGGTACAATACTTGTTACAGGTTCTTTAGAATTATAAAGTCCAAATGATAATAATTACATTAACTATCATTGTTAAAATTAATGCTACTTTACTTTTGATGCTCGGTATAGTCTCGAATTGTACAGAAACAGTTATGCAGCAGAAAATAATTTACTTGGGACTTAAACTTTTCTATCGAATTTAGTCGTTTAATGTCTTCTGGCAAGTGTTGTAGAGTAATGTACATGAATTGTATGTGAATTTTTTATAGTGAGCTGTTGATACTGCCACTTGGTGAATATGATTACTACGTCGTGTGTTATACTTATAGACATCGGCGTTTGCTGAAAATATATTCCCGCCCTTAAGTAAGTCATTTTTGACAAAAACTACTGATTCGTAAATCAGGAGACAAGGTAATGGTAAAATTCCTAGATTAATAAAGAGAGACTTACAAGAATCACGTGGGTTGGATTTGCTTGTTATTCGTACAATTCTTTTTTGTAATCTGAAAGTCTGGGAGCTATAAGATGTGTTTCCCCAGAATATTATGCCATATCTCAGGCGGGAGTGAACATTGGCAAAATATACACAACGAGCTGTATGAAGGCTGACGGAATTTGAAAGAATTCTGAACGCGTAGCATAATGAACTTAATTTTGTGTTCAATTCATTTAAGTGGGCATTCCATTTGAAATTTGACTGAATTGATAGACCTAAAAATTTTGTTACATTAACATCAGTCAATGGCACACCGTTCATTTTCAATGGAGTACAGAATTTTTTATTTGATATGGAAAACTGCATTGAAACAGTTTTCTTTTCATTTACTATTAATTTGTTATTACGGAACCAATTTGAAACGTCTGATATTGTACTATTTACGGTTTCTTTGTTGCAAAGAATATTTGTATCATCCGCAAAGAGAACTGTTCTTCCGTTTCGAATCGCTAGGGGCATGTCATTTACGTATAATAGGAAGAGAATAGGGCCTAAAATCGATCCTTGCGGGACTCTACATGCAATTGGCAAAGAATCGGAAAGGTGTGTACATAAAGTTCCATCATTCCAGTAAGGTATTTCTACTCTCTGAGATCGTAATTTAAGGTACGAACATAGCCAATCTAGAGCAATACCACGGATTCCATATGAAGGTAATTTTGAAAGGAAAATGTTATGATCAATGACGTCAAAAGCTTTTGAGAGATCTAAAATACTCCAATAGTTGCTTCGTTTTGATCAATGATGAGGCAACATCCTTAAGAAAAGAAAAAATGGCTGTTTCCGTAGATTTTGATTTCCGGAATCCATGTTGGCAATTTGAAAACGCGTCGTGTTTATTGAGAAAGGTTTCCATTCGCACATAAAAAAGTCTCTCTAATATTTTTGAAAAAACTGACAAAAGAGAAATTGGCCAATAATTTTGAATTTCATTTTTGTTGCCTTTTTTGAAGAGTGGCTTAATCTTAGCTGTTTTAAAAATATCTGGAAAAATTCCGGTGCATAAGGATGCATTAAATATGTGAGTTAACGGGTGTATAATGGCTGGCGCGCATGTCTTTAACAAACAATTCGGAAATTCATCTAAACCGGCCGAATATTTATTTTTTAATTTACCGATTATTTTGAGAATTTCATAGGAAGAGGTTTCGGAAACGAACAGTCGTTGTCTAAGATTTTTAGGGAAACGTCAGATGTTGAATTTTGTGGCTGAAAACCCTTAGTGAGATCGACAGCAATTCTCGAAAAGTATTGGTTAAAGAGACTAGCTACTGTTGTCGGATCGTTCACATCTCTATCGTTATCTTTTAAAACAACATTCTCTACAAGGTTTCTAGTTGGTTTGGTCGCATTTTTTACTATGTCCCACATTGATTTTGTTTTGTTATTTGAGTTCAAAATATCCTGATCGTGTTTCATGATTTTAGGCTGCCTTATGACTTTTCTTAACAATGATTTGTATTTTTTAAAGTACAGGAGGAAATCTTGAGATACGTCATGATGCTTAGAAATGAAAGAAAGAACTCGTTTGTTTTTACATGATGTTCTAATCCCTTGTGTTATCCAAGAATTGCTTTTGCGTGAAATATTTAATTTTCTTTCCTGAAGAGGAAAGCAAGTGTTAAAATGAAATGAAAGCGTTTTAAAAAAAGAATAATATTTATCGTTTGTATCAATAGTATTATAAACCGCGTCCCATGACTCCTGCAGCAAGTAATCAATGAATAATTTTATTTTACTTTTAGAAAACACTCTACTCATACGTGTATTATTTATTGTGTCATTGTTCGCATTTCGTATAATGGTAAGAATTTGTGCATCGTGGTCACTGTATCCTAAATCTTTTGTTTCAATTTCATGTCGAGTAGTGGTTTTGTTAATTATAATTTGATCGATTGCCTTCTTTGAATTTACTGTGATCCGTGTAGGTACTTTTATTGTAATATCTAAATTGAAGGAATTAATTAAGTTAAGAAACTGCTCTTTCTCACAAGATTCAACCAGAAAATCAATGTTAAAATCTCCGCATACTACAATGGATTCAAAAGAGCGATTGATGACTTTGATTTGTGTTATCTCTAGTTTTTCTAAGAACAAAATATAATCTGCAGCTCTCTTTGTTGGAGGCCTGTAGATGCAAAGCAATATCATTTTTAGCACAGGAAGATGTACAACAGAAATTTGAAAAACATTTTCAACGGAATACTCATTGAATTCCGTCAAGGAGATAGAATCAATATTATTTTTAACGTAAATACAAGAACCTCCATATGCAGGACTTTTATGAGATTCTGTTTTTCTACAATAATAGCCTGCGAGGTAAAAGTTTGGAATTTGGAAAATGCCAAGTTCATTAGGAGATAACCAATGTCCTGTAAAGCAAAGAACATCCATTTGATTTAAATCGCTCTGTAGAGCTGCCTCGATAAACTCAGTTTTATTTGAAAGGGATTGAACATTATGGTGCAATATCTTTATTTTTTGCAAGTACCTACACGAATGTTTTTCTGCTGCATCTGACTATAGTTGCTATATATTTACTCCATTTTTACCTCGAGTGCGTGGTCGAAGGTTCTAATGTGTCCCAGCAGTCATAGGTTGTGAGGAAATAGAGGCGTCATTGGTAGTGGGAATGGAAGAAACGGGAGTATGTTCACAGGAGGGGGTAAGAGGGTTCAGAATAAGGGTGGGGGTGGAGAACGTAAGGAAGGTGAAAGGGATGGATTTTTGGCAGGAGGCTGCGTAGGACTGGAGTTGATGATGTATTGTGCAAGCTTTTCACCGACTGCATGTTTTCCAGCAAGGTTCATGTGGAGACCGTGCCGGGTGAAGTGTTTTACTGAGAGGAAATTCATTTCAAAAAGTGTTACATCTGTTTCTCTCAGTTGCAGTTTTAGTTGTTGGTTTGCGTGCTTAATCTCGCTGCATAGTGTAGGCCTGTTTTACCAGAAGGGCAGAGTCGAGACTACAATGTTTGTATTTTGGGCGGCACATTGTAATTTGTTTACATGTTGTTCAGGTGTAAAGTTACCGCCCAAATTAATGTCATTCTGCCCTGCTATGATAATGACTGTGTCCTGATTGGTCATTGTCTTTGTGTGAGTGTCCAACTCTGCAGTCACGTCTGCAAACCTCCCGTTAGGTTTAAAAATAGACGAGACTGAGTAGTTGGGGGGTAACTTCCTACTGAGAATGCAGGAAAGATGGCGACCATGGCTGTCAGCTAAAATAAGTACCTGTTTTTTAGGCTCAGTAGGAATGGCTTTGTTTTCAAGTGGGCTAGGATGCGAAGCTTTACGTGTTTTGGTTTTGACACTCTTCCTAGCCTGTTTGCGTTGGTTTGTGCATGTATTTGTCGATGGAAGGGAAGGGTTGTGAGGATCAGGAAGGCGAGGAAAATCTGTTTCATAAAATCTGTTTCATATCAATATAAAAATCATATTGAATGCAATATATTCATCAAAAATTTGTACCAACAATATGTTTTGTCAATATTATATATGTTGTAAATTAACCCCAATGAGGGAATTTTAGGTATTAAACAAGAATATTGAACCAGATAATTTTATAGATGTTTGGAAATGCAATCTTAGGAAATTCACTACAGTCTCAAACTACTATCACTACAGAATAAAACGAGGGTAAGGAATCAGCGGACAACACCGATTATATCCAATTGCGATGCATGGTCTGTTTTTCAAAAATGTAATTTTTACGTACGTATATTATAGGGAAAGTTATGTAAGTGGGTCCTTGATACCGAAAAACCAATTGAAAGCAAAACGCCTCTCCGTCTGTGAACAACGCTAGCGACTAAACCGCTCAGCCGATTTTCTACAAAATTGAAACTCTCCGATCGATCTGGCTGATGTCATGGCCCCTTGAATTTGAAACCGATCCTTTAATTTTGGGGGGTACTTTACATGAAGCCCCCCGGACATTTTCAAATTTTCTCAAAACGGCTCCAATTTTTTCTTTAAACTTCTTGTAAGAATAGAGTAAAATATACCTAGTAAGGTGGCATAGGTCATAAGGTGGCATATGACACAAACGCCATATAGCTCTATTCTTTTGTTTTTTCAAAAATTGCAAAAATGTAATTTTTTTGACTTGCCTCTCACGTTTATATTTACATTAGCGTCGATTTGTTGACATTATTATATTAATGAGTACATGAGCTTTAAATAATGTCAAGTAAAGTTTCTCGAGAACTCAACTGTTTTCTGTGAAAACTAGCTCTAAGTTTCGCATTTTCAGAAACGCTCAAACGCCATTTTCTCATAAATGGCTCCAATTTTTTTCTTCAAACTTTTGGAACGAATAGTGCTAATTGCACTCTTTAATATGACATAAAGTTCATTTTGGGATTTTTTTTTGTTTTTTTCAAAAATTACACAAATGTAATTTTTTTGAAAGGTTTCTCAAATCTTTAATATGTACATTACCAGCAATTTGTAACCATTATTATATTTGTGAATGTAAGTGCTTCAAATGACTTCAAATGAAGTTTTTTGAAAACTCAAAAATTTTCTGTGAAAAAGAGCTTCAAATTTCACATTTTTAGTAGCGCTTAAACACCATTTTCTTAAAAACTGCTACAATTTTTTTAAATTTCCATTTAGGACGAGGTTTTTGTGTTCTTTAATATTCTAAAATTAATATTTCCGTTCTACCATTAGGAAGCCGACGAATTAGGAAAATTAAAAAAATGTACTTTGGGCGTCGATAGATGGCAGCTGATTTTCCAATATTTCTCAAAACTACATAAGGTCATGTTTAATTTTTTGAAAATACGAGTAGTTTTTCAATAATTTCATGACAAACATAATCGCCCGCTGAAAATTTACTGCGTTTCAGACAGCCGGATGCGTAAATTAGAATGTGCAATTTTGTATATTATTTCTTTGTTCGTTTTTACATTCGACCTTTTGTTATACATTTACACATTAATCTTTAAAGAAATTATTTCTTTTCAAATATTGGAAATAAAAATTGCTAGGGAGTATCGACAATGCAGGAAACACAACAATTGAATTCCGTTCCGTTGTCGCTTTTTTTGCTGATTTACGTGTCATTGTTGTGACTTGATAGAGCTGTATGGTACCAGAATTCTTTTTCCAATACAAGTTTACAAAACTTTTGTATTATATTTTTATGCAGTTGTAGAATTCACATAGTTTTGATAACACTGCGATGGAAAAAGTTAGTTGTTCGCACTGTGTAAGATGTGTGTTCACCCCCAGTCTAAAACTGAAGCTTATGTGAGGCTAGCTCTCACAGTTCTCGCATATAAGTGCTGCGATCTTTAGGTATCATTTGGGCAAGGTCGTAATTGGTCATGCAATGTGTAACAGCCACAGTTTAAGATGTCATCTAAAGATGTAATATCTTACACCGCGACCCAAACCGATCGTGCGCACCGTACGGACAAGCGAGAAACTAGCCTCAAACTGGCTCCAGAAAATTTGCCCCAAAGTCTGTTAACACACCTATATATCTTACACTGTGGTTGATCGCTTCTTGGTTGAATTGGACGTTTTCAAATAATAGCTAAGGTGTTAGTACGGCAGAAAGTGTAATATTTCAATTCAACGTAGCTGCTTCCAATAATACGGGAAAGTATGTGCTGTTGTAGCACCAGTAGTTATTGTCTCAGTTGCGAATAATAGTTCTCTCATTACTAGACAATTACTGACGTGGGAGCCATATGTCCAAACCAAAATCGTTTTTACAATTTTCTCAAAAAATGGCTCCAATTTTTTTTATTTAATTTTGTTCTTGGATATCGTAAAGAACACTTAAGGGAATGGTGTAGGTCTCAGGTTTGTTGAAATACCTGATTTTTCGAAAATTGCAAAAGTGCAATTTTTTGGCGTCTTGCTACAACTACAATATTGAACATTGATTTTTTTCTAATAAAATCTTTTCTTTAAAGATATATCTTGAAATAAGGTCGTATTCAATTTTTCGAAAATATGAGTAGTTTTCGTGTAATTTTGCACGAAATATAGGCGATTTTTTAAATTATTTAAAACAGTTTTTTTTCTCAAAAACCGGTCTTTTTTTCTTTAAGAGTTCTACAAGAGTATGTATCAAGGGTCGGTAAAAACTATAGTGCTAGTCCTATTTTCGAGGAACTCTGCGTATTTTCAAAAATTGCAAAATGTTAACATTTCAAAACTACAAAATTGAAAATAGGGATTTTCCCCATAATAATAAGCTCCTAAAAAGGTCAAATACATTTTTTAAAGAAACTAGTACTTTTCACGTAACTTCTGGTTGAAATTAATGCAAAGTATAAAAAGAACATTTTCTAAAAAAAACTGGTTTTATTTTTCATTTTATTTATTTATTTATTATTATTATTATTATTTCACAACATCACGACTAAAGATGTTATGAGTCGGCTCAAAATAAAATCTACACCAGGTTGCGACCCGTTACCTAAAGAGCAGATCTAGGGACTATTGGTGCCTCTACAATACTTTGCGCAAAATGTGAGCTGTGCCGAATAAAGCAATTTCTTGCACTTCCCAGTCTTTTGAATTACCTGGGAGTTTAGACAAGTTCTTACACAAATTTTGCGGAACGAATCCCAGAGCTCCGATGACTATCGGTACGACCTGTGCTTTTACGACCCACATTCGGCTGATCTCGATTTCCAAACTCTTGTACAGTGAAATTATTTTAGCGTGGCCGCTCAAGATCAGGGCTCCAGAGCTGCCGGAAGAGTCCATTACTTAAACTTATCGCTTTAGAGGGGAGAGCGTCCCTTCCCAGGACATGTTGACAGCCCTACTACAGTTCACTAAACAATGACCCTGACTATTCGTCTCCGCAAAGTGTCAGTTTGAAGTTGCATTTCCCTAACAGAGTACAGCTATTTGTATGAAGTTCTGTATAAGTTATTATTATTTTATTGTGATCATTGCAATGCGTCCTGTTCAGAGCCACTTGCATAAGGACGTCCTTCACGGTCAGACGCGTGAAGTCGTCGCCAAAGTACGTAAATCAATTAATGAAGAGAAGCATGAGAAGGTATTGAAAATCAAAGTAGTTCATAAGGCAGTAAATGCTGCTTCGGGTGTTTCGAAAATATCTATTTGCAGAATTAATAAAGAAATTAATTCTATTCAATCGGGAGAATCGTGTTCATTTTCTACTCCTAATAAAGAGAATAAGAGCGAGGACGTGGAATCTGCTCTCTACAGTTTCAATGAGAGTGTGATTTGCCGCACATTGATTTAATGCACCATATCAAGAAATCGTTATTTTTACAGGTAACGAAGCGAATGATAATGAAGACAGTGACAGTGATACTACTTATGATAGTGAGGAAAGGAGTATCAGTGACAGTGGAAAGCATGGATGATGAGGACAGAGCCAGGCCATCCCGTGAATTTGGTGTTTCTCCATTACCGAGCGAAGACACTACTGCAAATTAATTTCCAAGACCGTTCGCTACCATGTGCGGAAGGCTAATGTTTTTGGTATGGGCAGACGAGCCAGGTGCGAGCGAGCGCCGCCTTCTGGCTCTCTCCCCATCACTTTCAGCTTCCCCCTCTACTCGCGAATCCCAGCGGCCACCCTAGAAAAATTTAGCTGTATTTAAGACATTTCTCTACCTCCTTGGTAACGACGTTTTGATCGCAAGGTACAGCAACATCGACAAGTAGACACGATTTTTTCTCCAAATCCCGGATAACTATATCGGGTTTATTTGCCGCTATCGTGCGATCAGTTTGAATTTGTTGGTCATACAATATTGTACACAATCCGACAGACGTCACCGGCTTTGGTTGGATGGCTTCGAGCTACTGCCGGCTCTGGGTCCCTGGGACTAACATCCGTGGGATGGCCAGATGTCGACAAGGTGACATTAGCTCGGGTTCTGAGCAGGTATGGGACATTGGTAGCACAAGGCACGTTAAGATTCATTACATTGCTTGTTCTATTCATTTTGCTTATTGGTTTCAAGTGAGGATTCTCAGGTAGCAAGTTCGAGTTCACGGATCACACTCAACCTTTGAGTTGTTTCCCGCCATCCGTTACTGCGACCCACAGTGGCCTCGGGACATCCCCCCGCAGGGCCCAGGAAGGGGTCCCTCCGATCGCCAGTCGGCATTACCAAACCCCACGGGATTTTCACTGACTGTTGAAGGCAGCCTCCTTCGCTGGCTAATGCAAGGTTTGGGCCTCCACTCTAATCAGTGGCCTGGTGTGCCAACCCAGTTTCTCTCCTGTACCCTCCATGGGCCGATAACAGGAAGTCCAAAGGTTCATGACCCCTCCCTCTCTACTTACTTCCCACTCTCCTCAAAATGGAGTACTTCTTCGTCGGACCCCTCACCTTCAAACTATTCAGCAAGGGAGGCCCTACCAGTAGCTAGGCTAGCACTGACATAGCTCTCAGGCTCATGGGGGTACTCAAGCTCCACCACCAACTGCAAGGTCGTGTACTCCCTAGGTGGAGTTGTTGTTGTTATTATTATTATTGTTGTTGTTGCTGGTATTATTATTATTTCATTATGTCCATGTATTAATTGAGGGACGCTTAAAAGAGTTGTTTAGGTCTCATTTTCATTGTCTCTGAATTTTCGAAAATTCCGTGTTGGAAATATTGGGTTGAGACAATTACATTTTGAAGCCTTAGACAGAGTTCACAACTCTCACCGTTTCTATAGCGTAGAAGTAAGGCTCACAGTGGGTTAACTCGGAGGACTTGAGTTCGGGCCGTGAAGCAGGAAACTAGTGGTAGTTCCAACGGACATACTTCCTCGCTCTCCTTCTATATGGTCCTTCTTGCTATTCCACTACTTCATAAACCAGCAAAAGTGTATTCTACCGGCAAACGTTTTCCGTACCGAGACCCGAAATCCGATACTCAAAGTAAACGAACCGACACTTATACCACTACACCACACTACAACCGCATGGGTCGAATAGAGTCGTGAAAGAATCGAACCGACCTATAAAATGGTAAATGCACGACAAAGAAACAATTGATACGATGGCGCATACGCTTCACAAATCCAAGAAGAGATGTGAAAAAATGTTAAAAGTTAAAAATTTGAACAAATATATACAGACACTTCCAGTACAGTTATCGTAATTAACAATATTTGTTATTCAAATAATTTCACATGGTTTGAAATAAAGTTTATAGAATTCTCAATTATTTCTTATGACAACAGAGAATTTTGACAAATAATATTCCGCGACCAGACACGAACCGCCGAAGCTTCACTCGGAAGACCTGTACCAATCGTCGCTGATTAACCGCTGCGACCACAAAGGATAGGCATGAACTAGACTCATAAAATAGTAATAGAGTATGGTGGTTTCATTTCCCGCATTAGAAAATGAAAATATCCAAATTATGAAAAAAAAGTCCTGTACGCACTCAGGGAAAGTATCTGGCAACATCATCATTCATAACAGAAAAACAAGTTCAATTTAGAGATTACAAAACTAAGATCTCCGTTAAAGTCTCTGACATTCTATAGCACCAGTATTTTTTTTAACTTTAGCAACAGGATTTATCCACTGAATCGTTACCAGACCCCTGCTATAAGAGTTTTTCTGGCGACAATTCCCCGTTTTCCGGCGCACGATTACATAACTTTTTCTTCTTACGAAGTATTTATCTGCATTGATTCTATTCGTGAGGAGAAGTACTTCAAATGATTTTCAATAAAGTATCTACACTCTTCAATGTTTTTTCCTGCAACATCACATTCATCAAATTAAAATCCCCCTCGGGGGATCGAACTCGGCACCTTCCTTATTGAAGATCTCAACCCGAAGGTCCTTTAACCAGCCGCGCCACGGGACCCAAATGTGGACCAACTACTTATATTTTAGTCAAAACGTAATTGTATCAGTTCTATCATTAGCAGTGGCGTAGCGTCAGGGGACGCTGAGATGCTGAGCATCCCCGTATATAAGAACCTTAAATACTGTATTGATAATCTTACAAGTGGTCTGTTGAGCGAAACACGTTTTGTATTAATTTTAAATTGATTTCCTATGATTGAATTCGGCGGGCTGTTGAAGCTGGCCTCTGATTGGTTGGAAGCTAAAATACTTCAGCGTCTGCCGCCAGATTGCGACGAGCAATGACGCATGCGCAGATGGCGAGGTTCCCCTCTCCCCTCTTCACCCCTGGCCCAGAGAAACCCGACTGCTTTACGCTAGCGTCTACTGCGGAAAGAAGCTCGTTTGTGCACGAGAGCGCAGCACACTTCAGGCGTTCAGTAAATTATCTTTCTCTCTCTCACTCGGGAGTCCCCACTTGGTCATGGGTACAAACTGTAGAAATAGTGCCTGACTACTATTTCTTAATTAATATCCAAGAAATTGTATTATCTCTTAAATAGATTACATATTATTTAAGTCTGCAATGTATAAATTAACAAATGGTCTTATTGCCATTCGCGTATAAGAATTAAAGCTGAGCCATTGTATAATTTGCTTTCAAGACATCGGCAGCCCTGACTGCTGTGAGGATTTAGTGGGAAGCGCCTACAGTGTAGGCGAACGCAACACAAGGCAGATACACTGGGACTGTTGCGTTCGCCTGTTAGATGAAGTAGTTGATAGTGACATTCTGTGTGTTATTGTTGAGCATCCCCAAACGTGTGAGTCACGCTACGCCACTGATCATTAGGAAGCCGGTAATTGTCAACATGCGAAAAACATATCTTTCAAACATGACCAAGAAAAGCAGCGGTAAACTGCTTACAACAAATAATTTGTCCGACGATCGGCATTTGAAAAATAACTACTGCGAGAAAGTCTGTGCCATTCTATAGCATCACTAGTTTATTTATATATTTACCGTCCCTTATTACACACGTGCAAAAAATTGAAAGAAAAAATTTGTAACGGTTTTTGAGAATTTTTTTTGTTGTAAATTTGAAGCGAAGATTACGCAAAAACGACTCTTTTTTTCAGAAAATTCTACATAACCTTTTTTAAAGAACTAGTTATGTACAGGAGATTTTGTCTGAGGTAAAAATCGCTATCTAGAATTTTGTAGTTACAATTTCTTTTGCAATTTTCAAAAAAACAAGTTTTTCCTAGAAGTAGGAATAGGACCATATTTTTATCGTCTCTCATTACATAAGTGAAGAAAATTTAAAGCCAAAATTTGGAGCGGTTTTTTTCCAAAAATGGTACATGACCTTACTTATAGTGCTAATTTTGTACAACCGACTTTGTCTGAGGCAAAAATCTCTATCTTCAATTTTGCAGTTTTTAAATAGTTTTTTGCAATTTTCGAAAAATTGTGCATATCAACGAAAATGATACCTACATCATTCCCTTAAACGTTCCCCGCACTATTCAACAACAAAATATAATCAAAAAATTTAGAGCCACTTTGAAAATCTCAAAATGGGCTTCATGTAAAGTACCCTCAAATACTAAAATATCGGTTTCAAATTCCAGAGGCCTTGAGACGAGTACAAACGATCGGGGAATATCAATTTTGAAGAAAATCGGCTGAACGGTTTAGGCGCTAGCGTTGACCACAGACGGACAGACGGACGGACGGACGGACGGACGTTTTATCGTCAATCGATATTGCAGTATCAAGAAGCAACAAAACATGGATTTTGACTACACCATGGGATAGAGGATTTTTTTCTAAATTTAGCAACAGGTTTTATCCACTTAATCGTTACCTGACTCCTGCTATAAGAGTTTTTCTGGCGAAAATTCCCCGTTTTCCGGCGCACGATTACATAACTTTTTCTTCTTACGAAGTATTCGTAAGGCGAGAAAGTAAAAATGTTGCTGTTTGAAAACACTTTTGGAGGTTTATGTAGTAGTATAATATAGCGGATCAGTTAGATATAAATAACGCGAGAAAGTATGTGCTGTTGTATCACCACTAGTTCATATTTACCCTACAATGATTCTGCACACAGTGAGAGAATCACTGTGAGAATCACTGAGAATATTTGCATCATGGAATTATGAAATGTATTTGCCTTAAAGAAGTCTTACAGATTTTAAATAAGCATTGCCTCTACTTAATTTTTTGGCAATGTTTTTTTAACCCTTTAAAAACATATATGCAGTTAATTTTCAAACCCATTGAGTGTGTTTGAGAGGTAAGTGCTACCGAAAATAAACCAAAGAATTGAACATTAAAATAAAGCTTTGAAATACATAGTCTAAACAAACTTCTCTGCTGCAGCAGCACATATTTTCTTGCATTATTTGTGATTTTTACATAATATTATCATACCAGTTGAACCTGCAAAAATATTTGCCTATGTTTTGAGTGATTCTGGTATTTTTAGGAAAACCTGTTTACCTGAAGCATTTAAAGATAATTGAAGGTTTTCAATTATGGAAATTTCAGAGATTGTATTGAAAATATGCCATTTTCTTAAACAAACATTGCTCTATTCACATAAATAATTTGAAGCCACTTTTTGGGAAAAATCTTGTTCACATATTTTTATTTTCTCACCTTATTTCCTAAAAAAGAGAATGTATTATAATCATGCACCAAAAAAAGGCGAATTTTTGACAGAAAAACTCTTATTACCAAGCCCTGGTAACGAAACTGTGGATAAATATTGTTTTTTATACTCAGTAAATTACTTCCTCTAATTCAGTGTGTAGGCAGACTCCATATTTTGTGGGATCTTGACATCGAAAAATCGATTGACAGCAAAACATTATCGAACCGTCCGTGTGGTCAACGCCGGCGCCTTAACCATTCACGCAATTTGAGTTTGAAACAGATATTTTGATTTTGAAAGGTATTTAACATAAAGCCTCAACAAGATCCTCAAAATTTTCCCACATATGGCTTCAAATTTTTTGATTTAACTTTGTCTTGTGTTAGCTTAAAGGACGCGTAAAAGAATGGCATAACACATGAGCATTTCTTTCCTAACCCTAACATTTCTCCAGCGTGAATAGCAGGGAGTATTTTCTTTAAGTAGGGAATATCATTGTCAATACATAGTCGTAATTTGTTGAGTTTTCTAAACATTCTAACCAATAGTATAGCCTGATTCTCAGATACTCTGGTGCAGAAAATCGAAATGGGGTCCCTACCTACAATATAGGTGAAATTAAGAGTTTTAAATTTAATTGATATACATATAAGGAGAGAGTGGAGAAAATAAACATGGGGTGGTTTGTTTTATTCTTTGTCAATAACCACAGGGGTCCTTATTAAGGGGCCCTGACTTCCAGGGACCAGTGCAGTGCACCAGTTGCACCCCTTATCCGAAGGATGAATAATGGATACGAACAAAGAGGAGTGAATTTGTTATTTATTATTACATTATATTTTGTTGCTCTACCAGAAAACCATTAATTATCAAGTTCATTTAATAGTTTTATAATCAATGTGATCTTGACCTATCAATCGCCAGTTAATATTTGGCCCTAGACCCCCAATTTCCCTTTTTGGCAATCATAGGCCCCCTCCAAAATTTAATTGACCACCAGGGGGGTTGATATCAACCCCTTTCGGAACCCCTGATCGAGATCAATTGGGGAATACAAATTTTAAAGAAAATAGTCTGCATGATTTAGGTGCTACCGTTGACGGACAGACAGTTTTAACATCATGATTTTTCAGAGTCAAAGACACACAAAATTGCTTTTGACTACACAATCTGTTAAGAGGAAACAATTTACTACATATTGTAACAGGATTTACTTAATGTTTTGATACTATGGCCTGACAATACGAATTTTTCTGGCAAAATATCATTGATTTCTGACAGAGATTTACAATACTTTGCCTCTATTATGTACTACACAGTAGCGTGAGAAAGTAAAAATTGCAGGATTATTGTTTTAGTTTATTGTAAACTATTTGTAATGTTCCATTACTGCTCTTATATACTAAAATAGTTCTAGAAACTATTAGATATTTTCGTAAACATCTTTTCATATTATGTATTATTTTTATAGGAGATATTTTTCAAAATTTTCTCCAATATCTGTAAAGTACTCTCAAAGAATTTGAAATAGTTCTATTTTTTCTCAAAACAATTTTTTAAAATATGTACTCTTGCATATTTTAATTGAATTAAAAATAACTGTACATAATTTCCCTCCTAATGACATTTCTGTTATTTGTTAGAACTAACAGATCGGCAATAGGTCCAGGTGTTTGTCTATTTATACAATATTTATAATTAATAATTCATATCAAATAAACTGATTTTCATTACTGCATATTCCTTGCAGCTATACGTTCTCGAGGCTCCATAATCTTTTCTTTTTTTTTTTATGGTTATGTGCTAACAATTTCTAGATATATACAGGAATATTTTCTGATGCCAAAGGACAGAAGGTTTCAAAAAATTAAAGAAACACTGAAATATTTGAAAATGTGTAGGTGTTTTATTCTACAGCTTTGTCGCCTACCTCCATGGACACACTGTTTGCGGTAGGGGAACATTTGCATTACAGGAGGTCTGTTTCAATATCAAAATACTTTTAACACACAAATTTACTAATTAAAGAAATGAATACTTTTAATACACAAAAATGTTCAAATCTACTGCATTACAGTAATTCTCACCACATAGAAAGTTTGTAATTTATCAGTTCACCAGCCAATGGCAAAGAAAGAAAAAAATAAAATAAAAACAAAGATTTGAAACAAACCACCTGTCACTGAACAATACTTTTAAAAGATTAATAATATCCGTACAACGGATACAGCATTTTGTACAAATAATAGCAATTACAGAACCGGTCCATATTTACATTCAGCATGGTGACTTGATACTGTGGGCAAAATTGAGGTAACAAAGTTGTCTCCAACAAACATGGAGGGAAAAGGAGGAAGATTCACAAGGTAAGTCATAAGAAAAATAAAGAAGGAATAATTCATGATATTGGGATGAACGGCTGCACCATTCAAATCAAAGTGCATCATGTAACATGAAAGTAGGTGATCCAACATCTTACAAAGTGATTACAAATTATTTTACTTGCTCAGTTGTTAACTTCTATGTTAAAGCACTTCAAGTGCACCACCCAAGTGTCTAAACATCAATTAAATCAATCTTTTGATTTAACATTCAATATTTTATTTAGAACTACATAAAATATATTTCTCTGCAGATCATAAAAACAACAAACAAAAATAATAATGACCTCAGGTGGTGCATATGGACATATTTTCTAGATAAGAAAAAAGCACTTTATAAAATAATGGCTTTTATACCAACAATTCTTCAATTTGTTTTAGTTCAACAGCAAATAGAAAAAAGTGTGAACAATGCAAGGGATGCCAAATACAAATTGGAATTCCAACAGCAAATCTTCCTGGCAGTGAATATAAGAATGTAAAGAAAGAAACAAAAGAAAAGCTATTATTTCAGGTTGTCTAAATTTTTTTTAATTATATGGTCCACCTGCTTGAGGATCATATCACTGAACTGTCAGGTTTTACCTGAACAGTAAAAACAGTTCACAACATTAATCAAACAACACACATTTAACCCCTAGCATGCAGGATTTGCTAATTTACTAGGACAAAAATCAATGTAAAGGTATTTTCCATATAAATTCTCCATTTTCAAATTGAACTTTCATACAAAAATAAAGTTTTACAGTTGAAAAATTAAGACTATATCATAAAAATATAATATTTATCACTGTCGTTCTATGTATTTACATAATATACATATTTTCCAGACCCTTAAAGTACCTTGTCAAACAACAGATGGACCACAATAATAAAATTAAAACTATTACTTGGGCACTTAAGTAATATTGCTTTTTTAGCAATAACATGCCATCACAAAATCTACACTAAATACAAGTCAAAATTTACTGGATACTTCCAGTATGAGGCGACAACCTGTTTAGATGAACACTGTCGTGAGAGTAAGCGCAATAAAAAGATAATGCAGAGTATATTACAATGATTAAACCAAGAAAGGAGTTAAGAATAAAACAAATGCAAAGATTTTTTTAGAAAGCAGCATCCCTTACAAGGAATTGTGGACAAGGTAACTACTGTTTTTGTATCTTTTGAGATACCAGAGACAAGTGTTACCAATTTGAAAACTTCACTTCACAAAAGTTCACAGTAACAATCTTAAATTTTTTATATATCTTTTTAACAACTAGTTCTTTACACATCTTAACAAGCCTACAAATACACATTATAACATATTTTGACCACAGCAGCCTTGCTCCTTGCTGTTAGAAAATAACACAATTTATACTACAACAAAATCTATATAGAATCTTAATTAGTCCACCACCAGACCCTTCTTCATTGAAGATTTGTTAATTAAATAACAGTTTAAATAACTTTTTCTTTAAAAAAAAAAAATTGCCAAGAATGTCACTCTTCTACAACCAATTTCTCGGTATTGTGGTTTCTCCTCAAAGGAAAACAATAAACATAAAGAGCACAAGATTCTCAAAATATACAAAGTGCACTTATAAGGAATGTTTCAGAAGTTAACTCAGTTTGTTGACTAACAATGCAACAAAATAATAAAGAATCTGAATAAAGCTATAAAATTTATTTCTTATTCTTACTGTTATTATTGTTATTTTTAAAAAAGCAGCACAATTATCATCTTCCCTGCAATTATATTTCTTCACAGTGGTAAAACTAGCTTAAATAGTTTCATGCCCTTATATCCCTTCCAGAATGCTTTAGCTCTCTGGAATGTGAGAATGCACAAACACATAAATAGTTTTTAAAATGAGCAAGGTTATTGTGGTCTGTTCCAGAGGATAGAGAAGCATCTGTATTTCTTCTGATAATGGTAATTAAAGAAATCTTTTATACTTAAAAATGCATTAATCTGGGGATGGTGTAGCGCCCCAAGTTCCATCTGCTGGGTGCTCTGACCACAGGGTGGGGCATCACAGCTCATCTCCCGCATAAGGAGGCAAAGCTCAATCTATAGTACTTTGCATATCCTGAGTGATTAGCTCCTTAACAAAGTGCCTATGACTTTTTTTTGACTTTGTACTTTTTAAAGGCAATTTTTAAAAAAAGTCAAAAGGCATATTAAAATATGACATAAATCAATTATCACCTTCGGTATATGTTAAATATACAGCTATTATTTGTCAATTCTTTGTTCATATTTTGTAAAATACAAAATTAGAAGATAAAAGCTTACTTTTAGCCAATATAGAATCTTGTTTTATATTTCATCAGGACTTCCAAGTATTCTTTATTGCACTTTCCACACAAAATTGCTATGCTAAGAGTAGCTGCTTTTTACCCCTCCTTTAAAATATGTGAACCTGAATTACCATACTATCAGCTTTCCGGTAACTAGCATAATGCCCGTGTTAAGCCATTACATCACACTCATTCAATACAAATATTTTCATGAACATTTCATGAAATATTTATGAATAAGATGTTCTCTAACATCACAACACTGATGGAAGGAACTATTTGATTTGTCTTTGTTCTTGACACTAACACTGTATGACTTGCTCGTCTACAAGTTCCACAGCTCAAAACTGAATCAAGAATATTTGTCCAATTTGCCATCTGTTCATTAACTACAATTGCATAAGTATATACAGTCGTTAATTTTGTTGCCAGAGCCTGCTGTCATTAAATGAAATTGTGTCAACAAGACAACAATCATTTTCATTTCAGCCAAATCACATATTCTCTAATTTACACTGAGTCTTCCAGCTTCACATGTAAATCACCATTCCAAGAAGATGGCTGCATTGAGTCCTAATGTTGTGATGATTCTTTCATAAGGCATATGCAAAAACAGGCCATATCTGAAACCACGCGGGGCAAATATGATGCATGAGAATATGATTTTGCCAAGAACCAAAGGCTCAGCCTCAAACAGATGGTCTTGATTGTATATCTGCAAAAAAGAAAAGATACAAAACTTTTTAAAAACCATTTCACTTTTTAAAAACTGTAAATATTTGGTTCACAGAAAAAATATATTTCTGAAATACACAGAGAGTACATGTCACCCATTAGTGGTATAATTATTGTCATCCCCACTCAGTTTGCATTAGACTCTTCCATATTCTAGAGACCTAAACCTTAACCTTAACCTTCACATTCACATTCATGTTCACCTTCACCTTTTTTCAAATAGTACATCACTATAGTGAAACCATGAATTTCCTTTCTCAGTGAATTGAAAGCACAAAATATATGTTTTATGAGTAAATTCTATTGCATCTACTTATTTATAATTACTTTCTATTAGCATTTCTAATCCTTTGAAAACTTTTAAATAAATTGTCATATTTTACAGTGAGGGAAGTAAATCCTATGTTTAGATGAGTTCATA
Source organism: Acheta domesticus (assembly GCA_031308135.1). Taxonomy (NCBI): domain Eukaryota; kingdom Metazoa; phylum Arthropoda; class Insecta; order Orthoptera; family Gryllidae; genus Acheta; species Acheta domesticus. Next base: position 126,111,289 of record JAHLJT010008446.1, on the reverse strand, counting down.
AATGCAAATAAAATTAGTCCTTTTTTTGTATAAAATTTAACTGTTTGTTATTACATTTTTCAAAACTGTTTCAGAAGAATCGTTACTGACTAAATGAAACAGCATTTTGAAAAGACATAGTTTTAGAGTAAGAATTAAATTCTAAAGGCATCAGTAATTCAATCTTTTATATGAAAATAATTCAAATTTGAGGTTACATAAATTGGATCCTTTGAAATACCACTTATTTGATAAGAGAGGAAAAACAATCAGATACTGTCAGTGCAGGAACTATAAGAATGATCAATAATATGCAATAAGAAATATGCATGTACATACAACAATTGATTGCCCAATTAGCTTGTTTTACAGCACTTCAAAAGATTGTTTTGCCTTTAGAATCACAATATCTATTGAAGCTTTTCACTTTTTGCTTTCAATAAACTAAAAGACTACTGACAGAATTTTTTTCAGATAACTGCAGTAAATAAGTAACAGTTTTGCTGGAATATACAATGAAGAAAGATAGCTACCAGGAAAATCTTTTTTTGAGCCACAGTATAATAATCCTCCTTTTCTGAATTCGCTTTGACAGCAAATAAAATTATGGTTACCTTAAATCTGGGCAACTTTGCCACAATTATGATATTCGGCATCCTGCCAAGTTCCTAATCCAACGAATGGAAGCATCTATGACTTCATTGCATTGACATTGAAAAGGTTTTGCACATTTTTAGCCCAATCACCTGTTTGCAGGTCTTTATCACAGTTTTTCGAAGTCTACAAAAGTGTCTTGCACTGCCCATTCACTAAAACATTTTTTTAACCTACATTTTTTGTTTAATGCAGCATATAAATCCCTTTTATTTCCACTATTTGAGGTTCGTTTACGTAACATGGCACTGTTGCACCACCAGGAAACATGGTGAAAACGGGGCAACGTTACCAACGTAGAATTTCATTATTTTTCTCAAATTCTTGCATAATATTTTTTCAAATTGTTCATTTTTCTCCTTGGGACATTTGAATTCAACTGTATTGTAATTTAACATACATAAAAGTAAATATTTTTCATAATTTTGATTACATTATAGACTGTAAACTAAATGTTAAATCTTATAATTATTTTCTTATAATCACAAAATAATGTCATAAACATTTTTATTAATGATTAAAAGTTATTTTTAAAATTTCACTTGAATTTAAAAGATAAACTTTTTAAATTTTAAAAATCATGTTTTTCCCCCACCTTATTTAATGTTAATGTGTACAATGTTTTTATAGCTTAAAAAACCTTTTTCCTCATGTTTTCTGTGGTTTCTACTTGGTTTTAACAGTTGGCACAATTGCCCCAATTACAGAGTAACTTTGTCAGCACTTTTTTTAAAAATCTTTTTAGCACAGATATTCATATATAAGTTGTCATTTTCCCACAAATTTTGAAACTAGAAATCAAGGCTAATTATTTGAGATGTTTGAAACAAATTTCTACATAAAAACTTAAGAAAACAATTAAAAGAAGAAACAAAATTGGCAATGTTGCCCCAAATTACAGTACCTAAAAAAATTCAGTATTGTCAACAAAAAGTGAAGGATTTGCGTGTGAAAAATTATGCTATTCAAATTACTCTATTAATAACACCTTTATTATAAATTTAACAGAGTTAGCCTTTTATATGCTTAATCACATGCTTCAATGAAGAAATTTCATGTCTGAATGTGGATATTTAGCACAATATGTTCAGCAATGAAACAAACATCAACATCATCGATTAACTGGAATTCTAGTGATCATTTTTCTGTGAGGACACATTTCAGGGCACAGAAAATGTGCAGAAACCTAATTACATATATTGGCATTCCTCCAAATTGCATAAGTATTTCTGGTCATTAGCATTATGAATATGAAGGAGTGGAAAGGAGAAAAAATTGCAATAAAGAAGAAGTTACAACTTTGAAGATTATGAAGAAGTTGCATAAAGCTACTTGATGTCACTGAATATTTAAGAATTTATACTATTTTTTTCTTATACAGACATACTACACATGGACTTTCCAACTAAACATTTCCCTTTGCAATTATACTTTTTTCCTTCTCTACTGCTAGGACCATTGAGAAAAATAAATTAAGCTTTACTATTTTTGTTCCTCAATGGTATTTTTTAATCAAACCTTTTTCTTCGGATTTCTTTGAATAAAAAAATTTAAGAATTTAAATTTTCTCAAAAAAAGCTGTAATATGAATACAATTGATTGTTTATTAATAAAAAAGTTTTAATTATTTTTTTCTGAAAACAAAATAGGTGTAGAGACTGATATCGAAGCTGAAGAATTAGACTGACATCAGAGCTGAGAAGACAATTATCGAAGAAACAACTGAAAATTAATTTGAAGAATATAATACAAGCCAGTAATCGGCCATAAAATATTTATTTTGTTATTCAACAAGCTTTAGTTCCTACAAATTAGAAACTGTGAAGTCAGTAAATAATTATCTAAAACCTTGGTGAGGGTAATCAAAGCACCCAAATAAGATGACAGATTCACAGAATAATATATTGCAGAATCATCACATATCATATTTGTAATATCCAACTGTTAAGGGTAAAACAATGAATTATGCTCTTTCAAGCATTGCAAAATAAGGAATTCTTACTGAATTGAAATTATATTATCTAATTGAAATAATTAGGGGGAAAATATCAAATAACAAATGTAAGTATGAAATGTAACTAAGTTGCAATTTGTTCTTCTAACTACTGATTGTGTATGAATCATTACAATAATGTCATTATCATTGAAAGTGTGATTAGTAATTATTCCAAAAAGTCTTTGAAATTATTGTAATCGAATTTATATGAAGACCTCAGGGCAATAATATGTTATGCCACTCTACGTAAGTTTTGAGAAAAAGGCAAGTAAAGGTTCAAACATTGCATTCTACACACAGGGATAAAGAACATTAATTTATGAATTATACTGCCATCTTTCAGTGAATCTTCAAAATAAAAACCCAACATCTAGATACATCTATGGGGCATTGAAATGCACTAATACCTCAAGTTCATCATCAAAGCATGTTATTGCCCCGAGGTCTTCATATCATACTGATGAAAATGCTACAATGTTATTTACTAAGTTATTCTATATTCACTTACAATGATATAATGAATGTTGCAGTTGAATTTATGTAATAATGATAATATTAATATTAGTAACAACAACAACAATAATAATAATAATAATAATAATAATAATAATAATAATAATAATAAATTTAATAGAAGTAAATGATATATGATAAGATTATTACCAATTCAGATCACTGGGGAGAATTAAATATTTTTCCAAATTCATACTAAAAAAAATATTTAATTTCCAATAGGGATTGTTCTTAAGTTTTCCCTACAAAATTTGCTACAATTTAAGAATTTAATATAAAATATTTATACTCACTTGGTGCAAATTTAATGGTATTCACTTGCTTCCATTTTAGTGCTGCTATTTTCGTTTTGCATGCAACATTTCCATTAGCAATGTCTGCGTGGGAGCACCCCCTGTACAATGCTTGTGGTACAAATGGTCCTCGCCTCGACTGGCCATTTGATGAATTTCAGGCATGATCATAAGTAGCTTATGGAACTTATCCTACATGGAAATGGAAATAAAAACTATTAGATATACAGTTCTTATTTATTATTGGCTATAATTAAAATACAATACCAAAAAATAAATCTCAATCAGAATAAACTAAAGGAAAGAAAAGAGAAAAAAAAAAATGCACCCCAAAACAAAGTTTAAGTTTAGAAAGAATGGTGTGCAATGCTTCGTCACTAACATAATGTAGAAGAAGTAAAAAAATAAAGCATTCACTAGATGGATAATAATAGATTCTATATTGTTTCCTGAGCTTGATCCCAAAGGAGGGAGTCACAGGGGATGTGCTGCCCTCCTCCTTCCCTCAACTGAATTTTTTTTGTAATTTCCCACATTTTATTAAAAACAATTATCACATATTGATCACCACACATTCCCAAGGAGTAATCTCATTACGAAAGCATGTTTTTTAAATTTATAACTAAGAATGTTTTTATTATTTCAAGAATATTTAGGGAGGCCTGAACTGAAATTGGGCCCTTGCTGAAATACTTTCGGAATTAATCACGGCTTATTCCAACATTATTTAAACTCGAGACTTTCTTTAATGACAGTAGATCAAGTTTATTCATTAGCAGGATCAAATATTGTAATGTAAATTTAATAAGCATATCACTGAATGCTTCATCAGGCAATAAACATTGTTAATACGGTAGGGCACAAATGATCTTATCTAACCTGACAGACACACTTCATAAATCTAAAAACATAGCAATGAAATTGAAAAGGGATTGTCAGAAAGCACAAATCTGATTCCACTGGGATCCAAGCCCAAGACTTTCCATTTTCCGGATAGGAGTTCTACCCAACTGAATTATGAAATCAAACATTGCATTCATGTCAATTTAATGATCTTATAGTGATCAGCATCCATACCTATAATACTATCAGCATCAAGGGTGAAGATGAAATGTCATTCCATTTCATTTATCTTCACCCTTCATGCTGATAGTATTACACAACATTAAACACTTAATTTTACAAGTTGAAAATTGTGCACACTTGCAACTAATCTACCAGTATCAATACATTTAATAAAATTATCATATTACTTAACACTATTCTAATTTAAAACTTACTCCTCACTTTAAACAATTTTTAACGATTGTCATTTCAACAAAAAGTATAGAATTGAAATCTTTCATAATAAAAAAATGTAAATTAACAAATAAAAACCTAAAAGTTAGCAGATACAAATCTAACATGGAACAAGACGTAATAACCCTGATTAGAAAACAGAAAGATTACAATAATACTGGCCTAATTAAAATAATTACGACACAGTACTCTAATATAAAGTCCCCTTGTGAATAATACAACTCATTTTCTTGTATGAATGTCAGTTGTATACTTACTTTAAAACCAGAATATACATAAAATTACAATTTGAGTGAACTTTACGGCAACAGACCCTTTAAAATTTCAATCAACTTTTGTATAAAATGTGTGAAGACTTTCCACATTGTCAGGAAAGCCGACACCCACAATAAAAATTGTCTTGACTTTCAAATTCTACTGACACGAATTTATCTCTGTTGAACTTCTACACATCAACATTTTTGGATACAAATGTGCACACACTGAAAATAGCAAGAGCACTCTTTTCGATGCTTCAAAATTGTAGGTAACACACCGGGATCTGAGGGTAGCAGCTTAGTGTGTAGTCAAGTAATGCCTGCTGTACTTGTTCATAGCCATCCATTACATGTTTCTTGTTCATGATTCCACGAACATCTATGAAAACACAGAAATAAATATCAAAAAAATATTAAAAAAGAGATAATTGTCAAACAATAACATCAAAATTGCTGTGACATTGATAAAGAGAAGCGGTACTGCACATTAAATCAGGTCTTCTTTCCCCCCCCCCCCATTACCATTTTTGAAAAGAACAATATTGCTCATTGATATAATATTAAATTTTGTAGTCACAAGTAACAGTTGAAGAAATAAAAGGCTTAATGTACTTGGTCTTGCTGTTTTGAGTCCATCACTTATTTACAGTTGGATTGATAAACATGAATTGTAATTTAAGTTATCAGCAACAATAACTTTAATTTATGAGGGTGATATTCTGTAATTACTACAATTTATTTTTCATGGCCAATTAATAGTTTCTATTAATTGTCATATTATTTTAAATTTGTTCTGACATTTATTCATACAAATATCTTCCTCATATTTTGATCGTTATTTTTCTACGTAAATAACTCCTTAAAACTTTCAGTACTGAGTTTCTTATATTCTCAGGAACATTCAAATATTTTTTTCATTCAATGTAGTTGATTAAAAGAATTGTCTTATTTGTGATACTTCACAGATGGATTTCACATTTTCAGTGCACTCAAGAAATTAATGTTTATGTAGACAACATATCTATGATGACACACTGTACAGACGTAAGTACTGCATTCCTGCTATCTGGCCTTCATACAGATAATTATAATTCAATCATATATTTATTGTTTCTAAAACACAGTACATATATTTAGTGAACTGAACAAAACATTAAGATGAAAAGATGAAAACAACAATTGTTAATAACATCCTCTTATACAATAATAAAGGTACAATGAATGTCAAAATATGTTTTTGTATTTGATTATTCAGTAGGACAGTTTTTTGTCCCTAAGAATAAACAGCTTCCACTCATCAACTAACTTTATATATCAAAGACATGATTTAGTTTTTATATCTCTACAGTTTATTAGCTATTTACCATAAATCTTCCTCAGAGTTAAATTGTGTGAATGATAAACAATTATATGCTTATTTATAATGGCTTCAGAAATTGCTGGAGAATTTGTAAAGGTAGAAATGCAGAAATGCATATTCTCAATGTTACCATACAATAATATATTAATAAGCAGACTTTCACAAAGAGGATTGGCAACTATCAAAAGCACACACAGAACATATCATTCTAAATTTAAAATATAACAATTTCTATAATTCATAGAAAATTTAAGAACGGTGATGATTCAAGGATAGTGAATAACAGGCAGTAATGATTGTTACTGAAGGGAAAGCAACAGTCTGCTCTGGGTTACACTGTTCTAGGTTTGATAACTATTTAAAATTTAATTTAAAATTGTCCAATTTAAGTTTTATACATTATAAGTCATTTCACACAAGCATGTTTCTCATAATATTATAAATACATCATTCCTTTACTGTTTTGGCCTCGAAAGAATAGATTCCAATACAAAGTGTTCTTTGTAATTTTCACATTTCATTTCGGCCTATATGTCACTGGACCTTTGTGCACATTTAAAACTCTGAGAGCTGTTGTGTACTCGGAAGATTATTTGCGAACAGCAAGTGTACTATAATTTTCACAGCCGGCCGATGAGGTCTGAGATGATGCGTGCTTTACAAAGTACCCAATTCCGTCAATTCATAAATCTGCGTTTTTCACCGTTTGTATTCGAAAAGAGTACATGTTTTCTTCGGCATTACCTAGAAATATCTCTCAGCTTTTCGACTCTTTTCGCACAACCTTATGGACGTTATAGATGAAGAGAAATCAAGAATTCGCAGAGCAGTAACTAAGAATTTCTCAACAAAATTATATGAATATTCGTTCATCTAATTCAGAACACTTTTTTACCTGAAATGACTCATCTTGGATAAATTACAAATATTAATTTTAATTATTTTTTACTTGATTTCATTAAGGTTTTCTCTAATCTGAAATTCTTTCCGCGGTAAAGGATGCAATTTCATAGCATAGAATTTCAATGCATGGACCGTGGACATGTGACGACATACGTAAACATGTGATTTTTATTAAAAAATATTTATGGGCAATTAATTCCCTACATTTTTGTTTCAGATTGAATGGGGAGACACTACTTCTAGCTACGTCACAGGACGACAGTGAATAGAAAACAATCCATTCTCCATGTAATTTAAAATGCCACCAACATGATTGTAGTCTCTTTCAGAATTTAGGAAACTTTCAGATCAGCATTTGTTAAACGATGGGAGAAATCAACACCAATCTGAGACCGTCGGGGCAAATTCAGGACTCTGTACTTGATTTATAATAATCTCAAGACTCGCAATTATCCAACAGTAATTGGCACAAAATCTCCCTCCAATATGAAAAAGAATTCGGATCATCCGGAGTTCATTTGGTAAAGGATCAAATTTAAAAATATAAATTACAGAACACAATATAAATTAATTAGCAAATTTACCACAGTCACAGAGAGATAACTGAAAGTGAGTGAAATGACTAATATTTGACGGGCGAATCCCATTATTATCGAATTCGGGTTAGTTCCAATATTCCTAGAAATCTGTGACGGCATTACCCAGCGTACGGGCTCGCTACTATTGCAAGCGAAAAATTTATACAATTGCCTTCAGTTTTTCATTGGATTATTTGCGTGTTTATTTCCGATTACTGCTCCTGTTATCCCAATGCTTTCGTCAATCGGGACTAGGATAATCGCGAGTCTACTGCATTATCCATTTCCTTTGCTTGTGTACACACAATTTTGATTGCTAGTTTGTATTTATTGAACGCATTGTGACATTCATTTCACATTTATAAAACTAGTAAATGGTTTCAGACATTCTGATGGCCAAAAGATGCAAACTAAGTGTGATTTGGAGTTTCTATTAACTTCCCTTCAACTATGTTAGTATTTAAATATCTAGACATTATCATTGACCCTTATCAGAATCGGTGACTCATTCATTGGTTCTCAATGAGCAAAGCACAATTGAGCTACTTACTTGGATTCAAAAGAAGTAAAAATTTGAGGCAGATGTAATCACTGACATCAAACTTCAAATCCTGAAGTTTTGCCATTACATCATTAAAATGATCGGCAAGTGTGGGAACTCCAAGTAATCCCAGGCAAAGGAGGTCGAATTTCTGGCCGTTAGGCAGCGTCGTTTCATCAGGAAGATTATTATGCATTCTTTGATGCATATGGTCCAATACCAGCATATCTGACCACGAGTGCTGCAGCAACTTCATCTGGTCATCAACCTGCAACAAAATCATACATTTGCTGAAATGAACGTAGTATGGGAAAGCATAATTACGTTTAATCCAACCACATAAAATTGAGGGCATTCGAAAATTAATCGAGTTTAATAATGAAATTACGTAATGTAGCTTGAATCCCAACAAATGTCGCCTACAGTGTACCGTATTATCGTAGTAAATAATAATGGATCATTCTTTGTATATAATCAGCCCCAAAAAAAGTCAGTATTTTCGATTTCTTCGATTTCGAGTTCCAAAACTTCTCTCGTTTTACAACAGGATATAATAGGATCGGTCTGTTCGAGAAAATATACTGTTCGTCTTAAATTGCCATTACTTTCTTTAGTGCATTTAAAAGAAAACAGAACAGCATATTAGAATTGGTCGTTTAATTAATGTGTTTATATTTTTTGACACTTCAGGTTTGACCATATTATCAAATGTCTGCAAAAGTATCTTACTAAACGATTAAAGTCTATTTTTTGGATTATGAAGTATAAACAGCACTTATTTGTTAAAAATAATTTCCAAAATACTTTTTTTAAATTCTCGTTACTTATGAAATATTCACGCGTAAAAAATCCATATTTTCGACCCTTTAAAGTCGGATCATTTTCACACTTTACCAAATTCCGTTAATTACACAAAAATGTTTAAATTATCATGATCACGTATTAAGCGGGCTTGAAACTTAAACAGGCTGGAGTCTGAATCCAATTTTAACTGCTCCTTAATCGCGTACATTATTAAACTTTAAGTTGGGGAGACACTTTACATAATTTTTATTATTATCATCAGTATAATAATAATAATAATAATAATAATAATAATAATAATAATAAGAAGAAGAAGAAGAAGAAGAAGAAGAAGAAGGAGGAGGAGGAGGAGGAGGAGGAGAAAAAAATGAACTGAGTGAACCGCAATCAATCTTTTAATTTCAGGATATGTCTCCTAAGGCAAAAATGGGTCTACGAGCGTATGCTCGAAAATACCTGTTTATTTCAGAAAAGAGGATGCTCAATAAGTATAGTGCAAAGTGCCCTTTTAAGTATGTATAGTTGGGATTTTCATTAAATTTTCTGAAATTTAAAAAATTGCAAAAGTATAAATTATTTTCTTCCCTCTCGAACTACATTATTGAAGCTCGACATTACTTTCTTTATGGAATTTATCCTCCAAAATTAAGTCTTTAAATGAAATCGTGTTCGTTTCTTTTCCAACACAAGTGGTTTTCGCGTAATTTTTATCAAATCTTTAACATTTTCTGCAAGTTTGTAAACAGGATTTTCTTTAAAAACGGCTCCAATTAATTTCTTTATTTTTGGAAAGAATGCAGCATACAATACAGAATAAATTGGCGCAAGTGTTTAATTAATTAAGTTCAATTAAAACTTCCGGGTTTTCAAAAATTAAATGTGTATTTTTATAGATTCGTCCGGGCGTATTAAGATTTGAAAGATCGGGTGGCGTAAAGGCTAGTATGCTGAACGCACAAACCTATGTTCTGAAATTCAAATCCCAACCCGGGAAAATATTTTTTGCGGGTTAGGAATGCCTTTATTGACACGTGTTCCTTTCAGTGAGCAATTCACCAAGTGAAGTAATTCGTCGCTGGCCGCGGAAACTTTTCAATCTTGTTGAACTGTGCGAGATCTTCGCACGGGTTTAGGAAGTTTTATACCAGTAACCGATACGAGAAAATGTGTGCACCACTGGCTTGTGTATTTACTAACGTATAGTTCACGAAAACATTACTTCATGACATGTACATCAAAGCAAAGATTTTTTTGGGGGTTGAGATACAAAATGTCACTGTACGAATAATTATGACTATTTATTGGGGATGAATGTTTCAGTTGTAAAGGCCTCCTTTGAAACGTGGATTACAAACACATATCGTAACCTTATTTTAATTGCTCTCTAGTGTAGCACACAGTATTTGTCGATTTATTTAACATAGCTGTAAATATCCTATTCATGATGTAGTACTGTGACTGAATTTACTGAAATAAAGGGCAAATTTATAACACATTCGTTAGTCAAATGGACAAGATCACCATGACGTGCTCATATTACTTGGAAAATTTTGTATTTCATCACTATATCAGAAGAAAAAGAGGCTAAGTGGCCACCCCATGTTATCTCCGGAACATACCATATACACTGGACATAGGCATGTAAATGATCCAAGAAACTCCACCAGTGTATTGATGATCTCCAATGTAACCATATAATAGATGATTACTTAAAGAGATTACATTGGCGGAGTCTGATGCATTTAAATCAATACTTTTACTATTTATAAAAGTAAATCTCAGGATGTGAAAAGCAAACATTAATTCTACTCGGAATGTTGTAATACCCTCAACATTTTTGTCCTCAAAAGTTCAGATGTGTGTAATGTAAGATTAAAGTATTATGACCACGCCCGACACGCAGTCTGTTAATAAAAAATATTTGTTTATGAACAATCGAACACAAAATACCCGTCATTGGGGGTAAAGAGGTTACTAGGCGAACGAAGAAATAGCCGCTGTATTTACGTTTTCATCAATGGCGGAACTGTCAGGGACGCAGTCAGGGCAATGCCCAGCGGCCCTAGCTATAGGGGTCCCGTTCACTATCAAAATAAAATTAAAATTTTAAAAATACTCAACTTTGTTATTTTCAAGCTACTTTCGTTCAATATATTTCAATTTAGGGTTGAGTGAAAGAAGACAATAACAAATAAATATGGAAATAATTATGGACGCACGCCAGGAAAACTGTCGACGTAGAGAACAAATAGAAAAATCGTAAAAAACACAGACGAAAGTTCTTTATAGACAAAGGAGGTGACATTCATATAATCCTGAACCTCAAGACGCCAAAGTACCATTTCACAGATTAATATAACGCAGTTTCAATATGATTCTTCATTTTGTATGTGAAGAAAAAAGACTGTATAAAGCCTGCTTACTTTGATAAGTCTCCCCTACATACAATTAAGTTTTGTCGAATCATGTCAAAGAAAACATTTCTCAAATATTCGCAATTAAAAAATCTCGTTTTCTTAATAAGCACATTTGTTAGTCAAGATTACGATGATTCGTCGCACTGTAATGAAATAATTTATTAAAATGGAGACTTTATTGCCCTGCGATTCTTAATTATTTCCACGCAAGATTTGCTGTTTTCCTAACATCTATTGTACTAATTTCCAATGCGCCCAGAAATTTAGGGGAAACGTGCAGCCTCTGGCCATGCGGGATGCGTCTACTTGTATGGTTCTCCAATCGGAAATCGGAAATAGGAAAATCTGAAAAAAAATACAAAGCCTCTATATTACTAATTTCTGATGGGCGCAGAATAAAAAAAACGTGTAGCCTCCGGCCATATGACCGTGTAACCTCCGGCTACATGGTTTCGTTAGATACCCAAGAACACGAGAAATACACGAAAACGTCTGTTACCAATTTTCAATACGCGCAGAAATTGAAAGAAAAGCATGCACCCCCTGACCGTGTATGAGTTGCCTACGAATTAGTTATAAACCCAAGAACTCGTTAGAAATTCAAAAACAATCAGTTTCGATTCTGACTGATAAATGCAAATATTTTATCGTTTGATCTGCACGTACCGACTGAATCCAGTACGCCACTAGTTACGACACAGGTAATGTCATACGACAGAAAGGTTCTAAGGAAGAGGTCGAAGAAGCTGGCATCGTGTGCATCTTTATTGTTATAAACATTATCATTCGTCATTTATGCCACTCCAAAAATCAAGCTATTGCTTTGATTCAAATGCCAACTCCAAATTACCGAAAACCTATGTAAAGGCTATGCTGAAAAAGTGAAAATTACATTCCTGCAAAACGACCATGAACTTATAATTGTTTTTGTGATATAATTTCAATTTAATGAAACAACGGTTTCCAATAGAGCCGGTAGTTCTGATGTGGCTATACGCAATGTACAGTTTCTGAAGAAGGCGGCAGGAAAAAAGGAAACAACATACAAATGTACAAATTTGACAAATGTGAATTTTGAGAAGGCGATAATATGAAACTAACGGTTCATCACAGATGGCAAAGAGGCAGAAAAACGTATTTTTATTAAAAAAATATTTTTAGTTTATTTAACGAAAATAGGAATATCTTCATTAAAAATATTTACGATTGGACACATGAATCAAATGTCTGGAGTATTTGAAATTACTTGTACGGCCATTCCAATTCAATTGCATTTTCATCCATTTATTAACAACTCATTTTGCAAGGAAAATATTATATAAATAAACTTCCTGCATTTACCTGAAAGCTTTGTGAGAAAAAAGATATCTTTTCATTGGATAGCACTAATGGCCATAAGGGCGACTTAGGGAACAGATCTCGTTAAATTGGTTGCGTCAGAACGATGTCGGCTCAAAGGGTCGCACGTTCGAATACCGTCTTGGACGTAGATGATTGTCTGTGTGTTGGGGCATAGTAAGGCTGTTCCCATCACGTATCACCTTTCAACTCCCACTTCCTCACAAGTAACCCTCCCTCCTTAACAGGCTATTAGAATGGAGATGGGCCTGCAGGGTTCCTCGACATCTGTAGAAAGGTGACTACAGAAAATCAAACCGGAGATGGGCATCAGGGGTGCTTCCTTAGCCGAGTAGAAGGAGGGGGGGCGATCTGGAAAATTAGTACAAGCGGAAGGGGACGGGACTGTATGTCCGGGGATCCCGCGATAAGGGAGGATGGTCAAGACAGGGTCTACTGAAAGGATTTAAAGGGCTAAAAAGGTTCCTGGTAAACAAACTACAATAAAAAGTGTTAATACAAATGTTGGCCAATTTGGTGTGATAGTCGAGTGAATGTCAACCCAGGTGGACAGTCTGATGGGGCGGAAGTTCGAATCCACGGCGCTCATGCTAGCCCTTAATCTTGATGAAGAGGTAATTTTTAATCAATGGAAACATTTTTGTTGACCCACCGAGAAGAGTTTCAAAACGAAGTTTTTTGGTTTGAGAAAATCTTGTAATGTTGCTTTACGTTTGTGTCATAGCTGTTCATTTGAGCACATTCTTTAATACTAATTATTTCCAACAGAAGGTCGTAATTTTTGGTAAGGGAATTTTTTCGCCTTCATCGGTATAAAATACTCCACGCAAATCTCAGTCTTATTGGAGCGAAACATTCATGTGTCAATGTGTGTATGTGTTTGCGTGAGTGCATATTTGTATGTGTACATGGGTGTATGCACGTGTGTATTTTTATTTATTTTATTTACTGGGAGTTTAGAGGTCCTTTAACTGTTGAGGTAAATGATGCCCATGAATGATTCTCTAATGAGCAGTTTTGGGGAAATTGTGAAGTGAGCGGAGAACCCCCAGAAAACCTATCACACCTGACGGAACTGACCGGGATCGAGCCCGAACACCACAGACGAAGGCGCATGCGCAAGCCATTATATGAGGAGCCTTCCACTTGGCCGCCAGGTGCACATTTATCTGCAAAGTAGCTCCTCGCCAGACTAACAGACCCAGCAGAAACAAGGACGTATCCGGTGAAATCCGGATAAACAAAGGAAGTCCGGTATCCTCCCAGAATACAGAAGCACCGGAGAACAACGATTCTTATAAAGCCGTTTTTTAGCAACATTTGAAATAGTAGTGTATAGATGAATCAACAGAAAACAATCTTCCAATATTCACTCTTGGAGGACTGAACCTCCAATAAATGGAAAGAAGAGTTTTAGGGAAAAAATTCCGCCACACAATAGCCAGAGTATTTTTCTCAAGAAGTATCAGAGGCGAGAAGACAAAAAAAATCTCTTGAGCAATAAAAATAATAGAATAATAAATATAGAGCAGGCGAAATAATAACTTAATATTAGCAACTTAATAAATCGTCTGACTTAAAAACGAGAATTGAAAGGAAGAAAAAAAAATTGATATTAAATATAACCTATTTTGAATATTTAGGAAATCTACATTTTTTCACGTGCAAAATTTTTCAGGAAGCCAAGATCCGCAATAGTAATCCACCAGCTGAATGTGGCGTCGCCGACGCTTTAAACCGTTTTAAAAATATTTTCAATATGTTGAACATTTATATTATGCAGGTTCTAATAAAAGAAAAATTACAGTTGTCTGTTCTTTATCCTATTCTAGAACATATCGTTCGTTCCTTCCTTCCTTCCTTCCAGATTTATATTAGAACGTTATTTCGTATAGTCAAAATTATCCTACAAAAGAGAATTATCCCATTAGCATTATCTAATGTTCCACATAACAAAATTATGCTACAAAACGATAATTATACTACACGGTGGCAACAGTGAGAGGAACATTTTGTGAGAGGAATCTATTGATCACTTCTGAAGGTGCCGTAAGTCTCTCCAAACAACTTTCAGTGCCTCAAAAAGGTAAAAATACAGATTTGGAGAAATGTCTCAATCTCTGGATAGATCCGCAAACAAATCATCAGTTCCCCAACAGGAGGTCGAGACGCATCGAAAGATGCCACTTTTGCCTCGATTGGTGGGCAGAAAGGGGTCTAATCGTGAATGACGGACGGACGTCACTCGAATACTATGCAAGGATGTTCCAAGACCCATAACAATTACCGTTACGTGATTCTAAAGCAAAAGTTCTCTTCATCCACGACGCAAAGCGAGCATCGTATATTTGGCCGAGGAAAAAATAGAATTCTGGTGAGCAACCCTCCCGCAGGCCTGACACTTGCGTTCGCAGTGCAACAGTGGGCTGGCGACGTCTGGCGTCGGGCGAAGGGATGAGGCGGCAGGGGAGGGTGGGGCCGAGATGACGCGCCGCCCCGCGCGGGGTTTCAAGGCACCTCTGGCCTGGCGGCGGCTATCTCTTCCGCGTGTCAAAAGCGCAAGCGCGTCACGCACACATAAGCCCCTTCACATTCCCCGCCGCCCGGGGCAGGAAGAACCTTGAGACCAAGGCTGCGGCGAGCGTCGGCGCCAGCGCCAGCACCAGCACCAGCGCCTCCCGGCCGCCGCCGCCGCCGCCGCCGCCGCGAGGGCCCCGCGCCAAAATCTCGCCTTCCGGTGACGATCGCATCCCGCCGGCCCCGGGGCGGCCGCGCGCACGGCCCCGCGCACGGCCCCGCGCACGGCCCCGCGCACGGCCCCGCGCACGGCCCCGCGCACGGCCCCGCGCCACGGCCCCGCGCACGGCCCCGCGCACGGCCCCGCGCACGGCCCCGCGCACGGCCCGCGCACGGCCCCGCGCACGGCCCCGCGCACGGCCCCGCGCACGGCCCCGCGCACGGCCCCGCGCACGGCCCCGCGCACGGCCCCGCGCACGGCCCCGCGCACGGCCCCGCGCACGGCCCCGCGCACGGACCACGCGGCACGCGCGAGGCCCGCTGCGGCCGCTTCCGCCACCATTCCAGCGTCTCCGCACAAAAGGCCCGATCGTTCCTTCCAACGGAATGGGAAAGGTCAAACACGGTCGACCGACATTCATGTCTTGCTGAATTGGCCGAAGATAAGGCCCCGACGAGACCTACTACTCACAAAGCACTTGCGTAGCAGTATTGAAAGGAGATCTAATGGTTTCATTTTTAACAGCAAAAGTTCGCCGCTAATTAACAAGAAACTTCATCGATGAAAATACATTTTGTTGTGGGGCTACGCGTCAGTGCGTTCTTTACCCAATAAATAAGAACATTCTTCACAAATTAAGCCAAACTATTTGTGGAGCAGCAGATCACAAAATAACTCTACAATTCATGTCAATTTAGTTGACGTGATTTCCTAATACATCTCAAACTTTGTGAACGTACACCAAAGATATGTCGAATGAAAGAATATCAAGTTCATTTAAATCACGGAGAAAATATAATGATCACATTAGACAACCTATGATCTGACCACTTCAAAAAAAAACTATCTTTCATTTTGTCTTTCAGTTAATATGTTTTGATCTGTTGCTCCTCATTCCACCCACAAACGCAAACTCCCAGTACATAACTATGTTTTGTTGAAGTCTGAGGAATTGAATTTCAAGTTGAGAAATAGTTTTCTTCTCGGAAGTTATGAATCTACTTCATTAAGCACATCGATTGCGTCCAATCATTTCGCACACTGATTCCGTGTGCACATGATGTTTAAAACATGTACAGGAACACATGTACAGTAACAATGTACAGGAAAGTTCTCGTGAATATTTCGTGTTTTTAAATTACACCATACTATTGTTGCAAGTTAACAAGATGCTTGGTCCGAGGAGACAAACTAACAGAGGAGGAAGATGAGACATTAGCGTTTTCGTATTAATCCCAACAAACGGCTCGTTGAAAATATCACCTGATCAAGAAACCAAGGGTGTAGTCTCGCTGTATTTGGGAAACAAAAGAAAAATATTACTCGTCGTCTGGACAATAGATACAACTGAACACTTCCAGGCAAACCTAATGGCGCGGCGATTACGCCAAAGGTGGTTTGCCATATCGCCTCAGTCAAGCTCCAAACATGTGAATAAAATAAAATTACGAGGTATTTTTAATACTGTGAAGACCGTATTAGAATAATAGAAGGCGGTTTGGATTGATTTCTGTAACACTGGTATCGACGGGTGCAGCAAGTAATACGATATTCAAGAAAACGTAACTGTCATGACTTTATGAGAAAATTAAAATAAGGTGGAAAAATAACCACAATCTCTTGAAGCAGTTTTTACATAAATGCCTACGTTACGTGGTATGGGTTAAACTGTAAGATCAAGCAACAAACATTCTATCTAATCGTTTGCGCAGATCGATCATGATCATCAAGTTCAATTTGCTCCAACTGTATATAGTTTCCCTTCATCAAATAAAGAAGGGAAAATTCAGTGGTTCCCAAAGCGGCGTCAATACTGATACACTCATCAATGACGTGAAGATTTCCACTACCAATAGGAGACGCGAATGCAATTCTTACTTTAAAATAATGTTTCCGCCCATATCTTACATCCCAGTTCACTTTTGCCTTTGTGCCAATAACAAAGACTAGAATCATCCTGTTTCACAGGAGCAATTTAGATGACATCAGCAAATAATGAGGATTGCGACGCACTAGCGAAAAAGCAAACGGGAAAGAAATGCACAGCAACAGAACTGAATAATGAGTAAGAGACGTTACTGAAACGAGAAGAGCTAGAGACAAAGCATATTTCTCTCGAATCACAAGTAGTGTTAAATGAGTATTAACAGAAAAATACACTTCGTAAATAACCCTATCTCTTTATCGAGTAAACCGTTTTTAGAGAAGCCCAAAAATGAAGTCTGAAACAAATTTGTTTTCTTTATTAGATTTTTAGTTACCACAGAAATGCTGTAAAACCATTTTGGATTTATTTACGTGATTCCCTTTGAATTGAACGAAGTTCAAATTATAATTATGCTGCTTCGTTTATCGATTAGTTTCCGTTCATATATAGTTCTAGAAACTAGGTTAATTCACTCTGAATGAATAAATAACGTCTTTCGATTCAGCAATCGAGAAACGCAAGTCCTTATATCTTGGGGTGACAAGACGACGCTCGATTGCTGGATATAACTTTGTATTAAAATATATTTAACCCGAGACCAAGTGTCGAAAAGCTAAAGAAAATTATCTTATACATCACATTATAGCAATTTATCCGCTATCACGAGATTAAATTTCCTAGATTTTCATTGAAACAACAATGAGCATGTTGCTCACAATTTAAACAACAACAAACATAAACAAAAGCAATGGGCATTTACAATGAACAAAAATAGACCCATAAATGGCATCAGAAATTATGACGAAACATGCGTACTTTATTTCCTTTTCCATTTAATCCAATTATTACGAAGTCTTTCCCAGATGAAAGGCAACATAACCCTCTACAATTTCATTTTATTCCGAGACACGCTAAGGCCAAGTCACTCAGAACACCGTCATTCCATCGCCGCCTTCATCCTGAAATTTGTCCAGTTGATTAGAAGGCATCGAACAAGGATCGACACGATCCTCTCTCCCACCTGCACAGTAGCAGACGGAGCAGTCTGCAAGCGCAACCTCTCTGAATCAGGGAAGTTTGCGTTCTTCCACACGCAAGCCAGTCCGTCGCACTCCGCCGCAGACCGGCGTCGCGCCGGGCTCTCCACGCACTACGCACCGCCTCTCCCGTGATAACTGACGCGATTTCCGCGGGCGGACGAAAGCGACCTCGGCGGGTGTCCGGAAGAAAGACACTAGGAGCACCGCTGCGGCCGCTCTCCACCCGCGCCCGGCGCCCGCCCACTCCCTCGCCCTCGCCAAGGCACGCCGCTCCTCGCGCCTCGACTGAGCTCGTCTCTGGACCATGTTTCTTTAGATGCATCTACTTACATACATGCAAGACCGGGGAGGCCGATGTGTGGCTAGTTTAGGGATAAATAATGTCGTCCTCTACAAATAAGGGGCCATTACAAGTACCACTTCCGTTATTCAAAGGTTTCCAAATTTGACAATGTAAGTTTGATAACTATATTTCTCGACAACGAAACGACCTTTCGTCTTCGATGTCCCTATTCCATTTTTTTTTTTTGTATAGACATGGCACAACGACCCTGGTGTTGGCGAGAGGGGGGGGACTATAGATGTAGTAGACCAGCCGACTTTCTGGGTTTCTTATAAAGAATTTTGCATGAACCCTGAATTTAAAAGTAGTTTTTATTTAATTTCTAGTTATCAGCGTAGACAAGTGAAATACTCAATGTTTTTCCTTTCAACTGAACATATGTTGCTCTATAAATCCAAGTGATTCATATAAAACGTTTATATGAAAAGTATTGGTAAAACTAATTTACTTTTGACAGTAGTCACACAAACAATTCAACCTAGATTTAGAGATCCATAGCCAATGAATACGAAACAAAATTTGTTCGGTTTAAATGTGCCTTAAATGTGCAACTGCTTGATAGGGAATTACCATAAAGGATGCGTCAAGCAGATTTAGAACTAAAAAGATTACTATCGTGCATAACTTTACAATTGTATTTCCTACCCCTCAAAAAGAATATAAATCATTTATGTGTGTTCGATTTTCTAATTAAATTAATAAAAGTTAAAAAAACAATTGCGAATCTGTGCCATTGGCTTCGAGGGAAGAGGGCTGCATCCCCAAGACATCCATCCGTCACCACCCTGTATAATGAAAATATACCGTTTTATATAAACTATATAAATTAGATATAAATTAGAAATAACAACGGAATTTAACCGCTAAAAAGTTACTGAGTGGAGACACATTTCTATTATAATTGTCTTAAATTATTCTTATTTAAACATCAGTTTAAGAGCCGACGGCTTTTATCCTGGGAAAGAAGTCACATTTGCTGTTCACAAGCAAAACGAAAGACTGTCTTCTAAGTGGTGCGAATATATCCAGATCTGGCATAAAACTTTCCCAGGCGGTAATAAATACTTGGCAGTATGCCTTGTCTCGCGATCGATTCAGACACAGCCTTTGTTGCTGCGCGGTGCGATTGTCACCGCAGCCGTCTGCGATAGAAGAGGTAATCGAGGCGCACCTCGATTACCTCTTCTATCGCACACTAAGAAGCCGGCTGTATTAGATTAGTTTACTGGTTGTCTTAGTTACTCCATATCCCCTACGGAACATCCAGTTCAAGGGCGATCACAAACATTTTATCATTCAGATTTTAGTCGAATTTTCGATCGTTGACTTCCCTTAAAGTTTTGATATAAAATTTTCAGTTTTGAATTTCACTTTACATTTTTACTAAGAATGACTAGTACTTTTAATTATAAATGGAAATACTGCAAATTAAATCTCTTATTTGAACCTGGGTTTGCAAAGCCCTTGAAAAGTAACCTACAATAAATACATTTCAAAACTGATTAAATTCCAAATATGTCTGTTAAGAGTTCGAGAGGTGCCAAACGCAGCAACCCGTAGAGCTACTTCGTGTTATAACATACTCGTATCCATGCACAAAATATCTGCAAGTCCTCCTCTTGTTAGTAAAGATTATTTAACCTTTTCAGTTTGAAGAATGGAAAAGAAACTTGGTAAATGGCCCGCACTGGAATTCTATGCATACCAAGCACGGAATACAAAAATTGGAATATCTGCCAATTAAAAAGTCCCCTGAACAAATGTAGTTTTGGAGTCTTGGACCGTTACGTTAAAGGTGCGGGAATGATATTACAGAATAAGTTGGTCAGCGGCAGCGGCGCCCGCCGCGTTCTGCAATTCCACCTCTCACGCTTCTTGTACCATTTCTTGCAATATCACGGCCCAGCGACTTCTGACAATAGTGAGAGTGGAGAGACCACGATAATGTGAAGAGAGACAGAATTACGCGTGGCCTTGACGAAGTGTGTCAAAGGCAAAGAGTTGCTACCAAGTTT
Organism: Acheta domesticus; assembly: GCA_031308135.1. Classification (NCBI taxonomy): domain Eukaryota; kingdom Metazoa; phylum Arthropoda; class Insecta; order Orthoptera; family Gryllidae; genus Acheta; species Acheta domesticus. Next base: position 126,090,274 of record JAHLJT010008446.1, on the reverse strand, counting down.
TGCCACCAGCGTGACGTCACGCCGAGCTGTTCCGCATCATTCCCCGCCTCCGAGCTTTCTTCCTTCCGAAAGCCTCGCCGCCCCGCCGGCCTCCCATCGGCCCAGCTCAGACAAGTTTCAAAACTCCTCGCAGTTCCACTAGAATTGCTAATACTTTAATAGCACGCAGTATATTCGATATCGCATATTCTTTTGCTAAACAAACAATTATATTTCATAGTTCGATACGCCGATTCATTTCTAGAATTGCTAATACTTTAATAGCCCGCAGCATATTCGATATCGCATATTCTTTTGCTAAACAAACAATTATATTTCATAGTTCGATACGCCGATTCATTTCTTCGCCGTTCAGATCAATATTTATATTTAATAAATGTTATTTTTTCGAACTCCTATGAAAAATTCAAGAACGATAATACATGGTAATGAAAATATAAAATAAAGGAAGACCTTGAATAGGGGAATTAGGGAGCTAGGCATGTGATCAGGGATGGTGCGACCTCAAAAGGGATCATCAATGGCAATACCTTGAAGATTATGAATTATAATCAGAGCTCGGTAATTATTAAGCAACTCTTTATTTGCATCAAATTATTTTTCCGCTTTTCTTTGAACACCAGGCAGTGTTTGATAGAGACTACGGCAACGATAACTGCGCTCCTTTCCAGAACATAAATGCTCTCGGCGGCGGCGGCGGCGGCGGCGAGCGCGGATGTTTGCGCGATGTGGCTTGTAAATGTCGCAGAGAGGTGCTCGACCTCTGCGGCAGCTACCGTCGCCAAGTCGCTCTCCTCCGCTCTCTGGGCGCGCAAACGCTCATGCCCTAGGAACGGCGAGTTTTACAAAATATTTATGCACCAACGGTGTTATAAGAGTTCTAATGATCCAGCCGAGGGATTTTTGTTGCCCGAAATTATTAGAACCAGTTAACGCCCGTGGTACATATTTTTTTTTAAAAAATTTTACCTAATTTTGATGATTCAGATTTTCTTATTTACTAATTGAATAGATGTTAACTTGACTCGGTTGTCTTTTCATATTTCCCTCCCATAATTCCATGAAAGAATGTGTGGCTTCATTCAACTGTTTTCATATTTCCGTCGTAGCCACGATTCTCTCGATCCAGGTAGGTTATGCAGTGTATCGAACTCCGTTTAAGTTCACAGACGAGGATGAGCTTCCCCTGTTCCCTCTCGGTCGAATCACTTCAGTCTGGTTCCCGAACATGCCAGTGCCGGCAGAATTACTGTTCGTGACAAATGGGCATTGTAAATATAACACTTCCCTGGCGAGTCACTACGAACTAGATAATGAAAATCTTCTGTAAACTTAAAAGTCTTGTTTTATGAAAAATAACCTGAAGATGGGGGCACAGAAGCTCTCGAAACTTGTTGAAGACGTGAAAAGAAAAAAATAGATGTAAGATTAAGTTAAAATTTTTAAGGGATAAAATATTTCAAAATTCTGCTGTCTATAATTTAATGGGACATATTGTTAAGAAATAAATAAAAAATAACTACTAGAGTCTACATACTATAACTACTAGTGTCAGCATAGAAAGAACAAAAAAGAAAACACCTTTTTAGACTTTTCCTTTTGTCATTTAAACTAGCGATGATAATTGAAAAATCGCTGATTTCCGCTGCACGATTACAACGTTCTCTTTACTACGTACTAAGTAGTACAACGAGAAAGTAAAAAATACAAGAGACTCCGAAATAAAACACTTTAAATAGACGTTGAACATATTTTTTACCGTTAAATGCTTATTTATATTTCGAAGTAGATTTTACATTTTTTAAACTAAATTTTTATGTTTAGTTCTTCAGTAGCTTAGGTTGGAAAAGTACGTCCTCACCTTGCAACGTCTCTCTTTACCCCAGAAAGAAAGGTAGTGTAAACTTTTGAGTATACTTTTGAAAACTCACAGGTGTTATTGACAATAGCACTTTTGCCACATGTTTCGGTACATTGTTCCCAATATGTTCAATTTTTTTTAAAGAAAAACTATCCAGCATTTTTGAGAAAACGAAGAAGAGCACATTGATTTATTTAAGCAAGAAATTTGAAGAAATGTGAAGCAGTGTTTGAAAAAAGTTTGAATCCTTATACAAGTATTGGAATAACCTGCGTCCCTCTGTCCGTCACTCACGGTTAGACTCGTTGTCCACCAGTCGAGAGAGTGTCAAACCGAGGTGTCATTCGACCGGTCTCGGCCCCCCGGTGGGAACGGATTTGTTTGCAGATCTATCCAGAGATAAAGAACTTCTCAAAAAACTTGTTTTCGCGTTAGTTAGGCAACTAAAATGTGTTTTGAGCGACTTACGGCACCACCTAAAGAGGTGGTCAATAGCTCATCTAATTCCTCCCAAAGAGGCACATGGATTCGCATTGTTTTTAAACAGAACTTTTCGTACATTTTGAGAAAAACAAAACATTTTATGGGTGTTTCAAAGCGCCTACAGTGGTGAAATGCTGTCAACTACTACAATTGCATCATAACGTTTCCATCGAACAACCTTTCGCCCTAACGTGAATATTTAGGTTATGATTCTTAAGATTTAAATATTCTTCATCTAATTATAAGAAGAAACATAAATATAAAAAATACTTAGCCAACAAATTATATACATTAAAAAATAATATGCCTTCGAATATTTTCAAACACTGAATGAGGATTTGGTTATTAGGACATGATAATTATTTTAGTCAGCTTACACAAACATTGCAATAAAATCTGTGTCAATTTTAAGTCAAGTCCTTTGGTTCCTTTCTTAATGAGATGTATTTTATAGAGCTGTGGACTGTATTTCCTGAATAATGTATGTTAAGTGTGTATTCGATATGACGTTAAGCGTTCGGATCAGGTCCTCAGTAGTTTGTATGTTAGTGAAGATTCGACATGACGGCAAGAGTTCGGATCAGGTCCTCAAACATCGTATTCGGAGTGGAGTAGTGACCGGGGTCCGAAAGAACATCCGACAAGAGAGTTGCGATTACATTTTTTTTGTTGGTAATTTTCTAATATTTAATTTTCATTATTAATAGATAATTTTTCACGTTCTACGCTGGAGGATGAAAAACCAGACAACTGTGTTTAAATTTTCATTTTATATAGAATCTACATAGTAGAAATTGTCGACTTATGAAAATATTTTTAAAACTTAAAAAACGTCGGCGACGCCACATTCAGTTGTGGCTTTGTAATACACAAGTTGTGGCTATAAAATACTAATGATGATATTAATAAAACAGAATTGTATAAATAACATTCTCCTTTCGAAGTCCATTAAAAGAGCGTTTACAAACAAAATGTACTATTTAGATTTATGTGAATATACTAGTATAATACAAACCAAACAGACTTGTAGAAATGGTGTGTGCCATATTTCGAGCATGAAAGGTAGGGAAGACTAAACAATATAATACAAATAAATAATAGATCGTTCAATTATAATAATGATAGGTCTTCTGCCAATTCAGAAATCTAGTTTATTTTTTTATTTCACTATATTATACCAGTTACCTGAAGCTGTCTACCTTGTGCATTGGTACTGTAAAAAACAGCTTTCGCCAGACAACAGTTTTTCCCAGTTAATTAAATTTGTTTATGAATACTCTACACTCTACTCCAATTTTGACAGACCCTTCAGAGAACTTTTTTTTACTGCGAACTCTGATACAAAGAAGACAACAGATGCGTGGACATGTCAATACAAAACTGGAATCTGCCATACGAGGTGAACATTTTCGAACTTTGGAACGAGAGTAACTTCTCTCGGACGGCTTTGAGAAAGTTTCCACTCATGTGTCTAGCCCCAGCGCGATTAGTTCAGGGTTTGCAAGCAAACAAGTAAACTACCTTGGACATACCCATGCAGCATGCTCATTTCAATCATGAAAGCAAGATTTGTCAGCATTGCGAGAAAATATCGCCATGCCCAACGCCAAAATGTTCTGATAGATGATAACGTATAAACGTATTCAGACAAGTTTCGGAAAATGAGGATACACGGATTTGTGTCTATCTGTACTGACTATCCTAACGGTGGGCGAAATTTCGCCAACATTTATCAAAAAAGAAATAATACAATTCTTTCGGACGTTAAAAAAAATCCAGTGAATGTGTTAATGTATGGAGGCCAACTCTGACATATAGAAGAAAGTGTTGCAAATCACTTCAATTTTTGGGGAGATTTTCAGAGAGTTTGAGCTTAAGTTCATTACAAAAACAAAATAGAAAATTCGGGATACATACGACTTTTTTACTGATTAAAACCACCCTAAATTAATTTTTAAAGATTGTTAGTGAAAAAGCAAAACATTTTGTTACAAATTAAAAACGTGTACACTGTATTTTTTTAATTATACTTAAAATTGGAAAATACTTTTTCTTGATCACTTTAGATGGAGATTTGCGAAGGTTTTTAGCGGTAGCTGAAACGTACTCTAGTGGACCAATTTCTATTTCCGTCAACCGGTCCTATTTCAGGCTGACTATAAACAAAATAGTTCTTTCCATTGACTAATATATGGAAAAACATACTTACACTTAGGACCTAAAGACACTCATCCCTCACATCATATCGAAGCTTTGTTCCGCCACGACTGACCAAAGTGGGCGAGGGCTATTCCAAGCCGGCGAGTTGCGAGGAGCGCTGGCGAAACCGCCCGTGAAGCTGCCTCTGCGCGCGGGGTGTTGGGCGGCGCCGAGTGAATCACGGGGCTTTCTGGCGTTGCGGAGAGGTGTACAGAGAGCGAGAGCGCGCGCGGGCGAGAGTGAGAGTGAGAGAGAACGAGCCAGCGGTAACGAGAGTGAGAGAGAGAACGCGGGCGGGCGTTTGCGGGTAGAGCGGGCGCCTGGGACGCAGCGGCGGGAGCGGGCGCGCGCGACCCAGCCAGCGAGCGACCGCGCAAGAATGACCGCGTTCCGGCTGCGCAGTGCCGCGCCGCGCGGCGCCGCGTCAGTGAAAAGTGAACGTGTACAACGGCGCTGAGGGCGGCGATGGCGGCGGCGAGAGTGGCGCTGAAAGCGAACGCGGACGCGCAGCGCGGCGCGCGCGGCCGCAGCACCGGCCGGTGACGTAGCGGCGTTCGTCAGCCTGCGGTCGCGGCCACCTCACCCCGACACCGGGGACACCCCCCCCCACCCCAACTTATCCCATCCCATCCCATCCCATCCCCTGCCCCCATCCACACCACGCCCCTCTTTGGGGCTCGCTGGTGTGTGGCGATTATTATGTAATACGTCAAGGAAAAATGATGCTTTTGTACCAAATAGAAACAGACAACCGGCAGAAAATTCAGTAAGGAGCCCAACAGGAAATTATCCCTCAGCCCTGCATCAAACGGATTTAAAATAAATAAAAAAAATTCTCACAGGATAATCTCATAGGTGCAAAAGCAGGCTCACATGCAACTCGCAACACCCGTTAAGTTCCCAAACATTGTCCACGCGTGCGCAACTCAAAAAATGCTTTTTAGGCCCTTAAAATCGGGTTTTCATATCTCGGAAGGAACAGGAGCTATGTTCCTTATGTCGTAATCTACTCAATGAGTCATTTTTGGGAGTTTTATTGCATTTTCGGAGGGTACCTCCACTCTTTAGCACGCGTTGTCAGTAACATTCAAAGTTGGGTTCCTGTATGCGGCCATTTTCAATTTAAAAACTATTTACAAAGTGCCGAATGTTCGCACGGGTCCACATACTTTTATATAATAAATAGCTACTGCTCCACTACAAATGACGAGAAACCACCCGAAATTCACATCTGCGTTTCAATGAAATGGAAACTAGTGCAACAACATATAAATAGAGTAGTTGTACTTTTTTTTTTTCGATCAGTTTAGCACTTCATAATTCTAGGCTTTGTGTCCACCAGCTTCATTTTCTCTCAGTGATTTACAGAGTCAAGGAAAACTATTGCTCTAGACAGTCCTTGATCCCACGTGCTTTGCTCTAGAGCGGTTAGCAGTCAGGACACCATTATAATGCACACATTCGAGGTTCCTCTTTCATTTCTGGATGTTTTTATACTTTTAATTGCAAACGACGATTACTTACAATAATGTCAATCAAACGTGGACCGATCACGTGCATGAACGTATAATGAAAATAACTAGAGAACAAACTATTAAACGTGGAGATCTTTCGTCAATTAATAAGCAAGCCTTGCATTCCCCATTTCAAGTTTCAATTCGTTCTGTAGTTCACTTAAGCATTATTTTCCTGAGAGGAATCTCCTTAATTTCTTTGGTTTCTGAAAAACATTTCACTCAAAATCAAATTACTAGTAACTATTTTCTTCCAGACAGCCATGAACTGTCTGTGCTGCACCACGTAAACTCCATTGCACGGGGTGGGGGTGGGGATAGACCTCTCTGGATGCATCTTTTACGCTTAGTAATACATTTTGATTTATTAATAATATTGCATTAATCGTACACAGAAATAAAGAACATCAAGAAAATAACCTTGACAAACATGCATGACAACCACAAAAATGTAACGTCGCAACCTGCGGCCCATTCACGAGACGAAAAGTAAGAACAGCAATGGTATTATGATCGACAGAACTACAAACGTTGGAAGAGGAAGAGGTCACGAGAAATCGAAAGTAGTGAAAGGTGAACAGGGAAATTTGGTCAGCAGCGCATCCATTTCATACTACATTTCGTATACGTTCCCCATGACATCACTTGACGTACAGACTGTCGACAGTATTTTCCTGTTACGAATTTGCAATCTGGTTACATTGCTCAGAAAAAAGTTCAAATTTAACCTCCCATCTTATGGCAATATTTAGAAGAAAGAACAGTCCACAAATGTTACAAGCATCACAATGAATTCTCAAGCAGAATCAGCATCCACACAGGAGGAGCTGCGCGCTGGCCGGGACCAGACATAGTTGTGGGGGTGAGGGGTGGAGGGGAGGAGAGGGGGAAGGGAAGCGAGGCGAGGCGAGGCAGGAGGCGCGCTGCTGTCGCGAGAGCAATGGGTGCCGCGGGACGGAGAGAGGCGGGGGCGGGGGCGGGGGCGTCGTAGGTTGTGCTCGAGCCCGGAAGACGCAGGGCGCGGCGAGTTGGCGACGCCTACGCACGCGCATTTTCTCTCGAGTTTCAAGAGGCCCACCTCGCGCACAAACCGTGCACGTGCTTATGCCCGCTTCCTTAAGCAGCGTCTACAGGACATATTCGTGAGAGACACATCGTTCCAACGTGCATTCGCCATCATGGCATTTCCTTATGAAACAAGAAAAAAAAGCAATCCAGACACTTTTCTTCGCTTCAGTTCGTTATGAATACACATTCCTCCAGAACACGAGCCTGAGAGGTATGTCGTGAAAATCAACTGCTGGTCCTACAGTGTCCCTATGTACGTGTTGCGAATGGGCTGCTCCGTTGCTTCAACGCCATTTCAAGCAGAAGCTAAGCGGCGTCGCCCGCCCCCGCCGGGGAGATTGGGGCCTGGCACCGGCGGACGCCAAGAGCTCGGCTCAGCTGCTCTCCCTCAATGGAGCTCTTGGGAGCGCAGGACGACGCGCACGAGTGAAGTTCGGACAAGGAATGTCGAGGAAGCAACAATTAAATCATAATAGAAAACTATTTTCTAACAATTGCTTGCCGCAAATATGAATGCAAATTATCAAATAACTAGAAATCATACACACTATATTAATTAAAATACAAAACATATATTCATAAATATATGCAACTTTCGTCAGTGTTAGTGACTAAGTTATATGTTGCATCATCACATGCTCGTCTTATTCGACACCATCACAATACGTTCGTTCTCAAAGTCCCGGCAGGATTCCACCGCCCTTGTCCCATCTCATCTCGCGTGGTGTCCGAGGTGGGCGAAGGGTCGGGAGCAGGTGGCGGAGGGCAGCGGCACGTGCGAGGGAGACGGCAGGCGCACGGCCGAGGGGGCGGATGACTGGGCAGGTGGGTGGTAGACGTCGGAGGGGGGTGGAGGCATGGGAGGAAAGAGGTGGACGCGGGTGTGGGTGTAAGCGCAGGCGGCGAGGCAGCGTGGGCGGCGGTTGGCCCGCTGGCCACCGGGGGCGGCGGTGGCGGCGGCGGCTTATCGATCGGCGACCCACTGACCCAGTTCCCAGCCAATGTTTGCAACTTGCCACTTTCGGCGGGATACGCCGAGTTCCCCTTCGTTTTGCAAACGCTCGCTGGCTTGCCACTGAATGGCCAACGAGCGAACTGGCGACGCAGAATCAAGCCCAGTAGCTGCATCATCTACAAGGTGACTCCGTGGGTCTTCTAACCCCTCCTTCGCTTCGCCTTATTAATATCCGTGACCAGTGGACGTTCTCCTAATAGATGTCACGCGATCGTCTTCGCCCCCAAACGCTTTTGAGCCAGTTACCATTTCGTTCCTTTTCCACGCCAACTCCAGAACACGCATTCATATTGTGTTCCACAAGATGTTCATACAATAAGGAAAATTTAACAAGTGTCTAGCAACTCCATGATATAGAAAGTCGTGCCTAAGTTTTTCTGCGATCTCAAATATTGGCGTTATAATTGCATACAATATAAAACAGGGTTCGATTACTTAGAGCAGTTTTAGGTAAAATCCGCGTATTGGACTGAAAACCTGTTAAATAACCGTTGCATCAGAATTTGTTTTCGGAATTTTGTAACGGATTTCTATTCATTTTTAGGTGAAACAAGTAACACACAATATGTTTGTAGATTAATGATTTTTATTGAAGAATTTTTATATTGAAAATAATTTGAATTGTAGTTTTGATAAAGCAAATTATGCTTCAAGAGCACATACACGTTTGTGTAAAGACACAGTTGCATTAACTTTTTATTACACACATCCATGACAGTTACATTCGATAAACGTTAAAGTTCTTACACAAATCCACAGGCGGGTGTCGCACCTACTCTAATTTTCAAAAATTTCCAATAAGTCTCTTCTGAAAATGTTTCATATTCCCCATGCAAAAATGAAATCCATACATATGAATAATTATAATTTTTCGATTACCCAACAATTTCTTTTATCATAATTTCTACTTAACTCATTAAAAAACAGAAAAAGGCAAATTTTCCGTCTACCCACTATTTAAAAACATTCCGAAAATCAACATTTTCACACAAACGTTTCAATAATGAACGCTCTTCCAAACATGATGTCTCTTATCTAAAAAGGATTTTTTGACAATTTTTTAAAAACTGCTGGGCTTCTGATTCACGAAAACATCTCTCTCGAGACCTCCGAAATTATTGGGGATTAAATTTTGTCCGGAGAACTAATGGCACGGGAAAATTCATTGTTCCTCAATAACAACAAAGGACTGCGGAGGAGCGCCCAGCGAACAATGTGGCCCCCGGTTCGAGACGGAGCATAACAGCGCGAGGAGGCGCGGGGCCACGCGACAGACGTCTCTCAAGTGGGCCAGCGAGAAAAATTTTCGCTAGCCGTGCCGTCGTCGGCGCTTGAGGTCTGAATCGAGCTCCACTTTCCCTTTCAGTTGCGAAGAAGGCCTTCAGCGCGGCGGCATGGCGAGGCGGAGCGGGGCGGGGCAGAGCGGAGCGAGGCGAGGCGAGGCGAGGCGAGGCGGAGTGGGGCGGGGCGCGGAGAGGCGAGGCGAGGAGGAGACGATGGCGACGGCGGCGGCGCCATTTTCGCGCATACGGGCGCCATATCTTCGTGCAACAGACTGTAGGAAACGCGCGTGTGAAAGAAACGGCGGGAATCAAACAAGGCTACAAAGATACTGCGCAGATTCGGTGTGGAGGGTCTTCTACAAACGCTTCGAAGAAGGCGCCATTTCCTTCTGAATTCTACATCATGCCTCGGTATATAAACGGACCCACATTCTTTCAGTACGTTTCCCCAAGCGATTTTGATCATTTTTCAGTTGTCACTTCTGATTTCAACAATTAATTTTTTTGCGAAGCATAATCACGAATTGTCGAAAGACAACATTCAGAACAGATAATGAACATGTCGCTTAATTCCATATAATTAAGAAACAATAATGTGGCATGACTTATTACATAACATTACCCTGATATTTGTTAGAGAATTCAAAGCAAAAATTGAATTGAAAATATAAAATTTGTGATCGACATATTTAAAGATATGCCACAAATATTTCCAATGCACCCACTCCGTTTTACTAGACTGGTAAATACAGTGAACCAAATTTGACTGAAAATAATAATTAAATATTCGGTTATGTTGAAGCGTAATGTCATTTGAGGGGAGGGAGACGCCTCTTTGGCACAAGTACCTTAATGAGTATTAGCGCATTCGCACTAAACGACAAGCGATTGGAAAACGTTTAGAGCCCGCCCAGCGGCGGTAGTTTCCTCTGAACCAACCAACCCACCCACCCACCCACCCACCCACCCACCCACCCACCCACCCACCTCCCCCCTCTTCATTGTCGCCACCACCACTAACCCACCGCCACTACCGCCGCCTCCGCGCCCTTCCCCCGCCCACCCCCGGCGGCGAGGCCTGGCGCGTCACGGTCTGCGGAACTGGGTCACTGCCAGTGGGACGGCGCGCCGCGCCGCCGCCGCCGCCACCGCCCCTCCCCTCCCCCCGCCGGGGCGCCCGCGGCCCACAGACGCCTCGGCTACCTTCGGCTGGTTCCGGACGACGACGACGACGACGACGACGATGACGACGACGGCGGCGGCGGCGGCGGTTCCACGCCGCCGCAGTCACCTCCACAGCCGCAACGCCGCGTCCGTTGCCTCACTGCCGTTGCCTCCACCACCACCACCGCCGCCGCCGCGAACACAAGCGACGCATGTGACGAATCTCCACGCAGCGCGCTTCTCCGTCCTCTGGGGGGAGGAACTGGGGTAATATGGGCGCCGGTAACCCTCGCGCAAAAGCAGTCCCTGCGTAATGAACCAGTGCTACAGAGAAACGTCATTCGCTTACGTTCATAATGCAATGATCGGGCGGGCGTAAGAGTTTCACGTTCGTCAAGGAATAATATCCACTTAGGGTAGTTGAGGCATATCGAGAGAGCGCCTATTTATAAGGCTGGAGGCCACAAAAGTCCGGTGAGAAGAAAAAAACGGTGCATTGCAACGTCCTACGAATGCAGCCGACCACTGGCCGGTGGCAGCGTTAAGGAGCAGCGTCGCAGTCACCCCGTGGTCAGCTGGCTCCTGCACCCATTCGCCAATCGATGCGTTCTGACACCCGCTGCACGGCCCGAAATGCGATTTGCCACGGGTGCAACACGTAGCGATGATTCTTCTCTCCTCCCCTCTCCTCCCTGCCTGCCAGGACGCCCACCAGCGCCTCCCGACCGCCTACGCCGCACGGAAAGCGCCTCCTGTCGCGAACCTTCTAATCGTTTCATCCTTATCTGCCGCACGCGAAGATCCAGGATATTCGTTCGCATTTTTTTTTTTTCGAAGATAACAGCGGGTCCTCCATAACGCGAAAGGTGATTTGTTCGAATAGAGGAACTCAAAAGACAGATAATACATATTTTAAAGGGTAACCGTGAAAGACCAAAAGAGTATGTGGATGCACATGTCCATTGTATGGAAGTGAACATGTGTATATTGGCAACAAGGCGTGTTACGTAAGGACTCCAGCGGGCAACGCCTGCACAGTAGGGGAAGAAGGAAAAACTGTACACTGTTGCCAAATGTCCGGTGCCGCACATGGCGCAGTTGTAATAAAGCAAAGGATGAATCGGAACAAAGAGTTTACATTTCGACAAACTACAAAACTCTCGCAAAGCGCGTTTAATTTGACGGAGGTAAGCCCAACAGGATTCTCTGCTGCAGAAGAGCGGGAAGCGAGCAGATCCGATGAGGGGCGGAGGGATTAAACGAATACGATACTCCAGGAGACAACGAAGAGACTGACATATTAGGGGAAAATACAGAGAAAGGACCAGAGTAAAAAGAAGGATTATGGCAGATGAATATAGTTACAAGAAAGGGTCCCCGAAAAATTCATGCAGCAGAAGGTTGTAAGCTATTACGTACCCATGAGTTGGAACAGAATCATATAAAATACGTAATTAGTACAAATCGAACATGTTAGTCAAATTGTGATGAAAATAAAGAATAAGTCAGAAAGAGAGGGATGGGAAAAATCGAATTGTGAAATCTGGAAAGAATGTTCCAGAACGAGATACCAAGAGTTTGATATTTAGCACCACAAAAAAGTAAAAACGAAGCAAAATGCGAATCTGTCAGGACGTCAACAAATTGGAAAAGTTCGAAGTAGTGATAGAATGAAAGGGCGGAGACAATTTGTCTGGAAATGTACGGCTAGAAGGCCGGGTGAAAGTTATCACGCACCTTGTCACCTGCTTCACCCCCCTGAGGAGTTATTACGATACACAAGAATGGGCAAGACCCTAGACGGAGAGTGCAATAATGCATAAGGAGCTGGGTACAAGAGTAACAATCTGCAGATATTTCAATCTTCCAATTTAGTAATACGACGATTTCCTTACGCAACCAAATCCAAATGCATCCTCTTACTGCCTGATTAATGCGTCACTAACAATTTGTGACTTCTTACGCTCATAAATAAATGCGAATAGAAACAATGATGCAATTTTTTAGAGAGAACCAGCAACGTTTTAGCAATGATATCTATGTATTTTAAATATACGTACGATTAATCTAAAGCAATTCAGCGTTATATGAAGAACGCAAAACATTTAAGATTGTTAGAACTTTTGAACCATTATCTACGCGGCGAAAAATTAACGACAACTGAAACTCCATAAAGTGTTCATTCATCCGAAAGTTGACCTTTCTTTCTAGAATTGCTACTGGGAAACACATAATACTACTAAATGCTCTGTTTTTTCTTTCCTCCTTTAGAAATCAGTAACACACTGTAGTGTACTCGCAAAACGTCCGCGGCCTCTTTGGAGCGAAAAATTGAATATATTAAATATTCTAAAAGGATATAGCTCATAAAGAAGTAGAAAATTTAACTAGGAAACCAGAATCTATACAAGAGAAATTGATGATCAGATACCCCTACATGTGTCACCATTGCGTGCGTTAAGTATACTGATATGTTTGTTGATTGAGAGATTTACTATATTTCTATTTATGTCGCAAGAAAGAAGTGCGCGAATACGTCAAACATTTCCAATTAGTATTTACATTAACGCTGCATTCCCACTTTTCAGACCAAAAGTATCAGCAGTTGTGAACCCCGCAAATGAAAACTCATTTACTAGGTCATCGTGAGTTTCCTCCTGCGCAACTTCCTTCCGCTGTGTTACTTAAATAATTTCGCAAAACGCTGCCTTCAACTCATCCGTACAGAATTAGATTGTTATCTAACATTGCACTCATCCTGCGTATCAACACCACGGGACATGATACGTGAAGACGAACAGTGAAATAAAACGAATATTTGTAATACCAAGCTGACTTTTTTCGGCGTAGCGTGGACGCTTTGGCCTTCATGACATCGAGTTTGCCATCAAACTACACAATGAACTACACAGATGTCATTTAGCTGTACCTGAATTTTCTAATCAGACTTCATTTTCCAACACGTGCGTAAGCTGCACAGTCCAAATTTTATTCCCAGTATAAAGAAACACAATGAACATTTAATAATAATTACACTTCTAACACAAACGACATGAAATATGAATTTAGCTTGACAGTGCCGCGATACTGCCGGGAGGCGATGTTACAAAAACTACCAGATTTCCCGGGATCGATTCGGACTCCATGCTGCTGCTTCGGCGCGCCCAATGGGAATCGATTTCTGGCCTTGTATTCCAGTGTCCCACATAAAGACGGGCATTATGGATCGCCCTACTCCTGTCGCACGCAACCAACCTTTTCCCGCTTTGTTAGCACCGAGTTCATTTAATAATGATTCGTAGTTCTCGACATCTATTAATAGTCAATTTTCGTGGACAGATCATGCATATTGCATTACAAAATTATTCTGTGCGCATTATATTTTTCTTGAAGGCTTGAATCAAATTAATAGTACCATTATATTAGCATTTTGCACACAAGTATTACGCTTCATCCATTAGTAAGACAAGAGAATTTCTACCAAACTACTTCGAGACGACTCTTCCAACAATAGCCGAAATTATAATGGAAAGGTGAAAAAATATGCAATTACAATTTTTCCCGTACTTGGTAAGTATTTGACAATGGGGAAAACTTTCAATACCTTACAAACTTTTTCGTGAAGTTCTTTGTACGAAATGAACGAAACTTTCTACTCTCCAGACGGAGCAACAAGAAGTAACCGGAAGATACTGAACATCGAATGTTATGGATCAAAAACTGTATAAGCATCTTGCCTTCGGTCTCCCAGGAACCGTGTTCGAAGCATAACTGAGCTCTTAGCTTTGCTCGTCCATTGGAGTGCACGGACAGCACTAAGCGATGGGTAGTGATCCACGGAGACTTAGTGATAAAAGAAAATGAGACTAGACATGTGACAATGACCTTCATTGTTCTCGTGATCGTTCTAGTAATGAAGTGAAGAAAATGTTTTAGGAAGAAGGGACAGAGGCAGAAATTCAGGAGGCGAGATAAAAAAAGGAAAATAAATGAAGTGGTGTACAGTGCACCAGAGCTGCACTGCTCACATTCTGACATAATAATTTAAGAGAGTGAAAATGGAGAAAAATATTACGTGTAACACGCGTTAAAAAACGCACAGTAGGTTGATGTATGGTGAATCAAAAAAAGAATGTGGGATTAATTTAATACTGCGCCATTGAGAGAATATTACCCTAAAAACGTGAACAGTGCAGATACAAAAATGGGAAAATTACAAGAATAGTACAAAAATGAAGAAAAACAATATGGTATATTAGAATGAATGAACGAATGAATATTTTCATATTTCCTTTATCCATAATAGAATCATTACACATTATTCCGGTAATGTTACCTGAAGATGAGAAAGCAACCATTTCCGAAACGCCATGTTGTTTGAACATATAATAAATGTGCAATATATTTTATGAAGAAATGAGTTATCTTCGATCGTCTCTAATATTATGGAAACATTTCACTACCGCCAGTTGAAGAGTACCAGAAGAACAGAATAATACTCGAAATGGACAAAGGATTTTGTTTTCTAGATCATTTCGTTTTTATTTCGGATCCCAAACTTGTGTATATATTTATGCAATGTTACAATACAGCGATGAAAACAATTAAGATTTTGTTAGTCGTTAAATATGCAACTAATGTTTTCGTACGCCATTTACGGTCTGCCCAGTTTTTGAAGTTACGACCCAAATTTAATATTGCTACTAACGTCTTCAGTTTCAAAGGCAAATAGACCTGCGCCATTTCTATAGGAGAGAAAAATATCAATCCAAAAATATTGATCAGTTTTTTATAAAATCCGTTTTTAAAATTGCCTGTATTTCACGCAAATTTACGCGAAATCTACTAAAAGGAGACAGGCGGAATTTTTAAAGCGTTTATTGCTCAATCGGAACAAAAATAAAAAAATTGGAGCCATCTTTGAGAAAATTTTGAAAATGTTAAACCTTCATGTAAAGTACCCCGAATTCAAAATTTTAATTCAGTTCGCAGAACGTAAATTTCGGCCAGATCAACTGGGAAATATCACTTTGAAGAAATCGTCTTGGTTTGGGCAGTAGCGTTGACCACACATGGATGTTTTGCCGTTTGCGATATTTTACGGTATCAAGCACCCACAAACCCTGGATTCTGCCAGCACGGTTAGAGGAAGTAATTTCCTACACAAGATTTTTGCACTTTTTCTGTATCAGGGCAAAAGAGTAAATGCATCGTGAAGAGTGTGCGGGGCCCGCGGCGGCGTGTGGTCCGTATCTCTGAGGTGGGTCAGGGAGAAGGCATTGTGCGAATGCAGCGCGAGGTTACGGCTCGTCCGGCCGGTGCGAGAGGGGGGAATAGCGGCGCGGAGCGGAGCGGTGTTTGGCATGGCAGAGCGAGGCGGAACGGGACGGAGCTCCCACTCTGTGGTGGGTAGAGAGGAGTGCGGAGAGTGGGGTAGGGTCGTCCAGACGAGTCGGGTCGGGTCGAGTCGAGTCGAGTCGTTGAGCCAAATCGGGTTCGGTCGTCCAGACAAGTCGGGTCGGGTTGGGTCGTCCAGACGAGTCAGGTCGGGTCGTCCAGACGAGTCGGATCGAGTTGTCGAGACGGGTCGGGTTGTCCACACGAGTCGGATTGAGTTGTTGAGAAGGGTCGGGTCGTCGAGTCAGATAGGGTGAAGTCGGGTCGGGTCATCGGGCCGTTGAGTCGGATCGGATGGAGTCGAGTCGTCGTGACGGGTCGGATGGAGTCAGAATGGGTCGACTGTGGCTTGGGCTGGGTCTAGGCGCCCGAGCATGCAACGATCACCGGATGCTGCCGCCAGGCTAGACACAACAAAGTCACAGCGCCACCGCCAACGCCGCCGCGGCGCCACGCGCGACCAAACATCAGTGCGCCTGGGCTGCCACCGGCCGCCCGCTGACCTCGCCGCGTTTTATCGCCTGTTACGGGCACCTGCGACTGCCGTGGCTAAAGGGTTGTAAGGCGATCCATGGCATCCGCAACCTCCGCCACGCGCTACTCCCCGTCTGCGGGATTTCCTGTGCGAGCGGGAGAGCCAGGCGACGGCGGCGGAGGCAGAAAAAAGACGGCTGGGGCGGGCAAATAAGGGGCACTGTCGAGGCGCGACGTGAGGGGCGGCGACGGCTGACGCGACATTGGCGGTGGCCGAGCGGCGACCATGTGACAGGTGTGGAGAGCACAGGATGACATTTGGACTTTCCTCAAGTTCCTTATTACACAGTTCACGGCAGCAGGAGCAGTTGTTGGCCCTTGTGCCACCCCTCTTGCGCCAAGACGCACGTGTCCATTTACCTTCCCAGATTCGCCGGCGCGCGCCGCCTCATTTAATCCCACACCCCTCTACACTAAGGCTAGGACTTCTTCAGGTATTGAGTCGTATGGGTAACCGTGATCAGAACATGCGAGTATTGAAACGGACCAAACCCGCCCGCATGCAAATGGCTACCCGCATGAATTCGGGTACCTGCATCATTCTCGGGTTTGTATAGAAGAACGGGAGGGATTCCGTTTGAGATTAACATTTCTGAAAACTTATGACATTACCACATAATAACCGGAATAGCCACACACAAAATGAACAAATCAAGGACCTAAAGTATGTCTTCTCGTAAACATTTTTGGTCTCCTGAATTTGTAAGTTTGCAGAGCACAACACAAGGGTATTCCTCTTCCGAGTATGTACTCCGCCCGTGCCACGCCCGCCGCCCCGGCGAGTCGTCGTCACCCTGATATCTATGGAGGGCGCTTGTTCCTGCGATCATTTCTTAGAACGGATCATGCTGCGTTCATGCAAATTGTATTGTAGATGTTACCCACGTTATTAGTTCTCAAATAGATGGAAGTGTAGTTAAATTTTCGCCTGTTTTGTTTATTTAAGTGAGAAAAGTGTTCAATTTCAGCTGATTTACGTTAACATCGAAACTTCTTGGTTCCTCGTGTAAGCACTCTCCTTTTCAAAGTCTCTTCCCATGCACCAATTCTGATATTTCCCACTACTGTAACATGACTAATCCATTATCTAAAGAGACGTTTGTACTACTGTGTGATGTCAATGTGAGGCAAATGCGAGAAGTGCCGCCGGACGAAAAACACAACAGCGCTCGGGTTGTCAAAATGTGCAGAGAGTTCACATATAAGCAGCATACAAAAATATATTAATACGCGTATTGCATCCTCAACACACACTACACGATACTCATATCAAACGAGTTTATACTACTAATTTCGGAATAGAATTCTAAACATTCTTATTACTAAAAAAATGATAATTGCATGTGTTGTGGATATTCCAAATTATTTAAATACGGCTGTATCACGTGGATTTCAAGCAAAAAGGCGAAGAGCAATAATCATTATTTGATTTTTAAAACCCAACGGTATAAATATTTTGAATTACAACCACGTAAAATCTCATCCTACTTGACAGAGTACACAACTTCTTTCAATCTCTAACCAGATCCTTAAGTTTTTAACACATTCGGATTTCACAATAAAATACATTTAATTAATAAAAGCACGTGGTTCTTTCTTCTTCCACTTCCCAACAACCTTCCATATTAAATGCAAAAGAGTGCAACAACAGTTTTGAACGGGTACCCGTTAAAACCGTTTCGTATGGGTAGAACCGCTTCATACAAGTCTGACACCCACGTCGCATATCGGTAACCGTCTTAATACGGGAGGGATAGACCCCTTTTTTCTGAATCGGGCGGGGGAGGCGGGATGATGAGTCTTCATACCTCTATTCTGTACCACGCTATGAAATGAAGCATACTGTGGTGCTGGGGGAAACACGATGGACACCAAGATCGGTTACAGAGAGGACTATGATCCGCCCTTGCAAATGTGGACGATAAAATATTTTAACTATTATAAATATGACTGATTCGTACATTACTTGTTGATCTACAGAAATATTAATTGTTACAGTAATTTTACAACAATATATTTTAAATGGTCCCAACTAAATTAAAACCACCTCTCCTATAAATATTTACAAACATAATTTATGTTTTATTTTCAAATTTTATAAACAAACCTATTTAAGAAGGTAATGTGTAAATTAAATAGTTATTAACATTAATATTTTAAATTTTTTCATATTATGTAGATGAAGATATTCTTGATAATGCAAGTTCTCAGCTTTAAAAACACATTTTATTTGCATTTGAAGTTGACGTTCCTTGTGGACATTGTGGATTTCTCCACAGCAAATTTTTCCCAAATTTTAACATCTCTACAAATTGAATTATGAAATGCAGCTATGTTACATATTGCACAGTTATAATTTGAAAGTAATCGTATAATTTTGAACACAGTATAAATTTTAAAGTAAAAAGTTAAATATTTTCATTTTTTTTAAATGCCTTCCCTTAAATATTTTCTAAAACCAACCTTTGCGCACTGTTGATTGCTCTAAAATAACATGCAATATCATTATGCGGGTCAACTTTGAGACTTGCATAAAAAGATTTCAGGTATGTACTATACAAACCTCTCTCACTAGATTCAGACCCATGTTTCAAGATACAAGGGCAGCCGCTGTTGGCATAACACCAATATAATTTTAACTACCTATTAAAAATCGATAAAATCTCCACTCGAAGCTTTGTCTACACATAAGAGTCAGAGCTTTGATACAAACAACAGGTTTATATAAAAAAATGTGAGAAAAAAACTGGAAAAAACGTTGTACGGTTGAAAATAGTATCACATAAATAACCTGCATTACAGCCCTTCCTTTCTTCTCACCTTCCCTTTCATTTATTGGCTCGCAACTGTGACACGTCAGGCTTGCTCTAGTGCTCTTTCGTGAGGTCATGGAAGTTTTGGAAACGAAGTTTTGGAAACGAAGTTTTGGAAACGAAGTTTTGGAAACGAAGTTTTGGAAACGAAGTTTTGGAAACGAAGTTTTGGAAACGAAGTTTTGGAAACGAAGTTTTGGAAACGAAGTTTTGGAAACGAAGTTTTGGAAACGAAGTTTTGGAAACGAAGTTTTGGAAACGAAGTTTTGGAAACGAAGTTTTGGAAACGAAGTTTTGGAAACGAAGTTTTGGAAACGAAGTTTTGGAAACGAAGTTTTGGAAACGAAGTTTTGGAAACGAAGTTTTGGAAACGAAGTTTTGGAAATGAAATTTTCCGAAAAAATAAAGACAGTAAAATCTAAGCTGAAATATTTCCCAGATACTACATATACGAGTAAGTAGCATTTCCCAGTGATTAATCATTGCTCTGATCCAACAGACAGTAGAAATAAAAAAGGGTAACTGATTCACTCATCTAACTATCGCTCACACTAGGTATATCTAATGATTCCAGAGCCATAACATAGCTGACAAAAGATCTTGTGCTATGGCCGAATTTTACGGTTAAGTCCGTAAAGTAACACCAATATTTCGAAATGCGTTTGTAAAATATTAATTTATAAACTGCTGAACTAAACGAATCACTTTAACAGCTGTTCATCACCTACTTCTCATATAAATTTTAATTTATTTCATACTTTCAATACATAGGCTTTACGCGCGTTAAGAAAACAAGTTAAAATGTCAAAAGAGAATGTTCTATTTTCGTTTGACAACACAGAAGGTGCCTTTCTCATTATGCAAGAAGAAATCTACAGAGCGCACAGAACATGCTCATCAGCATATGCAAAATGGTAATAAGAGCCACATATGCCAGAATGTGAGGCTCGTTGAGAAGAGCTCGTGCATTATCTACAAAATGATTGTACAAATGATTGATGTGGCTTGCATGTCATTCCATTTCAAAGTATCTGTACCTATTAAGGGCAATACTCTCATAGTTTCTGAAGCTCGGAGCGATGCACAAATAGTAATAGTTTTCAAAAGGTAAGGAACAAAAGTTACTGCAAACCAGAAAAAAAAAATGTCACAACTTACCTTCAAATCCTTGAAGAAGATCGAATTTCGCGCCCAATCCACTTGCGAGAAAAGGTTCTGGTCAAGAACTTTGCACATGAGTTCAAATAAATCCACTTCACACTGATTGTACGTCTGGTTTTGCAAGAGTCCAAAGAGAGAGTTCTGCCACTCGCGGTCGTCCAGAGCTTGTACGAAATCCCTGATGAGGGGTGACACTTTGACGGTGCCGGAGGCGGGTCCCGCGGTGGCTGCTGCCGCTGCTGCGGCGGCGGCAGCCGCGGCGGCGCCCGCCCCGCCGCCGCCCCCGCCCGCCCCGCCGCCGCCCGCGCCGCCGCCCCCGCCGCCGTTGGGCAGCACGGCGCCTTCGAAGGGCGCAATGAGTGCGAGTGAGGGGACGGCGTGGTGGAGTTGGGCGTGCCCCACAGGCGCTGCTCGGGGGCGAGGACTAGCTGGCCGGCGGCGGTGGCGGACGCGCCGGCGGCGGCCGCAGCGGCGGCGGCGGCCGCGGCGCCCGACGCGCCGGCCGCCCCCGTCGCCGTGCCCGCGCCCACCGTCACCGGGAGCGGGCCCGCCGTCCCGGACCCCGACGAGCTGGACGACGCCGCCGTCACGTACGACAGCGTGGCGGGCGCCTGGCCCAGCGCCACCGTGATGGGGCTGGGCGACGAATCGGGCGAGGACGTCAGCGACGAGACCTACGAACACACACACCACGTCACTCAGGACGGCGTGGCACGCCGAAATCGCCAACTTCAACTATCAATTTATTGCTCTTGCCTCAAAAAATATTTTACATTCCCCTTTTCTATAATTTTTTGGAGGGCGGGTCGCCTATTTACTTCTTTCACAGGCCTGATAAAGGATGTGAGAGTATATGACGTCGAGGATGCGTAAGGGTTGTGAGGAAAATAGCTTTAAGGTTATTGACATTATGCAAAATATTGTAAAAATTAACCTTTGCAATACGCCTCACACAACAGTTGTGCGGGTTGCAGTATTCTCCCCCTGTTGACACCCTGTGTAGATTTCAACTTTGCGAAAGAGCAAATTCGCAGTAACATTAACTGATGAAACTTGAGAAGAAGAGGGCAAGTTCAATCATTGGAGAAAAAGAAAATAATAAAGGCCCTTTCGCATAGAAAGCTAAATATACAAAACTTACACGGTACGACCACTTCATCGATGGGCAGGGCATTACGACATTATAGATTTATCAATGAATTATATAATATTGCTTAACTTGAAGAGGCAATTTTAATTATTAAACGTATTGTATTCAATTTCCGTTATATGCTAGTCTTAAAACTTGGCTAATATCACCGTTAGAAAGTTTTTGCATCATATAAAACTTTACGAGGTAACCACATGATCTGTACCGCCCGAAGTGTAAAGACCCATTATACGACGTTTCGTTCTAATTGTAAGTAGTCTGGAACTACGACAACAGGGCTACTGACACTAGATTCCCATAACGTCACATCCCCTCGATTCGCAGTTGTTCGAACAGAGTGGTACCTGCTCACCAACCACCGATATGTACATATAATTATATATACAGGTCAAAGTCATTAATATAGTATTGCATAATGGGAATACACACTTAGTAGCTTACACTGTCACCATAGATGGATAAAATTCCATTTATCCTGATCACGTGACTAGTAAACTTCACGATACAAGTCACGTGATTATACTATCTAATTCGGTCAGAGAAGCGTTTTCCCGTAATAAATCTACCGTAACGTGGATTGGTGCATTGGCAGAGACTCCAAAGCATGTCATATTGTTTCGATATGAAGCTTCACGCGATGCATAAACTATTATATTACTATAATATTACATTTTATACATATAGGAACTACCACAACGTAGGCATTGATTCAAGTACTCTTCGTCACTATGCCTACAATTATAATCAAATAAAATTATATATTTTGTGAGATCTAGTTAGCTTGAAACAAAATGTCCCAAGTATTGTAACTCTTGGCTCCAGATTATCGCTAGGAGCATGTATTAACAATATTAAAAAGACACCGAGATGGCAACAGAGAAATTTTTAAATCTTCACAAGGTGGATGGCTGCCTTGCTACGTTTGGGAGGCGAAGGACAGTGTTGTCTTCGGAAGCTAACCCACCCCTCCCCAAAAAACTCCCCGAAAGTTAAAAAACAAGAAATGGGATTTCAATGAAGTAAATTAATTGAAATTGAGTACAGTGTAATGTAATATAAACATACAATGAATGACGTAGTAAAG
Organism: Acheta domesticus; assembly: GCA_031308135.1. NCBI lineage: Eukaryota > Metazoa > Arthropoda > Insecta > Orthoptera > Gryllidae > Acheta > Acheta domesticus. Next base: position 126,067,548 of record JAHLJT010008446.1, on the reverse strand, counting down.
TAATGAATAACCAATGCAAGAACATTATTTTACATTTCAATGGGTGGACTTCTAATAATGCTAGTAATATCTCTGGTCTCTGAGAATGGTAGTAATGGTAATGGTAGTAATATCTAGGTCTCTGAGAATTTTCTAAAACTGATTTGGAAACAATTATTTATTGTCATAGCTACTATGATACATCAAAATAGTCTTCTTTGGAAAGTAGTTTAACACGACTGACCTCAATGATCCAATATACACGAAATGTTCATTCCATTCTTCCTAATTACCGAAAGCTATCAATACACTAATCCTTGCACCACTTGTGTTTCGAATGATCTATGTATATAGTAGAGATAAAGGAGGAGAGCCTGGTGGTCTATTACATGAAATGCATTAATTAAAGCTCGTATTTTATAATCATACAATTACCAGCTTATCTGAATTGCTCGAGGAAAGCTATAATTTCCGAAACCTCTTGCTTATAATTGCTCATGCGACTCCGATTTAAAACACAGTTTTGGAATCTATTTTATGATAAGTAATGTACGTTAAATCTACATTCAAGGCAAACACGATTCTCTGATTTCCTAGTCATGTATGCATTGTTTTGGACATTCGAATTCACGAGAATGTCACTGACTTTTAGAGGAAATTCCTCTTGATCACGTGATTTTAATACTACACATTTTCATATGTCCACGACTTCATTTTACCTTCAAAGACGCGTTAAGGAAGTGACAAGTCAAAATCCAATAGAGCCCCGAAAGATCTGGTCGACGAACCAAGGGAAGAAATTTGATACGCAATTTATTCCGCAATATTTTGTAAAATAATTACGAGTCCAAATGATATTCAGTGATTGAATTACAAACTCGAATTCGTACAATCGGCAACCATTACTTAATGTTATTTTGGAGAGAAAGTGATCAGACTGCCTGTTTCCAGTGACACATTTCCTCAGATTACTCCGAGTCCTTTCCATCTCACTAACCATAACACTCAACCTTCGTTCATCTTCTCCAATGGAGTGCGACAGACCTGACCAGACGACATCTTTATTATCTCAATAGAGCTTTTGCCTTCCCATCTGTCACCCACAAATAAATGTTAATTTAAATTCAGCAAAAGTCAAAAATTTTATTAGTGTGTCGTTTTCATATCAATATTGTTATAAAACATTTCATTAAAATTTCATAACTATTCACTTTGAAATTTAAAATTGAAGTTAATTTTGTACATAAAAGAAAAATCAAGATATACCAGCAGACAATTACCCTTCAATATTCAAATGTGAATAATGAAAATTTTTATTTAACGTGTCAGTAAATTTTCTAGAGAACGAATGGAACTTCGTTCCTCATGCGTGAAGACATCATGTCACAACAGCATCATCATTCAAACTAATTGCGAGACCTGATTAAAATCCCGCATAATATAGACGAAACTGTACTACAACAAAACACTGCACATTGTGTACAATATGCTGGTTGAACGAGTCAAGTGTTTTAAATGCTAAGTCAATTGTCAAGATGGTAACTAATAATTGCCAAAATCATAACCGGAAAATTGGGAATTGTCTCATTGTTAGAGAAATTTACAAAAAGCAGTCAAAAGATTTACTTTCAAAATTTATCCTTTCTTTCATTTACATTTTCCTCGCATTACAATTATATCTAAAGAATTACGCGCACTAAAACAAAATATCTAGGTCCTTGCGCTGCATTAGATTGTTGAAGGAAAAAGGAGAAGTAGCTTTTCGACATAGTCTTCACGACGTAATGGCGCACTAATGATGACACAAGTGTTGTCTTTAAGCAAGCCGTGAAGAGAAAGAATTGGCTAACAACTTGAGAAAGCTGTATTCCATAAGAGTGGACAAATATTCTCAAGCGTTCCATAAAATCATGTAAGGCGCCCGTAAATGGAACAAATTCATTCGGACATCATGTTGAGAGGCAAAAGTAAGCAAAACTGACCGGAGATGTTTAATGCCACGACGTACTGCTGTTGACAGATCTCACCTGCTTCACATTTCCGAACAGGACGTCATGTAAAAATATTCCGAATTATAATACATTTTTAGGATGATATATCCCAATTATCGCACCTTTCAAATCGCTACGTAAATGCAGCAATTCATGTTTTTACTTAACCCAAACGATTATCTAAATTCGAACAAAATCAATGAAATATGGATTATTTTAGAAGGGTTTTGAGTTTCGGTAAAATAAATGTCAATATATTTGCGGAGGGGGGCTCATTCCGGCTGCCAACGATATGGGTTTTAGCATTAGCTGTTAGGTTTCAGCCATTTTACCAATCCATCTCCTTCGGAGGTTACTTTTCCGGTGAGTGGTTCGCCACCCGCGAGCACCAACAGGCATCGGAGCCCCCCCCCCCCCACATGGCCGCGCAGCCGCCGCCACTGCTATCGCCCCGGCGCAAGCGGCTCAACGTCCGAGGTTACAGATAAGTGCAGAAAGTACTGGTCGCCATCACCCATGAGAATATTTCCATACCAAAATTGACTTCTGGGATACATGGGGTGAAGCTGGGCAATGGAAGCAATTAAATTAAGTACTATCTGTTATTTCCAGATGAAAAGTATGGGGGAAAAATTACGAAGTCGATTTCGTTCACGAATGACTATATGAGACTACATGTATAATAAGGGATTGTAGATATGAGACTACTGTATAATAATTGATATTATATTTATTATTAATGGCAATATAATTAAATCATTATTTTTCATTAGAAAAATATGTAGCAAAACCAGCAAAAAATTCGGCCATTTCTGGCGGTCTTGAAAATTTTAGCCTCAAATTACACATGAAATTAAACTTCTGATATATGAAACGTTTCGTTTCTTTTATCCCTTTTTAAAATTTTTCGTTAATTATAGCCAACCACCCAATGAATCTTTCCAAAATCTAAAATTTGCCATTGAGTTCTTGCAAATAGAACTTTCTGTGCACATCAAGGCAACCACGAAAGTATTTTGGCTTAAATGTCCGCGGGCACAAACAATGAAGACCGCTCCCGAAAGCACGTGTCGTCAGAGGAGGCGCGCGCGTCGGCCGCGCATTGGCTGCTGAGAGGGCGTGGCGGGGTGGGGGGCAGGCAGGGGGGCAGGCAGGGGGACGGCTGGGGCTGTGGGGTGCGGGTGGCGGGGAGCAGAAGGGCGACGGACTGCGAGGCCTGACGCGACCCGTGGCGCCCCCCTTGCCCCGCCCCTCAGAAGAGTTTATCAATGAGCACCCCGCGCTTTTATTGTGTTCAGATACGGCTCTCGGCTACGCTTCGACTTCCGATCTGCTGGCGCAAGCCACACGCTCTGGGGTCACTAACTCGACCAATTCATCCAAGTAAATAAACGTAAGGGAGATATTTTAAAAGGCACTATGTAACCTAAGATATCATCTGTTGGCGGAAACTGGTTTGATCCAAAAACTTCAAATACGTACAAACCCTATTAACACCCTTTGATCGAAATGGTGAATCCCTAAAAATAGCAGTGTTCTCGAAGTGCTTTAAAGAAGAGGAAGAAATGCCTCTAATTCCATATTACTGTATTATCTGCGAACCTGGCCTTCAATGAAAATAAATTTAAATTTAGCCTATACAGACTAGTAAAAACAAATACCTGCAAGCAAGTTTTTCGCAGATTTAGAATCTATTGTCTGAATCTTCTAGGTGTAACTGTTAGTGTACCGTGGTAAATAGTCAAAACGTGGATTCCAGAATTAGAGAAAAAGAACATACGTGGAGGGGCTAATCCCACTTCCAAAATAAATCTGTCATTCTGCCCGAGATACGTCTCTAACAAGAACCAGGTCTTTGAAGGAATAAACGAAGTGCGGCCAGAAACGGTCAATTCTTTGAGAAAACAACCCCCTTAAAAATAAAATCCTATCTGATTCCACGCCAGCTACGATTCAAAACGCCCTCCTTTTCATTTCCACGTTTCGTTTCTTCCCATCCGCGTTCTCCCCAGCGCAGCGCAAAGGCGTCCCGCGGGCGCACCCACCTGTGGTATCTGGATCTCCTGCTTGATCTGGAGGCTGGCGAAGGAGGCGCCGCCCACGGCCGCCGCGGCCGCCGCCGCCGCCGCGCCGCCGGGCCCGCCGTACGCCAGCGCCACGCCCTCGCCCAGGGCGCCCGGGTGCGTCGTCCGCAGGCTCTGCAGGGCGATCTGCCGCTGCCGCATCAGCTGCAGCTTCCGCGCGCGGTCGCGCTTGTACATGGGGCCGAACTTGTTGCGGCCGCCGCGCATGCGGTCGGCGCGGACAGCTGCGGGGGCAGAGAGAAGAGGCGCGCGGCCGTTAGAGGGCGCCCGCGGAAGGCCCGCGCGCAGCGCTGCGCAGCGCTGCGCCGCCGCCCACGCCACGGCGCTGCACTTCCATCTTTCTATGGTGGCCGTCACATGAGCTCATTGTTGCACCTCCTGACTTATACAATGAAAGTTTTGCATTCATTAGCGAACGTCCTTCTCAACGGGGCTCGTGGCCTCAGACATGTGCTTACCAATGTTAAAAAGATTCATTTTATAAAGCAGGAGTTGTAACAATGACCTAATATCATCGGCTACTATAGAAAAATCGAAGAATAGGCCGAGAAACAGCAAATAACAGGCGTGGTTGAAGTTTGCAAATCCCGTGCTTCATAACCAACCGAGTCTGTTATTTGTGCTATCGGCCGTTGTGTAACGTTCAATACTTTTCGTCATACACTTTACAAAAACTATAAAAAACAATAAGTACAATTTAATGTAATAAGTAAACTCATACGCTATATCAAGCTACATCTCTTGTTCTTAATGGACACGGATTGTTAAATCCATACCAGACGCCGACTGTTACGAATGGTTATTCGTTTCCGTTTGGATGCGTTAAGGTGACGCAATAAAAGTGTAGTTTTACGAAAACTTGAATATTTCGCAAATACATAGCAGACATCGTTTCTTATTGTACGTTCTCGGTAAGGAAATGCAGCGGTATTCTGGGGGCAAGTCCAGAAAATGGAACAATAAAAGAAAATGCCAGTGACGTAATTCCTGTGTAGAGCCTCGTCTGCTCCTTTGAAACACTGTCGTTGCCTTGCCTTTTATGTACAAATTAATAACTTCTGCACTATTTGAGAAGTGAACACGTGTCTTCATACATCATACATATGGGAGTAGAGTTTTTGTTGTACATGCATTGCATTTAAATATCAACTGTGTTCCATAGTAGCATCTAATCCGCTTACCCTAGTTGCAAAACTTGACCAAATTATATTAAACACGATTACATTGCATAATTCAAAAAAATAAATTAAGTTTGCAAAGGGTCGGTTATTGTAGTATTTACGATAACAGAATCGACAGAGGAGAACAAAATGCTCTTACTGCAACGCCGAATACTATGTTTCATATATTCCACAAACTCTCCTTCGATTTTTATTTCATACAGTTTTCTAGCGCTCCATGAAGCAAATGTAGATGACTGTAGCCTGTGTAGCTATTCTCGTCCCACTTACAAACTTTATTCTTAAGTTTTTTATTCACTTTAAGAAAAATCAGCATGTACACCCGAAGTACATATTAAACTAAACACACACACACACCATTCGTAATAAGTGAACATTTTATTAGGCAGCAGAAAATATTAACATGAAAACAAAACTCTAAGATCACTTTTCAAAAACTCAACTCCCAAGTAATTTCCAATTTATCAAGATTTTTTTTTACTGTATAACTCATTATTAATCTTATCAGTGCTATAATGAAATAATTTCTGAAGAGATTTCCAGTTACAAATGCACGATTAGAAAATTTGACTTCTGTCCAATTATCGTGTCAACCGGCTTTACTTTTGAACACCAAAAACGTAACAGTTCCGTGGTATGTGCGCCAGTGCAAAAATCATGCTCGCCTGAGAGCTGGGAGGCGAGCGTGAAATGACGCCCATGCAGGGGCACGGCGCGAGGCACCGCCACCCACACTGGGGCGTGCCGTCGCGACCGCGCCGGCCGCGCTAGGGGCATGTTCGCCTGGGCAGGCGAGCGCTGGCACCATGGTGACAGAGAACGCGGCGAGGGCGGTGGGCGGTGGGCGAACAAAGGCCGGGGAATGGCGGTGACGTGTTGGCGTGGGTGGTGGTGTTGGTGGTGTCTGTGGCGGCGGTGGCCGCGAGGGCTGGGGCGTGAGCGCATGAGCGAATGCGGTGGGCGCCGTCGGCGGTGGTAAGGGGGAGGCCGGCGGGAAGAAGGCTCGGGGCCCAGCTCTTCAAGCCGAACCCTGTCCGCACGCCAGACAAATCATTTCATCAATTTCTAATCAATTTGCTTTTACCAGAGATTCGGGTGGATTACAGGTCGAACACACAATCGCGAAGAGTCTTCACAGTGTTAGAATAACACGGGGTAAAACCGTACAAAAAAGAATTGATGAAAAAACTGAATTCTTGAATGAAGCAGCTTCAATAGGTAAATTATTTATATACTTTCTGGGTGTGTGGGGGTGATATTTGCGGCAGTTCTAACTTTCATTTCCATAGCATAACTAATAAGAATTCGAATTTCGGATCTAGCACAAATTACCCGACACCTCCCCGAGAATAGTTTTTTCTTGGCGAACAATACAGTTATTAAGACTAACAGTTATTAAGACTACTTTCTAATCTCTGGATAAAAATAAAAACGGTCAACATACACTAAAATGACAGACTAACCTAATCACAATTAAGCGCAATAATATTAGTTCACAACACAGGAGTTGGCAAACCTGCACAAGAGCACACTATTTACCCTTGTAAAATACAGGCAATCCATAGGCAATTGGAAATCGCCAGTGAATCGGGCGTAACAGAATCTGTTGAGCGAGTCGTCCCGGGGGCGTGTTTCGGCCCCCTCCTCACGAAACGCCCACGTTGCGCGTCGCGCCGTTGTTTGCTCGGTGACCAAGATTACGAGTGTCTCAACACGCGCACGGTTAGCACTCTTACATCACAAGAAGGGAGGATTGGCAAGAATTATTCCCAATGACCTCTTTAACTTTCGAGAACATCTACGAGGACTATCATTGTTATCTACTTCACTTAGATCTTTCTGAAGCGTTTGTCTGCATACAAGAAAAATCTTATGTCGACGAAGCAGTGTAAATCTACTAGTTCAAGCAGAAACTACCCACACATGATTACATAAATAAAAACGTTATAAGGTTGAATAAACGCCTGTAAATTTGAACATATTGGTGGTGGAGATTTTTGACAAAGTCGTACGAAATTAGGTTCGTATGAGTTAAAGAATGGTAAGTATTGCCTCCCGGCATTAAAAAGATTTGATATAGATGTATTGCCGAACCCACAACACCGTTGAGACAATACGGTATCGGGTTAATAAAAATGGAATAAAGCAAGGAAATAACCACTGCAAGTAGTATAAAAATTCAGATTTTACTATCCGTGCCTGGCTTGGACAGGAAAGGCAAAATGTTTTCCGGAATACGATTTGGTAAATGATCAAAGTTTCTAGCAAAAAGTAAGCACTGCAATTGCGTACAAAATATGAATAAGGAGCTGAGTTCTAAAGATGTTTCATATTGTCTCCGCAAAAAAACTTTATGACGAAATAACCCAATTACGAACAATGCGGCAACAGTAAGTCCCAACCAAAGGTTTCAATGAACAAAGGAGAGCCTATAACATGTAAAGCGATAGATTAAAGTTGTAACATCAACCCAATTCAAATCAATGCAGTACAGGCCGACACATCAGCTTTCTGAGCTCACTTCGTTGAATTTCCCCCCCAGAGGCAATAAACGCAATACGATGCAACGGAAGGCGCAACCAGTGGGCGTAATGCGGGCGGCGAGTGCTCCCGTGGCTCAAGTGCGCCGATATCGACCACGGTGCGCCCCGGGCGCAGGCGCAGGCCCAGGCCCGCCTCACGTGCGCCGCGCGCGGCCAATTGCGTCGTGGCACCTACGCGATGCGCTGGCGCTTCGCCAACAGCTGGGCCTGCTACAAGTGGGCTGAAGCGCCGGCAAACTCATTGACACGAGTGCGCGCCGGCCGCCCCGCGCATGCGCCACCCGCCCGCACCGGCCCGCCCCGCCCCGCCCCTCGCCACACCCACCCCGCGCGTGGGCGGCACAGCCATCGCAGGCCCGGGAAAAGCCCCTTGCGCTTTCCACGTTCCGGATTTCGGAGCTTTTCTCGCGCCCCGGCCGCCGTCGTTGCGCCAAACTTCCGCCAGGTTAGCCATGAAGGTTGCAGTCGGCCACAGAAAAATTGAGCAGCCGATCCGAGGAGCACATCAGCGCCATTGCGCAAACGCTTCAAGGCCAAGAGAAAGCTGCCCGTCGGGCGTCCGGCTGCCAGCGACGCACAGGGCTCTCGCCGCCGCCCGCGCCTCCCCGCTGTTCTCCGCTCCTCCTCGCTCCGCCCCGCTCCACCCCGCCCCGCCCCGCTCGTCTCGCTCAGCGCCACGGCGAACCGCGTCCCCAGACTGCCCGGCCCGGCCCGGCTCGGCACGGCCCGGCGCGGCCCGGCGCGGCGCGGCCCGGCGCGGCGCGGCACCGCACCGCACCAAGGCAGCGGTGGCGGCAACGCGTCGCCGTCGAATGCCTTGCTCATGATTCGATGCCCCGTCGGTCGTATCAACGCGCCGCTTCACGAAACAAGACTGAATGCCAATCGCTGAGAAGCTCTGTGCGTGGGCGTTGGAAGCAATCGGCATAGCAATTGCTCCATACATTCCAATCACGGCGTAAGGAACAAAGACCTCAACACATCGTAGTGATTCTACATTGCTGTAAATAATAACGAGGTTGCAGGAAATTAATTATAAAACTTCCTTTTTGTGAGGGCCATTCATTTTCTCCTCAAAAGTACGGTGGACGTCTATTGTTTGTAGAAGAAACTACTGAAGTTCAGTATCGCAAACTAATAAACTAAGTGGTACGCTCAGTTCCTGATCGGTTTGCATGAAACAGAATTGAGTAAAAGGTGTGTTGGTGAATTACCACTGCACACCACTAGACTGCCAGCTTTCCTCTGGTTGCGAATATATGGCAGCGAAGTACTTTTTGAGTTACGAAAAAAGTGACTGGCTATAATATGTGTAAATAAACTTAGTACACATGCTCATCAAGTAATACTCAGTTGCACTTTGCTTTATTATGTACTACACTCGCAAAACCCTTCGTTGTGTTCTTTTCAAACAAGAGGCTATAATTTCTTACTAGAGCTCTTTCCCAACGACCACGATAAGTGACAATAGCGCGCCGCACAAACTTCCAAAACGATAATACTTTCCGATAGATGAATAAGCACGTCACCTGGTTATTAGAACGAACGTACAACTGATATTCTCAAGATACGAAAAAGGCGATAAACGAGAGATCGAAATTTGCTCGCACTTTGAATACAAGCGCAAACACACAAGACGACCTTTTCCTTTAAAGAAAGCCCGTGGCCCGCCGCTCGCCGGCAAATTGGGTCGAGGAGTCGCCCCCTCATCGCGTTATCCCGAATGAATCGGTGGAACGAAAGGGGGGGATCGTGGCGGTCGGGGCGCCGCGCCGGGTAGGGCCGCCCACAAAGGCCGCCGAGCCCCCGCCCCCGCCCCGCCCCCCACCCACAGCGCCCCCGGCGCTCGGCCCTTCCCTTTCGGGCGCGCACGGAACCCTCCCGCGCTCTCCGGCTCCCCGGCGCCGCGCCCGCCCGCCCGCTCTCCACCGCCGTTCCCAGCGCAGCCCTTGTCCCAATTTCCCGCTTTCCCCTTCATCAGCCGCGCGCTCCTCTCCCCGCTCTCCCATTTCTCAACACCTCCCGCTCACAAGAAGCCTCCCAGAAATTCCAGCGGCGGCCACCGCGGTTGCGCGCCCGCGCGACGCGACTCGACGGCGGCGGCGAACGAGGCGATGGAGGCGGCGCCCAGAGCGGATCTCTCCGCCGCATCCTATTACGAGAGCGAGCGAGCGAGCGCCCGCCTGCCCGCCCGCCGGACGCCGCGCCGCCAGCAACCCCCGCCGCCCGCACAAACATGCAAGCCCCCAAACAAGCGACGCGCGCGGCAAACAGCGCCATCGCCGTCATCGTCGCCGCTCCACACTCACGTCGATGTTTGCCGCCTCCATTGCTTCATCTTGCGTAAAACCCAGAGATTCACGCTTCGTGGCAACAAAGTCCTCGCTCTTCGCGATAAGATTCGGTCTCCGAATCTCGTCTCCCACAACGGCCCACATACAGTTAGATGCATTGCGGGCATCCATTCAAAAACTACTTTGACCGGACCCTAATCCATCGCCTAACAACGGTCGGTTTCTGCAATGCGCTGGTACGCGGCAGTTCACTTGCTACTGGCACTTCCACTACTATTAAAAAGTTAATTATTCATGCGATACATTATCTAAGCAAAGAGATATCAAGTAACATGGATACATTCTTTTCATCGATTTTGTAACCGCGAAACTTATTAATGTGGATACGATAATTAACCCCCCTTCAGTAATCGCATAGTGTAGAAGGTTCCAATTTTCTTTGTGTTGTTCTTGAAAAGATCCATTAGAGTCATCATCGATTGTTACACCTAATATTCCACCTTCTGAAATGTAGATAATAGATCGTTTTACAGTGTGGTCAATCCTTTCTCCAGGGTTATATCGTGTTCACGCCACTGTCCCGCGCTATCTCCGAATGACCCACAGCCGTAATGCGCGGGGTCATTCAGGCAGCGGCGAGCCCCCTCCGGGAGCTGCGCACACTTGGCCAGCGCTCCGCCAGGGGCCACCCCCCCGCCCGCCCACCCCGCGTCGCGCGCACGGCAGCTACGCGGCAGCGCACCGCACGCATTCCTGCACGGAGCCGCCTCCGCGCGCGCCCGGGCCAAAGGGTGGCTGCCATCCGCACCTGCACCCGCCCTCGCCCTCGCCACGCACCCGCGCAAGCCGCACGCTGGCGCTCCCGACGCTCGCGTGGCAGCAAGTCCTCGCGAGGCACTCCGACCGCCCAACTCTGCTACACGAGCGGGTGGGAGGTTCGTCTAGCCGCAGTTCACCTGCCATATGCCACGGCCACTGGTTAGAAGACGTGGGAGCGATGCACAGACAGGGATAACGCACTCTGTCAAGGAACCGACCATACAATGTTATCACCATTAACATTAAAATGCTTCCGTAAAGGTATAAAAAAGCTTCACGAATTTAATTAAGGCACATTTCTTGCTTTTTCCTTTAGTTGCTCGAAAACAATTTTTGGAAATTATTTTTTGGACTACTTGGACAACAACTTTTTGGAAAAAAGTTTGTGTGGTTTTGGTCAGCAGCATTTTTACTGTAATGTAATTTGTGGTTATTAGAATGAAGCAACGCAACCCAATATGTACGTACACGAGCAACCCAATAAGTACGTACTACCCTATTTCAGTTGTTATATATCGAAAACAGAATCGGCAAAAACTGTATTTAGACATTGCAAAACTGATTAGCACAATTAGAGATTGGTATAATTGGGAATTGGGCTAATTTGTACAGTGTGAAGTGCCTTTGCTGCCCACCACAAACCTCACTGCAGTGCACTTATAAGATGCAAACGCACAGGGAGATTTACCCAGGCAACGTGACACTACAGGATATATAAACATCACAAGTCCGCCCCATGCACTCTAAGCTCGACACGTCGCAAGACATAATTCGCATCATAATCAGGGACGCACTCGTCAATTTTCCAGTGCTGGAACCTGTGATTTTGTATTATAGCACAGATATCAAGTTCAAACAAATTTTATGTGAAAGGCTATTTCTTTTGTTACCTATCAAAAAACTAGTAGCAGAACGGCGTTCCGATACAACTGCATCCCTAATCGTAAAAAACACGAATACACACCATACAATCGTATCAGGAATAGTCAGAGCTCCCTTTCACTTGTCTGCGAATGTGATCGTGACACTCACTTTAAGACGGAAAAGTCTCGATTGCTTTACCACAAATGATTCATTTCCGCTTCTTTGAGCCGGCAAGCAAGACGGTATTAATAAATACTGCACTAAAGAGTGTATTTATTAAACAGCGCTGAGATGTTCCTCGAGAATTTATATCTGGTAGAGCACGGTCGAGAATGGAAAAAAATCGCCGTTTTCCGGTGCACGATAACATAACTTTCTGTTCTTACGAAGTATTCGTAAGGCAAGAAAATAAAAAAATGTATTAGTATAAAAACAGTGCGCAGACTGCAAATATTCTAAAATAATTGTGTGGGTCAATTTGTCTCTACGGGAAACCCATTTCAATGGCAATTTCAACCTATAAAATTACGACTAAACGAGTTATGTGTGAGACATTCATAAGATACTTAGAATTGTCCTGAATAATACTATTTCATCTATCATTATAGTCTCAAAGGTTTCCTCATGCACTGGGAAAATAATGCTTCCAATAAACGTTTAAAATCGACGTACTCTGGAAAACCACTGGTAACAACCAAAGCTCAGTGAGGGGCGGGGGGGGGGGGCATTTGCAATTTAGTAGCGTTCTACGAAAACGCGGGTGGCCTGCAAACCCACGTCAAGCAAGCCCGTGTATCACGCGCGTTGCTGTAGTTTCGAAAACAGCTAAACGACAGCGCATCTCAGCTGAGTCACTTGGAGGTCCTGCGACACGATGGCGGCGGGAGGGGAGACAGGAACATGAGAGGAGAGAGAAAGAGCAGAGAGAGAGAAAGAGCAGAGAGAGAGAGAGAGAGGGAGAGAGACCAGAGAGAGAGAAGAAGATTCGCGGCGGGTGTTCAGCGCCTGAGGCTGCAGGTGCCGAGCGGGTTGCAGCGGCGGCAGGGGCGGCCGCGTCACGCGCTAGACCGAGCCCCGCAGCATCGGCAATGGGCCAAAAATGACACTTCAAGTAATCCAACAAAACGACAACCCAAAATCTTCACGCTCCGTAAACCAAAATGATACACCTCCCCTCGTGTATCAAGGAAAAGCATTATTTGGCTACCATCCAACAAACCAGTTAAATATCTTGGGTGTATTATCCGAGAAGGCTCGCATGAAAAGCAAATATCCTAGAACCAATAATTCTGACCACAAATTGAACTCACCAATGATACCCTAATCTCAAGAAATATCACCAGATACCCATTGCAATTCATATCTATCAAACAATGATCCGAACTATCATTAACGATTGATGGATGTTTCCGGTACGTCAATTGCTATGGTCATTAGTCCCATTAATGTAATGAATGTTTTATTCCGGGATATAGCGACGTTCCTTCCCCACTGGATGGTGATATCTGGCGCCGACATACACGTCGGCTTGCTGGGGAGATACGCTTCCAGGCACCGCCCCCCCAGCAGGGCACCGTCCCAGCTCCGATAAGCTCTTGGCCTCCCGACTGATATCCAGACATGTATGGTACAGTGGTGATGAAAGCGGGAGTATGAGGGCGAAGATAGGGCAAAGAAGGGGAAGGAAAGATCGCGCGCGGTTCGTGGCTAGATTGTAAGGATACCGTTCGCGTATTCGCCTGGCAGTGAAAGGCGACACCCCACAGAAGACTACTGACCAGAGCGCGCGGTCGCTAGAATTCTTCTCCGGGTGAACTCGACCTGCCTACATTGCTTGAGTCGAAAATCCACCACCATCGGGACTCGACCCTCCGGACTTCCCGGTCTAGTCACTGTAGGCTTGTTGGATTTGAGCGAACTCAGCCGGAATCTATCTTCGTCTTCACTTCTATTTGGGTTTCGGCAAGTAAATCCACTATCCTAAAAAGCAGATTCTCCAAAATAAATTCCCTCGTACCAGTACAAAGCCACTCTGGTTTTGTAGCAAATTCCCAAACACACAATGCAGTCGGCATCACACCTATCTTGGTCCCTTCCCCTCTCATATCACCTCGCTTTTTTCCCCAAACCTCACAGATTCAGATAATTTACTAAATCGGTAAACGAAGTCCTCACCACAAACGGCTGAAAACTCCATAATTTTTTGACCCTCAGTACTGGTGTATTGGTTTTCAGTACTGGTGTTTTTTCATATAAAATTCACTAACTTCTGAAATTCCTTATACAAACAAAATCATATAATCAAATTGTCAATAAGATACAAAATATATCGTACACACCTTCTGTCCAACCAGAAATAAATTTTAAAAAAGCATCAAACTAATAAGCCCGCAGGCCCGCAAATCACGAAAAATACCAGATTTCGGAGAAGCAGGGGAGAGATGTAATGTTTTTATAAATGCACATAGAATTCTATATGCCCTCTACAACCCAAAACAGTTTGACATATTTTAATGAATGCATACACGTATATATGTGTATGTGTGCACTGCTGAAGTTCTCTTTATCTCGCGAGTGACACAGTACTTACGATATATCCAATGCGGCCAACACAAGAGTTTCAGAACAACAAACACGTCAACGACGTCACAGAAAAAGGGGGAGATTCGCAATGGAACGTGGCCCAATCCACTACAAGTGTTCAAGACTACTTAAAAATGTCTAGATTTTTTTCACCTTCGCCTAGTGATGGAAGAAAAAGAGATAAAAGCCCTGGTTTCACATTCACAGAAAAGAGATAAAATACAGATCGTAAGAATAACTTACTTTAACAATACCGACAAATTAATTGAAATTTTGTAGCATTTGATTAGACTCACTGAATAATTTTAGAAGGCATTGTGTCCTTTCTAATATTCCACTGTCAAGTCAGTTAATATAGGCCAATGGTATAATTGCAACAGTAGACTAGTGCTGAAGAAAGAACAATGTTTAGACGTTCGTACATCACAAAAGTAACGGAATTTAACTTAAGCGAAAGTGAAACATCGTTTTATACAAATAAAGCTGTTTCCTAAAGCACAGATTAATAGCTGTCTCAAAAACGTTATAAAATAAGGCACCAATTCATGAATTTAATGCATTTCTTTCTTAGATTTTTTCCACTTAATATTGGTCTTTGTGCCCACTGATTCTAGGTATGGTCCTCTGGAATATAGATTTTTTTTAATACTTCAGAATTTGAAGACCTTCGCGTTCGTATCGATCCCTACACTATATTAAAAACTACACTTAACTAAGTCTCATCGCTCTTCTCATCTAAAGAATTGCAAATCAAACTAGGTTCTAGATGAAGAATATGAATCAGAACTTGTTAAGGAAGGCTTCGTTCATGCTCTTCATTCTTTTAGAAATATTTTCAAAATTTCTCAACACAACAAAACTTTTTACGTCTTACCTTTCCAAACAAAAAGGAGGGCAATTGTTACCGTTTCGAAAGCACTTCAAGTGTCAAATTTGAAATAAGCAAAGATAAAACTTCATACACAGAGGGGGAAATGATGCATTTCAATGCACGACGAATGTAGAAGAGCGACAGACGTGGTGGTAGTCGTTTGTGACAATCGCAGCAATAAGGATGATATCTACGCACTCTCGAATTGGCTGCGTGTGGTGCTGCTTCTACGCCCCACTAAACGAGGCTCATGTGCAATTCGGTGATAGAGGGAAACTGCACAGCCCCTTTGGGCACAATGTCGCGATAAATGATGTTGATTGCTTGAGCGAGCGCGAGGATACCAGTAATGAGAGATAAACATTATTCCCTTTCAAGCGCTCACAATTGCAAGAAATTTCTCGGCAACAACAGTTTCGGCAGTAATGAGTGGATAACGACAGCGATTTGCCTAGTTACTCTAGACCGAGATGTACACAATGAAAAGATCAACAAGATTTGTTCGAAATTCAGCAAAGTGACTTTTTGAAAACAAAATGTAACGTCTTGTTTTGCATCATAATCCATTAGCAATGCAAAAGAGAAGCTAAATTTTATTTCATAATGTTAAGACTAGGATCCCACGTAATGAACATGGTCATGCAACAGTAACAGGTAATTAAATTAGTAGTTAAAATACTTTGTTTCATAATTAGCAATGAATGGTTGGGATCACAGTTTCGCAAACGTTCAATATTTAATCGGGATCGAATTTTCAGTAAACTATATTGTCAGATACAGCAAAATTAACTACAGGGCGACCTATCTTATATCTTTATCTCCTATGTTCTAATCGTTCTGAATATTCCAATCGTCAACTTCCTGGCCTCCATGTTGCAACGAATGTTTCCAACAGTGATGCAAACAGCACCATCAAATGGCCAGGATATGTCCAGATGTTTCATGAAGTGTTCCAGTAACGCCAGAGGTGAATGAAACCAGCACACTTTGCGCCCCGCCATACGTCACATAAACATTTTAGGGTTGCTTTGGCGATAACTAAATAAAAATACTGGAGTGTAATATTTACTTTGGAAGTCTACGGAGAATCCCGCTGAGACAAATAACCACAAAAAGTCCATATCAAACATTTGAAACATTATCGCAAAAACACATTCGAAATTTTACTACTATTAATAACAATGTAATAATGTAATTTAATATAATAATAAATAATAATAATAATAATAATAATAATAATAATAATAATAATAATAATAATAATAATAATAAATAATACACATTTGACGACCTCAGCCCATAAAATCCCCCATTCACGCACCTTGAATTGTCATCAAAACAATAATCATAGTTACACATTCAAATAACGTTGTGAATACAAAGGTTAAGTCAACAAACAGAATGCGGTTTAGTCCCGCATGTCTCAATTTCTCTCGAAGACTAGCGTCTTCTAAAATACAGCAAAAGAAAAAAATATACTCGTATTTCTTATCTACCATGCTACAATTTATACGTACGCTAATTATGATATATCTAACGTAGATAAATAGTTATTCCTACTTTTAGCAACACTGTCAAAAATGTTCGAAAGATCTCTTTCTCCACGTCGGTTAATCGTGTATTTAATTCTTCGACGGTCGAGCGCGAGATACCGTGCTGCCATCTTTAGAAGGAAGTAGTCCGGTAGCGGAAAAACAACGAAACCATTTCTCTGTCCAGTGACAGGCATCTCATCACTGTCTTTTAACGACCTCTGTTAACGCTTCACTGCACTACAATTGAGCCAGTAATCCACTAGATAGCGGCAAGCCACAATTCTCGCGAGCGGCTTAATCCAGAACGTATCACCCTCGCATCACGAGCATTTCAACACAAATCGTGCAGTACGCTTTTCTACGTATTGTAATAAAAGATGATTCTGATCAATAAAGGAATTGCTTATTATAAATTTTCTCATTTTTAAATCACCATTGGAAGAGTCCAAGAAGATAATGCTAATACAGCTACATCGCAGCATATTCGTTTTGTATCTTACCCTAATATTATTCGTATTACCACACCATCAAGGCACTGCTAGCACAATTCGTGGGTTCAGCATCTGGCACAAGCAACAACTTACACCCTCATCTAGAGTGGACTCTTTCACGACCGTCACATTCCGATTTGTCATTTTCTTGGGACCAGTTGCGTCAGTTTACTCACATCTACTTGAGACTTGGAAATAAAATGGTGATGAAATACTGATGAAAGCTTAATGGAAATGGAGTGCGGATTTGAGATGACTAGAGGAAATGAGCGTATCAAGAGAATGGTCGGAACTTAAACTTTGTCGTTAAGCGCTGGGAGATGGTCGCCCCTTGCACTGATAGAAGCCTCTGGGTTAATTCGCGCGGAAGGGAACGAAGTGAATCAATTACAAAGCATCCAAATGAATGTTTTACTGTCTCGTATACCTCAATTATTGGAACAATTATGTATTCTCTGTTAAAATCAATTAACACAATACCGCATACCAAGTTAATTTTGTGGGAATAAATTTTTAAAGAAAATAGAAATAAACAAGTGGTGCTACAGAATGGCACAGATCTTCCCTTATTAGCATTTTATTTCCTTTGGTGTCGGCTAGCTATTCGGACTTGCCATATACTCTTTTCACAGGAATCTATTGTGTTTTCGAAAACCTTTATTTGAAGTCATTTAAAGCTCTTTAACTCGCAAATACAATACTGTTTAAAAATTGTGGGAAACGTGCATATTAACGGCGAGAAAGATCTTAAAAAAATACATTTGCGTAATTTTTAAAAACGAAAAATACCCCCAAAATGAACTTTACGTCATACTAAAGACTGCAATAATCACTATCCGTTCCAAAAGTTAAGAAAAATTTGGAGCCATGTTTTAGAAAATTTTGAAAATGTCCGGGGGGGGACTTCATGTAAAGTACTCCCAAATTTTGTATTTAGAAAAAAGCTCCAAAATCTCAAAGCTTCGACTAGAGCCTGATGGGCAGGGGTTTCTTCAATTTGTAAAAAATCCTACGCATGGTTTAAGCGCTAGTGGTGTTCACAGACCGACAGACGGACGTTTCGCTTTCAATTTGTTTTTCGGCATCAAGGACCCACAAAACGGGGATTCTGGCTACACGAGTTAGGGGGATTTTTTTTCTTGATTTAGCAACAGGTTTTATCCGACTTTTTGTTATCAGGGTAAGGCAATAATTTTTTCTGCCGAAAATTCGCCGCTTTTTCGCGCAGCATTACATAACTTTCCGTATACTACGTATATTACTCCGTATCTGAAAGTAAAAATGTGTCATGTCTGGTCATCAATAAAGCGACTTGCACATTTCAAATTTTGTTCGAATAAAACAAATAACTATATTTACTTCTAATTGAAATTAACCGCTACAAGTTATTTCTTGGATTATCGCATGGAGAAATTCATCCTGTTTTTGAATTGTGGGGAGGGTGGAACTTTCGTTTGAAATAAGAGGCCTCCGTGGATCCACTGCTCCAGGCCTCTTGGTTCCACTGTGTGTGCCCGCGCATTCATCCATCATTCCAATCGCATCATAGTCCACCATTCCCCATTGTTCAAACCATTCATCTCAATACAGAAAATATTGTATAGTGTCTGAAGCGAATGAGGCGCCCCAACGGGCAATAGGTCGCCTGAAATAGGTTAAGCAGGAAACTTTTAAATTAATGCAGCACGAGCAAATGCACGTATCTGCAATCTAATTTGAATAAAATTATTAACCTTTAGTGTGAGTTATTTATTTTCATCTGCAAAAATTAGTCAATAGTCAGCTGACAGAAGCTACTTCAAGATGCGCAATTTTCGCATACAGATAGCGCTGAAAATTGTACGCAATATTTCTATAGCCGAGACGGCTTAGGTTCTGAGGAGGATAACCAGGGCCTCGGATTCTGATTCCGTCTTCGGTGACTTCCTTGACCTTTCAAACCCGATGGTTGGAAGATCGGAGCTAGGGATTACATTCTCTCCTCAAATAAATACTTAAGGTTAAATATAATTTTAAATCAATAGAATTTATTTAAAGTTCTAAAATTCATTGAACTGAATAAACGTTTTCCATATAAATGTTTTTAGTACTTTTTAAAATGAGGTCATTTTCTAGAGTCATTTTCAAAGAATTTGTAGCTCATCAGAATCCGAGCCCTGATGCTCAATAAAGATGGGCGGAAGAGATTCGCCTCCAGAAAAACGAGTGTCGCCGAGCGTCGTCGGCGCGTGGCGCCGCCACAGCGCGCGACACGTGGTGGCCGGCGGGAGGGGGAGGGGGCGAGGGCCCGGCGCTGTCGAAGGCTCCGGCGGCGGGCGGCGGCGGCTGCTCGCGTATGGATGAAGCGGCGTCGCGCCTCCGCAAGTAGCTCCTCGCCGGCCAAACGGAAGGTAATTCGTGAACGTGACCTTGTGCGGCGGCCCGAACGGAAATTCCTCGGACATCGGTCAAGAGCGGAAGAGCACAAATGTATGTTAAAGAGACCTCTTTAACAAGGCGATCGCGTTTGACGAGTCCCGTTGGGATTTCTATCACCCAACTAGTTGTGCTTTCCAACTTGAAAACTAATGACTGGCAGATAAATTGATACTCGAGGGCTGTAGAAGTATAAATTAAGTAATATGACTTACCAAAATTATTAGAAAGAATACAATAATAATAATAATAATAATAATAATAATAATAATAATAATAATAATAATAATAATAAATTAAATTTTGAAACCTAGCAGTGATGTAATAGTATATTCGGGCTTTAAATATATTATCTTCTATAAATAAATTAAATAATATATTACTACCGTCCCCCCCGGTGGCTCAGGACAAGCGAGCTAGGTGTCCATATTGGATCCCAGGTTCGATTTCCGGAGGGGGCAAAATTAACTGTCTCTTTTAATCGTCATATCCTGGTCTATATAAACAGGTTGATAACAGCAATAAATGGCGAAAGGGTTTCCGACCTACTTACAACAGGTCTCCCGAGCCCGTGACCGTCAGGATGGGGAGGCCTTGGCATGGCCATACTCTGATAAGACTGGAGTTCCAAAGCACACAAATAAAATACTTGAATGTGGCGTTCTCAAGTACAGTTAAACAAAACGGAGGTCAGCCCAGGTACCAAATGAACTCTTATCATTAGTAATTAACTTAACACTCCATTACTATCAATACTATTTTATTGCATTACGAGCATTTCGCACAATCAGAGCATTGGGTACGGGAAGGGGAGGGGAGGTGATCGCGAAGCGAGGAGGCCTGCTTTGAGGCGGCCGCCTCCAATTAGCACTGGGGCGCGAGTGCTCCCCTGCGGTCGTCCCGGAGCTGCTCTGGCGGGGCGCAGCCGCGAGCGCCGTTTCCACGCCAGAGGGCTCCGAGGCACGACTCGCGGGAGCTCCGCGACAGCGCTCGCGCGGAGCGTCATTAACGGAACTAACGAAGGGCCCGCTGCCGCAGGACGACTGGCAGCGAGGGGCGGCCAATGGCGGCCGCCACCGGCCCCCACCGCCTCACGCGCCGCACCATGAACCTGCTCCTATACGTCGGCTTTTCTTTCCTGGCGCGTGGGGGTGTGTCATGAAAATGGAATATCTCACGGTATTTCGCGTCGTTCTCCGTTGTGCCGCTAGGAGTCTCATAATCGCCAGCACTGCTCGATACAGTTGCGATCATGCGACTCCTAGCGGCACAACCGACAACGACGCGAAATACCGTGAGATATCCCATTTTGATGACACCCCCCCTCACACACACACACACCAAGAAAGAAAAACCGAAGTATAGTTCATGGAAAACGAAAGTATCTCACAAAGCAGGTCACAACGTACCAGGTACCAAATGAACTCTTATCAATAATACGGGTGAAGTATGAGGAATTGTAACAGCCTACTTTTGAATCTTAGCCAATCATTGTAGAAAATGTATCAACACAAAAAGGTTACAGTATAAACTACAGTATTTCATTCAAGATTGTTACGGGCCTGATTATTTTAATGACGAACGGAATTCTTAAGTAAAAGAGAAGCAACGGGGAAGAAAGTTATATTAGAACATACAGCTACGATTCATCGTCAAGTTATGTTCAGGTGGAGTGAAAATGATCTGATAGTTCATTATCCGAACGTTATAATGTAGTTTCCCACCTCCCCTGAAACAAACACACGTAGTTCTTTTAGTCTCGATGTGAACAAATCAACAATTTGAACAGAAAAAAATATGATTACTCGGGGTATTTTTCCTTTCCACGCGAACTGGCTTTTAAAGTACGGAATGAGATCATCATCCCCCTCCGCCCAGTTCAATCTCTGGGAAGGATGCAGTAAGTATTAGCAAGTGAGGTTTAGATTCAACTAACTACCCGTCCCGCATGCTTACATCAGGATATGAATCCGAACATCGGCGGAAAAGGCAATGGTAATTTTTCCCAGCAATTTAACATTGACTACTTGCAAATGAAGGTAGCTGCTTTCCTCTTTCCAAATGCACACAACAATTTTTAATGTGCCCGCTTTTTGCGCGCCGTTCATTTAATTTATACGCTGAAAATTCGACCAAGCACCAAACTCGTTGCCATCAAATGTCAACAGATGTCAACTCCCGGTATGCATCCAAACATGCGCTATTCTTTCAGAAACGCCGAAGTAAACAGGAAAGAACTGTATAATCATGCACCCTACACAGACATTTCACCTCACAAATATGCCTTTCTCAGCATGTACACACCACAGGTAAACAACATTACTAATGTTATTCCAACACACACACACAC
The DNA here is from genome assembly GCA_031308135.1 of Acheta domesticus. Lineage (NCBI taxonomy): Eukaryota > Metazoa > Arthropoda > Insecta > Orthoptera > Gryllidae > Acheta > Acheta domesticus. The sequence goes on along the minus strand of JAHLJT010008446.1, from coordinate 126,045,548 downwards.
ACACACACACAAAGTATTCTACGTTTATTTTTACAAAGTTATTTACTGAATGTGCATTACCACAAAGTCAAGTGAAAGATATTACATCGTATGATGTTATGTGTACATTGTGGCAAGAGAAATGAAATATTGATCCAGCACTTCCGTTGCGTGAATATTGTTGTTTATAAGAATATCAAGCATTCTAAACAAAACGACTTGCAGAATATGCTATAAGAATTGCTGCGTGCACAAATAATTTGAAGGACAGAAGTCAATTATGGAAACAATGCAATACTAGACTTCAATTGGTGTTTGACGTATGATGTATCCATTAAGTTCCTTTCTTTTGTTGAAATCTTTCGTAGTTTCCTGGTTTTGTCAACAAATTGAGCAAAAGGAAAACAACAGGGGTTTCAATTTGTAAAGTAGACTTTCTGGAACTTTCTTAGTAATTTTCAATTTCATAACTCATAATTAAAAACAAAGATAATGTATTCGGTGTAATCTGCAATGGGTTCTAAGCAGAAACTAACTAGTATTCAGGAATCATTAGTGAAGTGTAGTTAAGAAGGGGGGGGGGGAGAGATTGGAAGAGAACAGCGATTCTCTAGTAAAATGATTTTCAAGAAAATGGAAGTAGATAAAAGGCAATCGGCCAAAGTTTCACGTTGTTGAGAAAGGGACCGAGAGGGTGAGAGAAGGAGGAAGAGGGAGAGAAAGAGATGGCGAGACCTTTATGGACGTCCATACCGGTGTAGACGTTCTTTTAAGGTATTTTACAGGTATAAAAGTATGTATTTGATGGAAGTATGGAAAATACCGGTATGTTTAAAGATATTCAATACCTTTTCGGTCCCTGTTCGATAGTATTACCTTTCAGGTTGTCTGAATAAACCATAACCAAATATTGAAATATTGTTCCAAAGTTTTAAGAACTACTTTATACAACACAAAAGAAATTCAATGAACGAAGTCTACAACTACCTCCCCCTACATTTTGTTTCACTCAAAAATACAGTTGGTTACCGGTCGACAGAAAATGAAAAAACTCCAACCAACAGGTACTGTTCATTAAAGGAGGTAATATATGCCCCGTTTTGAAACCGAATGATTGAAGCAAACTACTAATTTGCAGTAAGAAAAGAAATCTGTTGCTCTTAGGCGAAGGAAAATGATTTTACGCTGAAATACGTTTTTTAATACAAAGAACTACGGAGGTGAACAAATTATGGTAAAACTGCTTTATACCTAATTATTTAAAATTACAATAAATGCTCTTCAGTGAACGTGTACAATTGTTTTAATATTTAGTTTGCATTCCTACAGCTCTTGTTAACATCTTTACTCTTTTAGGCATATTTTATACTAGTTATTTACAACTATTTTGAATATCTGCGTCATGTAAAACGATTTGTGTCAGCAATCCATCCCTTTCGTTGAATCACTGATAAAAAAAAATTACACTTTTCAGACACAAAAAATTCTTAACAATTAGTATATGTACAACTGCGAAAACATACCCGATTTTCAACAGTCAGCAGATTCAAGACATTTTAGCCAACCTGGCCAACTGAACATTCTCTAAAATTACTCAAACTTACCACCGAACACTCCACATTCACCTTGGAAATATTTCATCTGACCAGATTCGCATATTAAACACAGAATTTCAAAACTTCGGTTGATGCGACAGTTTTACCATAATAATCTGTCCACGTGTGTATTTTGAGAAGAATGGTCGGTGGCAAACCGCAATTGCCCGCTCCTCGCCGACGGAGCCGCCGCCGCCGTGGAAGTGCGGTGGCGGCGGCGGCGGCGGCGGCGGCGGCGGCGGCGGCGGCGGCGGCGGCGGGGCGGGTGGCCTGGCGCGTGCTGCGCAAGGCACGCGGGTGGCAATGGGGTGCAAAGAGTGCGCCGTAACGCACGAGCTTTTAAACAAGTTCCGCAACACTGCTACTTCAGCAATCGGCCCGCGGCGGCGAATAGGCACGCGCCCCCACCGCCCCCGCCGCCCACGCGGCACGCGTTGCCACACGCGCAGCCCCGCGCCACAGGCGGCGCCTGCGCCCGCGCCCCGCCGCACAGTCACGCCACGCCGCAGACGCCGGGCCGAAGCGGCGAACGAAATTCCCAGAGGCACAGCCTCTCTAGGGGGTTTCTATGGGGCGGAAAGAGCCCATGCATGTTGTGTCCAGCTGACAGGATGTTTTCTTATCAACAATAATACCTTTATGATGAATTTATAATTCGTGTTTATTTTTTTGATTTGTACTCATTTATAATGGATTCAATTGAATCTATTGAATTGGATTACTTCGTTATTACAGGCAATTAGTACAAACTATACTTGTGAATAAGTGTCATTGGCTTCTGGGGGTGTGTCAGAAAGCCTACCGCCCCCACCCCCGGCTGCGCTCCCGCATCTACGAATTTATATATTCACGACTGGTTACCTTCACAGTCAGACTAAAAAAACGCAGGTATAAAGAAAATATTTTTTGTATTTATATTCAAAGATTAATACTTGAGAAAAGATAGCACGTTATAATATCGAATACTGAATAACTGTTAATAATTAAAGTGAAGAAATGAGAGATACTTGAAATTCGAAAAAAATGGGTAAAAATACACGATTCAGCTGAATTCTGCGATCAGTTGCGCATTTCTTTTAATACATGCTATTAGTTTTCAAAATCACATACAATTTGCGTCTTCCCGCAACTGCATTGCTGGCGCGTGTTTCAATACAGTTTATAATGCAGTTTACAGAATACCTAATGATACATTTAAATATATTTTTAAATGTATTGTTCAAAGAAAGTACACACATTAATAAAGTTTTGTTAATTGAGATAATTAATTATAATATAAAAATTAATAATTTAAAAAATAAAAAAATGTACCTGCCATTTTGTTTTTCAATTTTTTTACTTCACATTCGTAATAAGCTACTCCTAAAACCTTTCTACACAAAGGCTTTTCCATTAAATAACGCTCTTTTATTTTGACCAGCTTTTCGAGGTCTTGAAACACTGTGCGATGGCGCCGTCGCCACGTCGTGCCCGTTGCTACTCGCGGCCCATATCTGCACTGCGCCTCTGCACGTTAACCAATGGGCCTGACCGGACACAGGAACGAACCCAAGACAACTACCAATAGTGATTACTGGAAGATGCACACGCGCATATATTTCAGGTAAATCCTTTTTCCGGAGCAGTGAAACAATTTTCCCGAAAATCCAAAATTTGAAATGAAAGTGTTCATCCAAATCTTTTTCAAATTCTAATGACACATGTTATTTACTATGAAATATTTAATTAAAATAAATGTATTGCAAATTCAACACTTTTTTTATTTATCAGACAAATTAATAGTTTGTATTAAGCTCGTCCTCTAACCGAGGAAATTCGACAACCTCCCCTCCCCCCCGGTTTCGTCCCTGTCTATTCAAGAACACGAGGCCTATCGTTAGGTTGGGCTCATTAGATAACGACCATCTCAATTTCTGAATTCCTTCTCCAAAGTAGGGAAGCGGTTTCTTTGTAACAGGTACACACTCCCCACATAATTAGCTCGCGCCTCGTCACTGGCCGCATCACCGGATGATGTCAGCGCCGCGGGCGATATGAAGCGATAAGCGCGGGCGTGTGGCGTCGGGGGGGGGCGGGGGCGGGGAGGGCATGCGCAAGCGCGCGGGCAGCCTGTCGCCAGGCGTTTGTTTGTCAACATGCAGCGCCCGTGCACTGCCGCACCGCTCCGCTCCGCTCCCGAGGGCGTCCGCAGCCTGCGAACAGCTTGCCTCAGCACGCGCCACGCACAGCACGAACCGCCCTCGGAAACCACAATCCCGGACGCCGTCTGCCACAACGCGCTGCGAGATCGGAGCACCCAGCGCACACGCGTGCGAGGTGGAAACTACCAAACAGCCACCCGTTTACTATAACCGTGCCCCTCGAAATTTCGCCTACCATCTTAGCGTTTGACACATTCTGTATTGAGATGGGTGGACCCAACCAGAAACAGCACCCTGCAGTTATTTTGGATACGCAACTTTACCGGTATCAGTAGAAAAGAATCTCAAATCCACTTGCTAATCTCAAACTTAACAATTCATTGCAATTACTGGATCTCTCTTCCAGTCAGAGTGTTTCATTGCCCCAGCGTAATAAGCGTGAAGGGAAAAACCCTTCTGATTTGTTAATAGAGAAGCTGCTGCGACAGCACTAGAGAACGTTTCGCAACAGCCATTGGTTTGCGATCACGTTATCCATATCACTGGGTGACGAGTATGTGTCACACAACAAACGCGTAATACAAGACCAAAACAGTACGAGCATTATGTCGGCATATCTGTAGTTGTTCAGTAACTTTACAGCCTTGACACTTTCTGTAGCCGGTAATGCAAACTAACGCTCTTGGCACTTTCTCGAGTTCGCAGCTTTTAACATATCAAAAGCAGAAAAAGATAGAGCTTAATTGTGCAGAAAGAAAATATTTTCTTTAATGACTCTACTCAATGCGACCTCACAACAGCCAGGTTCACGGCCACAGTGTGTCAATTGTCAAGTACTATTACTTGCCTTGCATGACACTGGCTAAGCAAACTAATCAAGACAAAAAGGCAAATTCCGAAAGGAATTGTGAGCGAGATAAGGAAGAATCAAATCTCAGGGTTCCTGGTAGCTGGTTCCTTGTTGATACTTAGTAATGTTCCTAGTATTCATTAATTACCTGGAAAGCAATACCTCATCGTTCTAAATAAATAAAAAAATCTAAAAATAACAAATGTTTCACAAGTCATCCGTAATGATTAAATTTTAAATATTTTCATCCATAATAACAGGCCGTAACGTTAGTCTGGATAAGAATAATTACAGAAAAAGAGAATGCGGAGAACCATAACGTAACCTCACAAAAATCTCTAATAACATTTACTTCCTATTCATTTTCTGGTCTTGAGTAGCTGTAATACACAGTGCACCAAAGATGCAATGAGGCTGATATTTTTACAGCAATCCTTTCGAGAAATGTGCCAAACGGGGTTATTTTAATCATTAGTCAGTGCTACACTCGCATCGTTGATGCACAGCAACGCAACCGTGAAAGTAACTTTGTGCAAATGTCGGTGGTATCATCATGGATCAAACAGTGAAAAAAGAATCACAAATTATCACAATTGGCCTCGTAAGTTTACTATGAGATGCAACATGTTTACAGCGATTATTGTTATTAGCAGTGCATAATTGGTCCGCTCGGTTCAAAGCTTAAGAATAGAAGAGAATCCCCAGACGATGAATCACGCATCGGACGACCTGTTTCTACTTGGACGAATGACATGTGGAAAAAGCCAGAAAAAAACTGATAATACTGATAGACGAATTACTATTTGAATGCTTGCAACGGCACGTAGCTCCAGAAAAGAAATTACCAGAATAACTGTTCGAACAGCTGTGTTCTTCAGAAAGACAATATACGGTACCCGTTTACTGCTCCATACTACAGAAAGAACATCCACAGGATTCGCCCGATTTATCACTTAGATTTTTTTTTATTTCTGAATGCTTAATGCATTTTGAACAGAGACAGTTTCCGTACCAATGCGATATAAGCTAGTCTAAAGCAAGTTCAGAATCAGGATTCTCCGAGTTCCTTCATGTAGAGCTATAGAAATATTACGTATATATACTCCCAGCGCTATCTGCAGGCGAAAACTACCGGGCAGAAGTACCTTCCGATCAGCTGACCAATGACTAATATTTGTAAATATAAATAATAAATTAATATTTCACAGATAAAAAAATTGATAGCAGTTACTTACATTCGTTCGCGCTGCATTAATTTTAAAATGTCCCGCTTAACCTCGAACCATCTCCAGTTGAGGGAGTCATTCGCAGTATTTCTAAAAGGATATTATTTTGAATCTACGTAACTGCAAAATGGTAATACAGCTCAATGTTTAGATGTAACACTAGTCTCTAGTTACTTATTTGGAACACAGTATATCGTTTCGGGCTCTTTCAAGATCCAGAAGACGTCGGAAACAATACCCATGCAGAATTAACAAAAATAAGAAAAGGTACATCATAGAAATGTCCACATTACCCTTAGTACAGGAGATGAATGGAATATTGCGAGGATTATTTGGCGTAACGTAAACATGGCTTCCAACAAACCCCAATCACTAAACGAGGCGGAAGAATTCAAGAACATTAACTATACGAAAAATTGTTTGCAAAGAAAAGCGTATCCTCTAATTCAGCGATGAGTGAGGAGTTCCTATAATTCAGTCCTAACCCCTCACCCCATCACGTTCTCCTTACTCGCAACAAAGGCGACACAATGGTAGTAAGATCATGACCACTTTTTATTCTTCTTTGATTTATTTCAACAGGTGGCGTTGTCTTTTATTGCAAGTTTAACAGTTTCAAGATACAGTACCAATTCCGGGAGCCCAGAAATCCAATCTGCCGAGGCCCCTTGTATTTTTATTAGATTTAAATTATTCTGCGAATCTTCTGAGTAAAATAATTCGACAATAAGTAACGTTTTTCCATGAGGTTTAAAGAATACAATGTGGACCTGTTCACGTGCATCGTGAATGAGTGACGTACTACAGTGATTGAATCTGGGTTTATTTATTGTGTGATGAGAAAATAACAAAAGTAGTTAATTTCAAAACATCGCTATTGCCAGTTGGGGACAATCGGGTGTAAGATCGCCGTTTCCCAGTACGAGGAAGAGATCCCCTGGAAACAGAAGCCACGGAGCAGGAAAAATCTCGTACCCGTCGACGAGTGCTCGGCAACGCGAAATAATTTAGAATTCTGCCGTCCAGATTGGATAGAGGATGAAGAGTATCGGCGCATTTAATGGCTCGCCCTTTATGCAAAGTCGATGAGGCGCGCCTGACATTGAACATAGCAGGGCTTTCCGTCAGTGGGACATTATGACGCAGGACATTAGAGCGAGTGAGGCCGCCGTAGGGAGCGTAAAGCAAAACGTAACATATGCACAGGACTAATAACATTCCCATATTTACTAACACATTTGTCTCTCCAATTTCTTTGATTTGGATTCCTGGGATTCAACATTTGAACATTTGGATATTTGAACATTTGGATTTGTTAGTGTTCTTGTATTATTCACGTATGTATTGTCAGTTACATTTGTCTAGTGTTTGCTTGTAATTTTGTCTTATTACAGAAATGTTATCTATGGATGGGAATGCATTAGGTGTCGAAACGTCATATTTGATCAAGAAATAAATATAATAAAACGTAAGATTTAATATAAGAAATTCTATTTGATTGCATCTAATTGTGGAAAAATTGATTATTGCAAATTGTCACGGACAATCTTATATATTGAAAAAGAAAACATATTAAATACAAGAATTTGGAAATCAATATCAGCTGGTTGTTGGTTGAGACGAAGTACCAAATCCCACACATACTCTCTTTACTCGTGAATTTAGGTGATAAGAACAATTATAGCATACAGAGCCAAGATACTGCGAATAAGTCTGTTTCTATTATTGTTGAATTCTGACACGAGAGTACTACTGCGTTTAGAAGCCACTCCTTGCAGCAGAAATGTATGATCCACAATAATAAAAATTATCATGCAGGAACCACAAATAATTCAAAGAAGAATACTAAAGAGATTTTGGGACCATACAACAGAACATTATGAAATACTCTATAATCATGAATTATACACGCATTTTGAAAATACAAAAATACAGATCCCATTTAGGGCTGTCTTTAAATTACGTGACGCAAAATTTGGAGTATTCTGAGTGCCTACTCTCCCCCTATAACGCGCCCTTGAACCCCCCTAAATAATTACGTAACGCTTGCGACAACATCCCCCTTGAAAATGCAAGTAAAGATAAATTATAGCACATTAAAAATGTATGTATTTATTTGACTTGTGTATTAATAATAATTAAAGTAAATATTAGTTGGGTGCTGGCTGCACCAAACAATAAGATAGGGACAAGTTGTGAGTGAAGGAAGGACGCATAGGCGAGAAAATGATTACAAGCCGTGTACACGCCGTGGTGGACAACGCATGAGCGAGAGTCTACTGCGCCAATTTAAATTGATTCTAGAATATACATTTCAGTTTTTAATATTTTCTTCTCAATCTTCGAAACTGAATCTGTGGAATCAATAAAAAAATTGATAAAAAATATTTCAATTTATTGTAACAATTTATATCTAATAACTTTAAATTATTTTTGTTTGAAAAGAAATAAATTAGTTAAATTTTAATGCTTTAGGACAAGATTAAAGAAAAGGAATTATTTCAATAAATATTGGAAAATTTCTGCCTCATCTTCTCCTCTTTAGTGTTACGAAATTTATGGACTCCCCTTAGATTATTTTATTTGGAGACCTTTAAGAGTGAACTAACAGACTCCTAGGACGAATTTTCAATTACTTCTCAAAATTTGTCTAACACTGTCAATTGTAACTAGAAAATAAATTCCACAAATACAAATATTACATGAAGCTAATCAGAACGGCATTCCTCATAAAAGCATAATTAGAAAAAGGATTCCAGGAGAAACGCAAAAAGAAAATTGGTCTGCTTGGACTAAGGAAAGAAAGAACTATCGTCTAAGAATGGAGGTATGGAACAAAAGGAAAATTGAAAAGAAACAGTTGAAAGTGGCTGTCCACAGTGGCTTATTCGCAAGAACCTCTCTCGTCGCATTGCCGAGGGGCGTTCTTCCAACCGATTTCTGCGCCAGGAAATAACAACAAAATACAGTCGAAGCGACAAGTCGCAAGCGTCTGATTGGGGGGTAGCGACTGCTGTGGCGATGCCATTATCGCGCTTATCACTCGCCCAAGCCGCGGCGGCGGATCCTTCAACCAACATAAAATCGGGAACGGCAGCGCGTCTTCACCTTAATATCGGCGACGTTATCGGCACCAAGACTTCTCTTGCCACAAAAAAGGGGGCTCCCACGCGTTTCTTCGAAATTCTTAACGTCACGTTTCGAATCAATTTCCAGAGGCGAAGCACAAAGGCCGTCAAAGGTCCCCCATAGGACATGGTCTTGCACGGTCAAGACGCCGGTAGTCTGAAATGTTTTACAATGTAAGCAAGATGTGCTGAAAAGCGACGCATGAAACATAAAAACGCTAAAATTAACTACTAGTCAAACTCGATTTTTTATATTTTTATTCAATCTAATTGAATTATACATTTTGTTTCACTTTAATAACCCATTCATCGGACCAGAAATCACACATACTAACGGAATGTTTCAAAGAAATCCGTGTCCCATATTGAGTTTTGTGACCATGCGTTCCACTACTGTCATTACCCACAACTTGCAGGATCCATATCTAGAAACACTGTCAAACACATTTCTCCTTTGGATATGTTATCATAATCCATCATTTTTGTACAGTATGAAAATGACAGATTTCATTTAATTTCTTACGTTTCTGCTTCTTTGAAAAATTCAATCAGTATCCAGAGCTTGTCAAACAGATTCAGATGATTCGTGAAACTCCGGGAGTCGGCAGAGAGATTACTGTTACACGTGGGGACTAGTACACAAACTGTTATGCATCTCTTGTTCCAACTTCCAAACAGAAATAAATTGGATTCGCGCACGGAAATCGGAAGACGAAATCTTCATTCAATTGAAACATCTGATACCGGGGATACAGCAGAGACTGAGAATCAATAAATTTCCACGACGACAATAAGTATACTATTCCGTGTGACATTAATTTCTGATTGATCGATTAATATAACAGTATTTTCAAACATATTTCAGGAATACTATCACAGTAATAACTATAAAAATGGAGTAGACACCATCATTTTTACGTTTTTTTCTCCACGCCACTGCCCACGAGAGACGGCGTTTAGCAGCAATGCGTCAGAATGGAGCTTCTCCCTCCCCCCGGCATTGTCGTGAGATGCATGGCGGCACGACCTTTAACTGTTACAAGGGCACCGGAGTGGTCCAGGAACTTCTCAATCCATCAAGATCTCTGAATTTTCAAGCTGCTCTTCGACTATTGAATATTTCCTCCGTCGATGTAAGTATATGAAATTCCGACAAAATGTTAATCTGCCTCAGTAGTTCAATGTCAGAACATTTGCTTTCTAAGCACCTAGTCGGAGATTTCATTTCCAGTGGTCTTTTGATTTTCCGTACCGGTCCAGAATCGAGATAAACCGACGAATTAACTGAACTGAATGTTAAATTCGCTCATGAAAGTCAAGTGATACCGTTATTCGATTGGATCGTTTTCATTCATCATTACCACTGTTCTTAGAACTAGTTCGACATCCTGGACACGGGTTAATTATCCATTTTGAAAAATATCAAATTTTAATGGTCATTATTGCCAATGATGACCAAGTTTCTTTCAGATTCTAAAGTTCTAGTTACGGTACATTGCTCGAAAGTTTGAAGAAAGGAAAACATATTGAAATCTGCGCGAGGCAAAGTAAACTTTCTTTTGGAAATATTCAGAAAATAGAGAAAAATACTTGACAATGGTGGACGAAAGCGCTGCTAACAGGGGCGCGTGTGATATGCCTTACTCGGCTGTTCCGAGACGAGGTTATTAGTATAGAGAAAGAAACCTGCACAACGGAAGACGGAAAGCATTGTGCGATGAGCAAGTTATAAATTATTAAGTCAGTTTGAGAAAGAGAAAGAGTAAAGGAAAGAGATATAGAAAGAGTTAAGGAGGAAGACAAGGAAAGAGACAGAGAGAAAAGGAGAAACAAAGAGAGAGAGAAAGAAAGTGAAAAGGAGAGAGAGAAAGAGAAAAGGAGAGAGAGAAAGAAATAGAAAAGGAGAGAGAGAAAGAAATAGAAAAGGAGAGAGAGAAAGACATAGAAAAGGAGAGAGAGAAAGAAATAGAAAAGGAGAGAGAGAAAGAAATAGAAAAGGAGAAACAAAGAGAAAAAGAGAAAAGGAGAGACAAAGAAAGAAAAAGAGAGACAGAGAGAGACAGAGAGAGAAAGAGAAAAGGAGAGACAACAGGAAGGTGCCTATCCCCCGCTGAAGGGAAGAGGGTGCGGAAAGGATCCGGGGCGTTGAGGCAGGTCACAAAGAGGGGGCGCAGGCCCGCGCGCCTCCGAGCGCCGAGAGCAGGGTCGCGGCGCGGCGCGCGCGGTGGGGGGATCGGGAGCTGGGGCTGGGGCTGCGGCTGACGGCCCGGGCGGGGGCCGGGGACGGGGCAGGGCAGGGCTGAGGCGGCGGCGGGGGTGGAGGGTGCCGCGCGGCGGAAAGGAGCGCCGGCCATCAACGGCGGGAGCCAAGAGGGAGAGGACTCGAGATTACTTCCGGCGGAACCGTGTCCGCTGGTGTCCGCAACAGCCAAAGGACATTGGGAAATTACAGGAGCACAGGAAAAGAGAAAGCTGCTAGTTACTAACACGGGATACATACACTGTCGACACAATCTTCACTGCCCACTTACAAGATTATCAGGACGCGCGTGTGACTGTGCGTTGAAATGCGTTGCATGCAAAATTCGCTGGCAATGTTTCGAGAAACGTGAACTAGTGGTGCACAGTTTGATTTCGGCAGAGCGCCAGTATTCCTCTTGCTTCAGAACTGTTTCTACGAACGGTCACGAGACACATGCGCCTTCCGCAAGCACAAGTTCGCAGTGTATCATTCTTGAAAGCTTCATTGCCAACACAAACAATTACTCAGAACGACAAGATTTTTTATCCGACTTGGAAGAAATTTTACAACAGAGCGTCAGAAATGTTTGGAGAATGATTTGAAAACTTTTATATGTTGTAGATCTGATAAGAAGAGTTCGAACAGGACAAAACATTTTTTCCCAAAAAATGTCAGAACCTTGTCAGTTTTTATGGTCCGATTAAAATAAGTTGGTGATTGAGAGTTGCGATTGGAAAGAAGCGACGTTGACAGGTTGCATACCACTTAGCACGTGTTCTCGGGACAGAAAATTAAACACTTGAAATAAATACTTATGAAAGTAACCAAATCGTATACACATATTGCATGAAGTTACAGTTTCAGAAGCACAACTGTCAATCATAAACTTATTTTAATCGGACAGTAGTCCTGACAGATCGACCGTATGTTAACTCTTTTCAATACAATGGGATAGTTAGCTACGTGTATACTGAATATATTACTGATAGAAATTGACACTCCATTTCAACCAAAGGCGATTTACTGAAAAGTAGTAAATTACTAATGACAAGTTTGTAGTAAATTTTGAATTACACCCACTTATTTCCATTTTGCAATTTTTATTTAAATATGAATATACTGAATAATGAATGCACATTAACATTTACACAATTATAGAAAAACAATTTTAGGGTACGAGAAAAATTTTTATGACTAACTGGAACTGAAAATACGAGGAACTGTGACACTTCTTCAGAAACAATTACCCTTGGAATTTCAATAGCGTGCACAAAAATCAAAACATTAGCCAAAAATCTTCATGAAGCGTTACAATACTTTGTTATTTTTAAAAACAGGAGATACTGAAGAATTTTTTCAATACTTTAAAGAAAACAGAGGGAGAAAATAAATCTATTCTAAATGAAAATTATGGAAGTTATGTTCACTGGAATGTGGTCCATTTTTTCGATTTTTGTGTGGTGTATACACGAATAAAATCAGGGAGGTAAGGAGGAGAAGGGACTGAGTACCCCGAATTCAGTAGGGGAAAGGGAAAAAGCGTGAAATGGAGGAGAAAGCGAAATGGACGAATTAAAGAAAGAGAGAGAAAGAGAATATACCGCAACAAAGAGTGCTACCTGGCAGCACAGTAGATATTCAGAAAAAATGAAAGGGTGTGCGTTGCGTTCCTTCTTTCGTAACCGCACATCGTATCCAAAGACGATCCTCTTTTTGTTTCTCCTGACCCAAATACCCCTCAAACGTTTTAAGATAGACTTCCATTCCCACCTCATTTTCATCGTTCGCGCCCCCCGTCACAGAGTCCTGAACGTTTGAGTATTTTACAGAAGACATTAGCAAGTTGTGCGCTTTGCGTTTTTCGAAAGCAAAACACAGCGAAATCCACAAACAATTCACAGCTAGCGCAACACGCCGCCTGCAGTGGAGGGGGCACGCCGCGGTGCCGCGGTATGGGGGCCTGGCGCGGGAGAGGGGGCCGCGGCGCGGCGGTGGCGCGGCGGCGGCGGCGTAGCGCAGCGCGGCGTCGAGCGGAGCCGAGCGGCTCGGCGGCGGCGCGGATGGGGCAACGTGAACACCCGACAACACCCGACGGCAGCCGAAACAAGAGCAACGCTGCGTTGCGCTCCGCCGAACCGCCCGTCGTAGCCTTGACCCAGTTCCAGCCGGCGGCTTACACAAGGCGAGCCAAGCCGAACGTAGTCCCATATTACCTGGCGCTTACACAACTGCAAATTACCTCCTTCCCCTCGGCCTCCGCTGCAAGTACTCACCGCGGAGGAGCCACCGCGAGGGTGGAGGCGGCCGGCGCCGCCGCCCCACCTCCTGAGCTCTTTCGGGCCCCCGAGGCACGAGCAGCCGCCGCGGACGGCGGAGGTGGCGAGCACGGGGGGGGGGCGGCAGGTGCGGTGCATCCCCCAATCTCGGGAGCCCCGCCTCTTCCCACGGTCACCTGCGCCCCGCAGCCCCGCAGGTGGAGGGGCCCATTCATCCAGCACTCACAATAAACAGAATATACGGAGACCCCGGCATTAAACACCCCATTAACCCCTTTCCCAACGAGTCGGGGAGAAAGTCTCCGGACGCTACGGCTCCACCCCACACGAAACTCGAGTTTGTCCTCACGATTAAGAATGGGCAGAAGCATGTGGAGTTACGCAACTGCCAACGACCAAATTTAGACAATCATTTTTTTAATCTTACAACCATCTTGACCCTTAATGACCGAAATCAATTTACTGTAATTCATTTCAAAATTATTCAAGACGTTTTTCCAAAATTAAAGTAAATCTATTATTTATGCAATTTAAAATTTTGTCATTTCCGTACGGACAATTTTAAATATATTTTTGCACAACATTTTGTATTATTTTAACACCAATTTCATTACAAATTTCCTAGTCATCAGAACAGAAGCACAATTTAAAATAAAAAGTGCTACAGAAAAAAAATAGAATTAAAACACACAACCAATAAAATGGTACGAACTATAGCCATCGATCATCATATAAACCAGTGTCGTCAAAGTCTATTTCACGAGCGGGAGTCCGTGGCGCGAGTGCCACGCCGAAATCGCCCCTCCACGTAGTTCATCACTCCGCCACCAGAGACAACGCCATCCCTATTGTAAAACGGCGAAATTACCAGTTCCCTTTCCCGACGCTAGTTGCACAGAGAATCTCGTGGCATGCTACGGTGGCACGACGCGTGTCACAGCCACTAGAAAACGGCTGCCTATATTACCGATTTTCAACGCGCGCAGAAATTTAAAGAAAACTACGCAACCTTCATGCGTGGGGCGTCCATTGTTTTGCTACATTCATGAGAGTTCGGGAAAAATACAAAAACAATGAAATAGTTCAGATTTTGACTGAAAAATGTAAATACTTGATTATAGTATTTCCCCTATTCTCATATTGCGCATACCAACTAAATTCTCGTACTCGTCATTTGCTTACGACACACCTGACGTCACGCGACATCAGGGCTCCAACGAAGGGGTCACTCACCATTACTGTTGTACTGTGTAAACGGTAAGACGATTTGATAAAATATTTAATTAATTACAGAGTTTAACAAGAATTTTTTATTTGTTGTTTTTGATCAGTGTGCAAGCTACTTTTCGTTCGTACGAAGCCTCTGGTTCCAACTAATTCTAGATATTTATAACGAATAAAACTAACAACGCTTGGAATACGGTAGGAATACGTCAGCTTCGTAAGGAAACCGACTAGTGTCAGACACTCCTGCCAATTGTGTTCATTGTCAATGATGTTCCGAGTGATAAAAAGGGGATACACCAAAATAAATATGAGAGCATTCCTGCTTTATGATTGACTGCACCAACGGAATCGCCTCTGAAGTCCTAATAATTAAAATTAAAAATTTACAATTGACAATGTTT
This sequence comes from Acheta domesticus, assembly GCA_031308135.1. Classification (NCBI taxonomy): domain Eukaryota; kingdom Metazoa; phylum Arthropoda; class Insecta; order Orthoptera; family Gryllidae; genus Acheta; species Acheta domesticus. The sequence continues at coordinate 126,030,483 of JAHLJT010008446.1, read as the reverse complement.
ACTTTACGGAAAACTGAAGATACGCGTCAAAAGAACTACATCCCTTGAAGATCGTTAGGTATCAACTTGTGAACTAACGTTATCCTTAAAGGTGAAGTAGCTGAACTAAGAACGGAATCCGATCAATAACTTTTGAAATGTCGCGCCCAATACGGGTGACGGGGCAGCACGCCATCGAACCTGTCCTAGTAGCTAGTTCCCGCCTCTCTTCGTCCACACGACCTACAAGACGAGCTGTTACGCCCCTTGAGTGTCTGTTTCTCAACAGTGCGGATACGGCAGGAGGGGAGGGTCTACGGTACCTGACACCGAAAATGTGTTGTTTTTTTCTCAAAACTGTTTTTTTGTCAGTGTGAAAGTACTACTACCCTAGCGTCTGAACAGATTAAGGGATTTTCTACAAAATATATATTACCTGATCGCCCTGGCCGTACAGGTGCCTACAATATTCAAAAGAATATTTTAATGTTGTGGGTACCTTACAAAACGCAAGTCATGTTCGAAATTTTCTCAAAAATTACTCATTTTTTTCTTTCATATTTTTATTCGATCAAACGAAATATTGCAAAAGTTTAAAATTATTTCGAAGCAATGTTACAACTACATTATTGACAATACACATTTATTTTCTTATTAAAAACTGTTGTCCAAAATTAGATCTTCAAACAATGCAAATATAATTTTATTGAACAAAATTTCGCGTAATTGAGTGAAATTGTGATATTTTTAGAAAAATTCTCAAAAACTGCTGCAATTTTCTCTTTAAATTTTAAGGTCCAACAAAGCAAAACTAGTTTAATAATATGCCATAGGTCTGATTTTCGTTTCAGTGTACAGAATTTCAAAAATTGCAAAGGTCATTTTTTTCCAACACGGCCTACAGCTTCAATTTCAAAGTAAAAGATTTCTTTCTCAATGACATATTCCTCAATAATGGATCCTGAAATCATTTACTAATTTTTTTTGGGGGGGGAGAAACATGAATTTTCGCAGTTTTCTGAGAGATTTTCCTGAAATGTCAAAATGAATGGAACATTGATGACAGTATATAAGTGACGTCTTGCTGAGCGGTTCTGCCCATCATTTTTAGAGCCTTTGCTTGCATTGCTTAAAGGTCTCGGGTTCGAATCCTGGCCCGCACAACATTTTTTTGTTTAACAATTTGGTACGCAAAGACAACAATACACTGAATTCAAATGCGGAGTGACTTTTTCTTTAAAACTTTTTGAATTATCACAAATTAAAAATATTTTTTTCGAGTTTGTCGGGTGTCGTTTCGTTAAGAGCTTTTCAAAAGATAGGCGAAGCGTTAGTGTGGCAGAACTTACAATATTATAATTTTATTATCATCGTCCGCCACAAATAATACGATAACGTATGTGGTGTTTTAGGGCCACTAGTTTGTGTGGTACTATGAGCGACGTTTTCCCATACCAGACAAGAAGAAGCTACAGTAAATGAGATAATATATTTATATAATGGCCAGTTAATTTACAGAGGGCCCTGGAAGTGGGGAAAAGAATGTCATAGGGCTAGAGACAGGAGTCCTAACCTCACGTAAACCTGAAGCAGGTGTTCCTATAGTACAATTTTTTTTTTTTTTTTTTTTTAATCTCGCATTTCTTAATGCAAGTTGAGAGTTTATCAGCAAGTAGTTTTGAAATGAAGCAAGTAGTCGATGTAGGATTATTTGATTGGTGCATGGAAATTAGACTTCCAGGAATGTTTATCTGTCAATACTCAAAGAGATACTTTTTATGTAAGTTTTTCCAACGCATGTCGTTATCAGTTTTGAGATAAAATACCGCGAACTTTTAAGAATGAATATTTTGATCCAATAGTTTTGCGGATTTATTATGATTATCCATTACGTGTCCACTGAAATAAGCTTACTAACACTACTCTAGAGCCCTAGGAAAAATTCGCTATTCTGGACTATTGAATTACCTTTTTCTGCGTACCCGTAGAAATAATTACAAATAACAACAATAATAGCATTAATAATATTAATATTAAATTTTGCTTAATAAGAAACATTTAATTTGGATGTAGGAAATAAAAATTCGCAATTAAAAGAATGTGAAGGAATGTTAAATAAAAGAATAGAACAGAAACTAAGAAAATTTGAACAAATTAATGAGTACTATATAAAGTATATAAAGTTAGGTAAATGAAACGCTTGACCTTCATTAGATAGCAATGCCCCTACATGAAGAATGTAATATCACACTAGAAATTTGTCCAAACGTGCATTTCCATTATCTTCTCCCATAAGAGAAGAAATAGCAAATGACGCGGGAAATAATTTAACAAATTTCAAATACACGTGAGCCATTATCAAAATTAATTTTGTACAGAGAGATAATACTTAGAGAGAAGTCGCAAATGCTTACTTTCTTTCTTTAATAAGATCTTTATAAATAAGATATTTTAACATTTTAACAATTACGAAAGTTACAGATTGCTATAACTTCAATTTTCCCTCAACTCTAGTGTTACAAGCAAGTTCCGTTTCCCGACGTACATCCAAGAAATACTCCACATCGAACACTAGCTTGTTTTCGTCCCGGTAAAAATTAAACACGAGTACAAGTGACGTAGTACTTCAAAGTAATCGATATTGACATATCGGCTCAAGAGCTCTTTGATAATCCTTCTCAACTAAAAATACTACACCAGATTTTTCGTCAAATCGTCAAATTAACGCACGTGTTTAGGAGCATACGAAAAGGTAAATGCAAGGTTCAGATTTAATGGATGGTCTAGTAACAACGTTATTGAGGGCGCGTCGGATAATTGCAGTAGCGACAGGAGGCATCGTGTAATTGTCACCGCAGAAACGAAGAATTTTCATCGTCAATCTTGAATGGTCAAAACTTATTTTTCGAGAAAGAGAAAACAACTGTATGACTGAACACTGAAACGCAATTTGCCTCGGTTCTTAGGAAGAACCTATCACAAATAGATATTAAAAATGTGACAACCATTCATTCACACAACCACACGTAAATTTACAGAAATTCTCGTACTAATCAGTGAAACATCGAAAAACACATTTGGGTATCAGGGACCATGAAAACCAGACATTCCATCCAAATATCGAAATAGACCTTTTTGCAGAATTATACAACTTTCTCTATTCTATGTGCATACTAGTAAGAGAGAAAGTAAAAATGTAAGCACAGAAATAGCACAAGCCTGGACACTTGCAACCCACGTAAAAAAAGTCATATAAACCGTCACGTGGATTAACTTTGCCAAGAGGAAAGAATCAAAGATGAGAATTTAAAGGTAGGTTGATATGGTTTTAAAAGATCTGATTTTTAACTATCAACTAAGAAAGGTTCGAGTAACTCCTTTGAAAATAATGCACCTTTGAGTTTTAGACACCTACCTGATACCAGATTATATTTTCCAACGCAGTAGGTGTCAATTTCATGAGTGGAAGAGCCTTCAAAAACAATGTTTTAGAAACGACTATGTATACTATTTTAGTACATTTGAAAATGATACAGCTAAAGCTATAGATTTTTAATGCCACAGATTCTTTTGCTTAATCGAAGTCTAGAAGGAACGCATTTTCATTTGTACTTTACTGGAACCTTTGTTGTTGAATCAATGTTGAAAGTTAAAAATCATATGTTTTAAAACAACTCCAATCTACTTCATCAACAATTCTTATAGCATGGCAAAGTTCGGCCAAGATGACGTCATGTGACAGCAAGGCTCCAAGCAAAAGGCCTCCCACCATTAAATAGTTGCTAGTGACGTGTTGGTGTTGTGTTATGGAACAGCAACTTTTTTGATATTCCTGGTACGTAAAGAACTGTTATATTGTGTATACGGTATGTATTAGTGTAGTATGTTCTTGCAGTGTGTGTGTGTTACTTTTTGGAAAACAATTATGTGTGGTTTGGTTCAGCAGCATTTTGGCTGCTACAGTCCACTAGTTTTATTTATATCCCCGCCTCGCTCCGCCAACGTCCTGCCCTCCCTGCCGGAACTTACTTTCAACTTCGACCTTGAATTACACGAACCCAAATTGCGGTATTGAAATGAATCAAAATACATTTGTCAAACAATTTTTGAATTTTTTAAAATTCTGGTCTACTTGGGTTTTCTTCATCGGTTTTGAGATACTCGCTAAAAACAGAGTGCACAAGTACATTCTGCTTTAAAGGGTGGGAAATGGTGAGGGCAGTTTTTCAAAATTTCGTGAACAAATGACCTTCCTCTTATTGTGAAGGTCAAGAGAACAAAATTTCTTACAAAATATGATTTGAGGATGAGGAGGTTTTGCAGAACAGATAAATATTCATTAATTTAAAAATATTCTACATTGCATCAAAATCCTTCCTTATAGAACCATGTTTTGTCTCGAATTAAAAACAAGAATATATCTCGGACCGAAGAATCATGGGTTCGAATCCCGCCTCGGGGGTGGTTGTGTGTGTATTTCGTGGTTTGTGTGTGTTGTCTATATGCTTTTGTGTCACCTGTGGTTGGCGGTAGGAAGGGCATCCGGCTGTAAAACATCGTCAAATCAGAATAAAAAATTAAGAGTGTGGAAAATTAATGAAAATTGAGCCAGCCCCCATTTAGCTCCGACTCCGTGGAAACGAAGAAAGGCTAAGATTAAAAACAATGCTGCACCCTTCTGGAGGAGGGTATAATAGCAAAGCATTAGCTATTAGACATGCTGCCCTACTGCATGACGTGTCAATTGTAAGTGTTATGGTTGTAATTATTGATTGTAAAAAACAAAATTGAATGTAACATGTAAAAGAAAAACGATTGAACAAGTGCTGATGCATAATTTTAGTGAGCTGAATTCAAATCTATCGAACTCTTTTCTCCAGTTCGAAATTTGATTCTTTTTTTAATGTGGACTAAAATGTTAAATTTTATAGAAATTTTTCAATTTTCAACCTCCTGAAACACTAGAGCTAATCGACTATGTGAACTTCTGAAAGCTTACAGAAAATCATTATCTAAATAATAAAAATTATATAAAAATAGAAAAATGTTCGACGGAATGAAAATACTTCATCGAAACTGATGGAAGTGAACAAGAATCCATTTATATCACCTGGTATTTCAATTATTCGTCGTGAACATGGAATTTCCTAATACGACTTATTTTTTGTTATTGTAAAAATATAAGGATTTATAATAACAAAATGCAGTTTTACAATCAAACCAAGCATCTGACAGAAATACTGTATTATCTGGACCTCACATACGCTGATAACATCGTGGAAATACTGTGGTCGGAGCTGAAATTGGACCAATTACTTTTTGAAAAAATTGTTTGCAGATTTGAATTCATCACCCCAAAATTAACTTTGAGACATCATTTCGGTTTCATTCGACAGAAAAAAATCGCAAGTCTATCAATTAAGACGTCGTGAAGGGAGACTGAAAAAAAAGTGATTTGTGGATAGTCTCGAAAAAAAAAACCCTCAAAGTGTAGAAGGAGAAGGAGGTGGACAAAAGGTAGAAACGTGGAAATGGAGGGAAAGACGAAACGGAAATGGAGGGAAAGACGAAACGGAAATGGAGGGAAAGACGAAACGGAAATGGAGGGAAAGACGAAACGGAAATGGAGGGAAAGACGAAACGGAAATGGAGGGAAAGACGAAACGGAAATGGAGGGAAAGACGAAACGGAAATGGAGGGAAAGACGAAACGGAAATGGAGGGAAAGACGAAACGGAAATGGAGGGAAAGACGAAACGGAAATGGAGGGAAAGACGAAACGGAAATGGAGGGAAAGACGAAACGGAAATGGAAGGAAAGACGAAACGGAAATGGAGGGAAAGACGAAACGGAAATGGAGGGAAAGACGAAACGGAAATGGAGGGAAAGACGAAACGGAAATGGAGGGAAAGACGAAACGGAAATGGAGGTTAAGAGGGAGAATGAGAAGAGTTTTGAAATCAGTGACGATGTAGCTAAAATACTGTGCCGAATTATGAATTTACGTAATGCAACTGACGAAAAAAAAGTTTCAAAAGAGAAATCAAAATTAACACTTGTACGTTAATCGCTCAAAGCAATAATGCTTTTTTACTCACCCACCTCACTGAACACCATTTCATCATTAACTCACCTGCAACAATAACATCGTCATTAGCAATAGAACTAAAACTTACACAATCATGAACATGCATGTTAGGCATTTCACATCCAATTCAATAATACTTAATTTCTTACTACTCTTGAACACATTTTGAAATAGTCTGCAGGTCGGTCGTACAGTAACAAGGCTATCCATGAAGCGAGGTTTGGGCAAATTAAAATATATATTAGTATGCAAAGTGGCAGTTTATTTAAAATCAGGAGAATAGTCGATGGTATCAAAAGCTTCGAAAGAAGGTTGCGAAAAATTGTTTTCACGGCGAGTTTTTAAGATGAATCAAAACATCTAATCACTACAACGTCGTACAAGCAAATATTCACATTTTAATTATTTAACATGCAAAAAGATTGCTACAACTTTCTGTTCTACTTTTTGACGAAACAGATCCTTGTAAATTTTGTTTGTCAGGAGGAACCACTCTTCTCTTTTGTGACAAGAGTGGTAGAAATGAACGGAGTCGCTAAACAGATCAACGAAACATTTACAACAACAAAAATAGATTCATGTATTATAACATGAGAATTTACAAAGTACGTTTTTTGAAGCAAGGTTTGTCACTGGCCATCAAACAAAAGTAAAAGAAATCGGCAATATTATGACGATATCAAAGCTATTTTTTTTATATTTTTTGTCGCAAGGAGGTCTCTTTAAGACATTTTTCGGTAACTTAAAATGAGACTACAACTAGTTCTGTCAAAAGTAAAGGTAGTGCTGTGATCCAAATGCAAAAACATTTGGCATTATTGAGATTAATTGTTCTGTTTTAATGTTCTTGAGATCTGTTTTATTGCTTCATTATTTATTTGTCGTTTTATTGTTCTTGAAATGAGACTTCTTTATTGTAATTGAGATTATTGTTCTGTTTTATTTGCAGCTGTATTGCCATTTGCTGTTCACAAAATTTACAAAATTTATCAATTCTATGTTCATATTCTGCGGGTAATGTATCAAATTCTATGTTCGTATTCAGAAACTGACAAGACTTAGCGTTTTGAGAAGGGCAAACTAATCTTTATTCAAAAAACGCAGCGGGCTACGTTTTGATACTAAATGATACTTTTGACATTGAAATAATAAATTATGACTATGGTATATGGGCACTATAATGATAAATTAGAGGGGGAAATGCAAATATTCGGGAAGATAAGCATTTCGCTATTTACGAAATGGCTTTAATTTTTGGGGTGTTCACGTTCTGCAATTTACAAAACAATGACAAGATCTCGTAAGATAAAACTTTGTGTCAGATCAATGTCCAGAAAGACGACCGAAGCTTACAAATTTTCCCCTGATATCAAACAGTTCAGACACATCCTTCCGATAGCCACGATCTAGTGCTATACAGTACTATCTTTTTACACATTTGAAGAAACAGAAGGAAGCAAACGGCAGAAACATTGAGATAGGAGGGGCATATAACAACGTTATTAATGAAAAGGTTCACACCATGACTGCCAGAGAAATACAACAATGCCTTAACCCAGCCACCTTACTGATTTTCCAACATTGAATCAAACGTGCACCGTAATAAAATGGCGCCCTTCTCTTCCACACGTATTCTGGTAACTTGATGAAGAAAAGGCTTCGGGGACTCGAAATATTCGAAACTCACATTACAGTTCAATTTTGCAGTACTAAGGAGAAAAATAAAATGTTACTTTCCATTCAAGATATTCATACATTTCATTCATATTCACCAGTGTGGCTCGTGAAAATCAAATTCAAGATTCAATTAGGTAAACAATCTGATACAACCAAATCTACCAGAATAATTTTTTGAAAATATACAAACTACTGCACTTCTTCGGAAATAAATACAATAAACATTTGTAACCAACATGGAAGGGTAACCTGCATTTTATTTTTAAAGATGTGCTTATGGACGACTAATGTAGTTTCTTTTTGAGAAAAAATTTTACACACACTATCAAACTAAGTAACAGATCCAAGCACGCGCTCTTATAACATACACATATATGAACACAATTTATTCTGACAAAATATCAGCATCAGTTTATACAATAAGGACATCTTTACAAATCACTATACGTTTGTAGCTTGTCTTTTGTGGGACAAATCTTCAGCACGTGAAACACTTCAGTGCACGAGGTAAACATTGCTAAGGCATGCATCACACTTGTCAGATTTGGGTTGATGGATATTGCAAAGGAACAAGAAATACCAATATTATTTTAATAATTGGTATGAATAAATTCACGAGTTTCACGCAAGACATTTCGTGAAACGCGAATTTTGGCGTTGTATTACCACTGCTGAACTACTACGGGAAATTAAATAATAAAATGAAAACATTTTAAAGACGAGATATTACATAGTTTTGCCGCAACGTTACACGGACAAAAGTATTAAAAATAATGTAATACATAAATAAGTAAATAACACAATTTCACTCAATTATTGCATACTAATAGCCAAATTAAGTTAAAATTCCCAATACTGACCAAAGCTCATCCCTCCAAATTTGTATTTACTAAAAACGTATAAATCAGTTTTCAGGTAGTTTTCCTATGATGTATGCATTTCTACTTTCGAAATATGGAACTTATGGGCACATATTAAATAAATCCATTTCAGTTTCTCAGCGAATTATGATAATATAGTTTCGTATAGTAAATTAACGGCATAATTTTACTACAACTGCATTATTTGCATTAAAAAGTTTTCATTGCTAATTTTACAACATAGCTTCAAATTGTACTCGGAAGTTTATTTAACTCACTGTATACTCCAATTTCAAAAATGCATAATTGTCAATTTAAAAAAAAAAATATTTTTTTTTAAGTTCCAGTTCTGGGTATGAAAACTAAACAATCGAGAACAAGGGTTTCTTTTGGAGGCGCGCCAGCGTTTCGGTTTTAATTTGCCAGAAGGTTAGGTTCAGTTGAGCGAAACCCCTCTAACTAAATTGTCATTGCCAAAGCATTGCGCAAGAGCTTCTCTTTCCCTGGCGGCAACTCGAAGCACTCGAACGGAGAGCCGCGCAATATGCCGGTCGCCGCCGCCGCCGCCGCCGCCACCGCGCTGCCCCGCGCAACGTAGCACACAGCAAATGAACTGCGAGGAAACCAATCGAGCCTAACGCGGCTATTTGCGAAAGTTGAGGCAGCAAGTAACAGATCTTTGTACATTATGAATTAGTTTTTCAATGTAGGATTTAAATAATTCGACTCGAAGAACAAGCAGCCGAACACTGTGTAGTTTCTACAGTCATTAAAAAAAGTGGTGGAGTAATTCTACTTCGGAATGAAGGAAAATTGTTTGATTATTTTTTTTTCGAGCATTTCAAAATGTAAAAGTTTTATCGGCCATTACAGTCAACGGTATCCTCGATTCATAAGTTCAATCTTTACGAGTTTCAATCCCTATTAACTGAGAATTAGTTTGTAGCAGGAACAGTCTTTAGAAATGGTAAGGTCTCTGGACATTTTACGAACGTAAAAATCATAGATAAAGATGTACAAGCCACTTCAGACACAGCAACTTCACGATCAGGTGTTTTACTTCCGACATACATCAACTCGAACAACTTTGCAATCGCAATCTACTTTTAAGAAAGACAGACCTAAAATGAAAGTTGAAAGGAATTGCGACAGGTAAACAGCATTTGTCATTGCTGAGACAAAAACGCAAGATTCAGATCTTTCGAAACAGGAATAGCCGCGCGGCGACCTAAAGGTGGTGAGGACGCCGAACCTTTGCACACTACTCAAGCCGAGGCATGCACATACCCGGGCTATCCTCCCTCTCACACACATGGTGCGAATGTTTTCACTACATCTTTGTTATTCAGTAGTTGAATGCACTAGTTCAATGAAAATTTGCTTTATTGTCAATACAGAGAGAGAGACTAGCATCCTATTTGCATCCGATCAACCAGAATAAGAATTTTTTTCCGGTTTTCAATTTCGTGGAATGCTTTCACATTATTTTGCCATCAAAGCAGACCATTATTAAAGGTTCTGTACATTACTAATAAGAGGACATAACAGAATTTTCGAACTTCATTATATTATGAACACGGAGTCCTATCGTTCATGGGCTACAACGATGGCACAACCCGAAAGAATGCGAATTTTGAGTTATGACCATTATTTTATTCCACTGTACAAACATTAAGAGGATCCTTACAAAGCATTTTGGCAATGCTTACTTCTTAACCTGTCAATTACTGTCCATTCCAAATTAAAATTTTAAACACGTTTATCACCCATCGTATTTTTCGATTTGTGCAGGAATTGCAGCCCAGGAGTTCTCCTGCTGACAGCGCTCGTTTGAGGCATCCGCGTCCTGACGCCAGCAAAGGACGTTGGGCTCCGTCGTTTCCACGAAAGTTCGATTTCTGACCACTCCATCATTACATCACTCAACGATATAGGAGGTAGATATCTGTCCGTTTACGTCATGTACATTCTTCAGCATTCGCGTGCTATTCGTACCAGAACATCGAGTAACAGGGGTACTGCTTCACGGTTTGTTCGTCAAGAGCAGCGCAAAGCTCGGCTCGCTCCAACCTACTTTACACGAAGTTTCGAAACAGCTTTCTGTCTTTGCCGACGCGGCGACTAACTCGGCGCGCACGGCGACCGAGCGCAGGTATTTGAATATCTCCCACGGCGACCGCGACTGTGACCGCCACTGAGGTTGTGGCGACCGACGCTTCTATTGTCGACATCCTCAGAGGCATCGGATCGCGCGAGCAACACAGGAACAACAGTCCTAAACGAGGTCATTTAACTCGCTCGGGCGTAAGGATGTAAGATGGCGGCGGCGGCGGCGGCGGCGGCGGCGGCGACGGCGACGGCGACGTTGAGGCAGTAGGGCGCGACCCAAGTCCTCGTCAGACAACAAAATGAGACCGAGCCGACTACGCCCAAGTTCTTCTTCACTTCCACCGATTGCCTTTCGCTTCGCTGTAAACAGCTTGGCGGTGCCGTCACCCCACTCCTTGTGTCCACATCTCTTTCCCATTGAACTTACATATTTATTACACCACGATTGACGAATTCCTGACGTCACGTTTGGAAAACGTAACTCGTATTTGTCGTCTGCTCAAAACAATATTTTCTAGTTTCTTAACCCTGCTTTCGAAAAATATCATAGCACTGACTCAACAATCGAAACACACTGCTAATAATATTTAAGAATGCTTTACAATCATCTAACTTGTAAATAATTTAAGAGTTCAATCAGTGTTCCTTGTGCCACTCTAGCGCAGGTCCGACAGTCAACCTACACACACAAAGTAACGGCACTTGAGGACCGGGACAAACACCGAGTTGAAGCCCGCGAGAGGCGATCAGCTAAGGGGCGGCGCGGGGCGGGCCGTGCGGGACCATCACGGATTGCTCCTCGCGCCTGCAGCCGCAGCCGCCACCTTCCAAGACGGCATCGCGTGGCGCTCGTATGTGGGCCATTGTCAAGGGGAGAGGGAGAGCGCGCCGGCATCCCTCGATGACCTAACGATGTGCAATTCAGGAAAGTGAAACCTCCGGCGCGGAGAAACAGCGGCGCGGCACGCGGGGCTTGCACAGGAGGAGAAGGCGCGGAGGCGGAGGAGGAGGACGAGGAGGAGGAGAGGGAGCGCAGGACAGAAAGCGAAAACGGGGCGGAGGAGCGGCAGGAAGGATCTCGGGAAAAAGGCAAAGCAGAACACTGCACCAGTGGATGGAGAACTAATCAGACGACGAACGAAAAACAGCGACAGGATTCAAAGGGAGAAAAAAGGTTGAAGCAAAGAACTTACATTTGGCAATGAAAAAGAAAAAATGGACTGAACATCCTAAGATCAAGCACAGAGGACTGGAATTATGAGAATGACACCCACTTCTTTGCTAGGAAGAAGCCGCAAGCAATTACCAACGTATTATATGCTACCGTTCTACACACACAACAAAATTGAGCAACAAGAAACTGCTGGGAATGCGACAACCAATGCGGGTGCCATCGCCCACAGAAACGCTACCGAGTTAACATTGTCTACGGGGTGGGGGCGATCCTTATCGTTCGTTTTCACGGAGAAGGCGCGTGCAAAACAAAACCGCCATCTGCCACAAACTGGCTTTCTATGCTGACACATGCCGCCGCCGAGACAGAAACTCGTCGCTAGGTGGGAACGCAAGCCGTGTCGCAATGCCAACCGCGAAAAGCTTGGAACAGCACGCGCGCGCTCTTCAAGCGCCACTCTCCATCACGCTAAACGGCGGGGCCGCTTCCAAATTACGACCGACCCAGCTCCGCAGGTCTACGCTCAAACTACCAATCGGATTTGCCGATAGAGAAGTAGAAAGATTCGATCCTAATTTCTGCCCACTGGAGAACAAAAGGAACCGAAAGTGGGACACGAAAAACAAACAAGGGAAACGATCAGGCGAAAGGACGCACGCAGTCACCATGTCCTTCGCGGTGTCATGCAAGTTTTGGGTCCGAGTTCCTGTAGAGAAAAGGACCTGCCAGGAAGTTCCAGTTGCCGTTTCATGACGAATGCAAATTTAGAGAAACGACGCGATTCCAAATAAAAAAGGCGTTATCTTTGTCGTGGGAGAGCACGGCAATGCGCCGACGGGGACGGCGGCGGCGGCGGCGGCGACGGAGCCCCCCATCGCGGGAGCAGCTACATTTGGCAACTGTGCGCCGCTACCACCAGTGGAGCTGCTACCTGGTCGTGACGAAATATCGGCCAGCGGTGCCCAACGGGGCAGGAACGGCGTGCTAATATTCGACAGAACTCCTGCGCGGTGGCACCCGCCGGGCCACCCCCATGTAGTACCGTACAGGCTCGCGATTCTCGGGCTTTTGGGGGAAATCACGCCCGGGGGAGGGGCAACGCTTAGGTCGCGCCCCCTACGGCAAAGGGCTCGCCTGAGCTCCGCGATCCCAAAACACAAACAACAACACACTTCGATGGCAGCGCAGCGAAGAAGCGGCGAAGTCAATTTTTCCGGACTCCTATGCACCACGCGCCGTGATAAATGCAGCGGCGGCTGCGACGACCCAGCGACTTGCGCGGCGACGAGGCGCGGCGAGCATGGAGCAGACGAGCGGAAAGGAGCGGAGCGGAGCGGGGAGCGGGGAGGCCGGCAGCGGGAGGCAGGGAAGCAGGAGAGGCGTTCCAACCCGGTTTCGATAGCGCCCAGCCACAGCACGGCCCCGGCCCCCGCCGCCGCTCTGGGAGAAATGTCACCGCATGGAGCTCCACTCGCAGGCGGAGCGGTTACTAGGCGGCGCACGGCGACGCCGGCAGCGCTGGTGGTATTGGTGATGGGGTGGGGTGGGGTGGGGTGGTGGTGGAGGTGATGGGGTGGGGTGGGGTGGGGTGGGGTGGTGGTGGAGGTGATGGGGTGGGGTGGGGTGGGGTGGTGGTGGAGGTGGCGGTGGCGGCGATAGTGGTGGTGGCAGCGGCGACGGTAATGAGGTGGGACAGGCTGTGGCAATGGCAGTGGTGGCGGTGGAGATGGCGATGGCGATGGCGATGGCGATGGCAGTGGCGGTGGTGGCGGCGGCGATGGCGTCGAAGTTTTCCCAGTTCACGTAAAACGCGCGGCCGCCCGTCCCGGCCGCCCTTTTTTCCAAGTGCTGATAAAGCCGCGGACCACAAACCCAAAGAATGGGGAGCAGAGAGACTGACGCCCAAACGCCACAGCGATGCCGGACGGAAGAACACACGCAATCCTCAAAACGCTCTTCCAGTTCTCACGAAAATCCTAATTGATTGTAGCCATTGTAATATAATATGGTAGCGAGACATTCAAATTTATCTCCTTACTATCAAACTACATGTTGAATTAAAACACTAAAAGTTTGCAAAATGCAGTACCATATTCTGCACATAAAAATAGAAGTGCTTGCAGAATCTGAGTGAAATGGAAGAATTGCCACTTCATGATATTCATTACATTTTTCTGTCAATTTTTAATTCTAAAGAGGGCACGAAACGAGCCTCTAGTCAAAAATCTAAAACATACGGACACAGTTGAGTAGATATTTTGTTCGTATATTTCCCTGGAACAAGGAGTTAAGTATGATATACTCAACGTCGAATATTTGTAAATTCTTTATCTGTAACATTCATTCAATTGTCTCTCATCTTGAAAAACATGTTTAATTTCACATTCATCTTTAAAGGAGACCAAGTGACTATTTCCTCTTTCTTTCCCCCACCGTATAATCATTGAAGCAAGTGATACAGGCCTACTGACAGGCTGTCTGAATGTAATTAAGAATTAAATGAAGTATCACGATTATCTAGCTGTCCAAAATTGCTCTAGGAATTGTGCAATACTAAATTGTGTGAAATAAAACTCTGAATTCCCACGCAAGTTCTTGGTTTCACTCGTATCATGAAGTAATTCGCGATTATTTACTATTATTATTATTATTATTATTATTATTATTATTATTATTATTGTATTACAACGTTCTGAGGTTTTGAGGCCCTGAAACTGCTGAGTGTGTTGTGGCCAAGAGTGAACTAATGGGTAGATAAAATAGCGATAATGATAAAAAATGAAAAAAAAATAAAAAATAAGAGGCAGTGAAAGGGAGAACCCGGTGAAAATGTGTCAAGAGTTTTGTCAACTAGTCTTGAAAACTTGTCAAGAGGAGAACTTTGTGCTCAGCAAGTTCCAGGTGGATTGGCCGGCGATCAAACCTCGGCCATAGCTCTGGAAGGCATAAGCGATACGCGCCATGACCGCTTTCAACCATCCATCAAGAACGTCCAGTTATCATACACACTGAATTCCATTTTAATTTCAGTCTATTTTCCCTTGTATTTGTCGTAATTCCAGTTATTGTATGCTGTTTTAAACAATTTCGAATAAGGTTTTCCCGAGTATTTCCCCATTTTTAAGGGACGTTACCAGTTTCCGTAACCATTTTAACAAGATTAGTACTAGTGCAACTAAGCAGAAAATCACCTTTTCTCAAACCAAGCATTGAAAAGGGCTTACGACGGTCATCCTGAAAGGGGTGGATCCCAAGAAACGTCAAGCACCTCTGAACCTAAGGGGAGACACCCTTTGCTAAGAGCCTTTTCGAAACAGAAGAACTAAGGAAGTGCTAGCACAAGGCTCGAAAGTAATACTTCGACTAGAAATTGTAGCATATTCTGTTAATAGTAGCAATAACACTATTAGCAATAATATTAATAATACTTATTTATTATAAGTTACTATTTATAGTAATTAGTTACATTAACACTATTACTATATTGTGCACGAAAATGGGATCTATGTACTTGTATGTATGTAGGGGGAGGGGGATGAACTCGTAACTCATTAGTTCGGAGAAGAAAAAACAACAAAAACAGTTTAAACTACTATAATACAACCTAAAACGTTATACAATTAAGCAAATTACAATATGTAATATAATTAATAATTGTATGCAATTACATAATTTTCTCTCAATGTTTGAACTTTTACGTATGTTGTCAAATTTTCCGTAACCGGCAAAGTTTACAACACAATAAGCTGTTCGAAAATAATCAGCAATTTATGTATTACGAAATATTCGGCAGTCTATTTCTACGAAACAAAATTACGAACACAATAAACAAAATATAAATTTTGCATTTCCTAAATTCACCAAATGTCAATTTGCCATCTGTAGTTTTATTCACAAAAGGAAATTCAAATCTGGAGTGCATGAACTTTCATATTTCATAGTTTTCAAGGTACTTCTGATCAATATCCTGTTTGAGAGACATTATATCCTTTACGTTATAATAGATACGTACCACATTTATTTTTACGGAAACGAATGAAGATATACGAGTCGTCTTAGTACTTGTCTTTTGGGAGAAAGTGTAAAAGTCTTCTAGGCCCTAAACCTTGTAAGTGGTGAACTAATTTAAAATATTAAAAGAGACAAACTGATTATTTGAGAATGAACAAAACTGTAGTACCATCTACTAATAAACTAATGAAAGAACATGCACAAAACATATTGTAACAAGTGGAAAACAACAAGGCAGATGAAAAGCATTTTCTCCGACATCAAAAACAAGAGATATTGTGAAGGCCTGATTAATTTCCTCAACACAAGTTTTTGTAATCTTTCTTTAAACACGGTGTCCGCAAGACATTCATATCCGAAATAATTATTATTGTAGAACGTTTTCACGAGCCAAGTCGAAGGCGTCACACATTAATTTGAAAAGCAACTGGATCCTGGTTCAGCCATGTGAATTTGCCAATAGAATACTGGAAAAAATTGTTTTCGAAAAGTTTTTCTCCCTGGTACCCGCTCCCACACTATCTTCACATTCCAGTAAATTGCAGATTTTGAAAACTACGACTAAAACGAGGAAAACTCCTGGTTACAAGGAACTTAATCGATAGTTCATAAAACATGATAGCGCAATTTCGGAACATCACGGGAAAATCAAGTAAATGACGTTCTATTGTGTCAGGAAATCTTGTCAGCCTGCATGGAAAGTTTTCATAAAATTTCAACTTCACTGTTAACTTCATGCTTCCTGCCACTGAAAGCGAATCGTTGACATAATATACCGGGGTCATCTAATACTTTCGAACTCCAAGGGAAATCCGAAAAATCTATTTAACCAACATATTTTTTAAAACATTTTCATCTCTCTCTACTTCGCCAAGTAGTTTAAATATTTCCCGCTCCAAAGTTTGACTGGTTACACGGGACAGAATTGTTGGAAGTACAACAATGAAATGTTTCAACAATTCTCGCCTAAACTCCACAACAGTGAACTCTCATTAACTTTATTTCTGGAATAGTTCGTTTATTCCTTCACTGAAATTCACGATTGATAATTATTTTTTAAATGACTACTCAACTATCTTAAAATCAGAGTATAACATCTGAAAACTGGAATTAAACAACTTTTCGACTTTTTAGTCAAATATGAATTCTACAAATACGGATAAATGAAGCATCACAATGAGAATGTTTTGTTGAACTTTCGATTTACAAGTTGTAGGACCAGAGCCGGGGAGTCTATGTTGCTACTTTGTTAGCAATACTATAAAATCAAATCTGTAGTTCGGTTGCCAATGAAAATAAGTTTTCTATAACTAAGGAGCATACATTTGTAGTTTTCAAACGTTGCTAACCTCGGTTTGTTGGTACTGTTCATCATGAGGAGTTCGAATCATTCGAATTAACCGCCACGTTCCCACGCGCGGACTTGTGTAGTTGGCACCCTCGTAGTCGCACCCGCGAGCCTCGTTCTTGAGCTTGCCAGCCTCCGCGGAACGTCTCGCCGCCGAGCGCCCGCGCCTGCCTCCCCCTCCCGGCCCCTTTCCCGGCCGCCCCCGCAGACGCACCGCTGGCCGTGACGCACGCCGCTCAACAACGGAAGCGGCACGTTCAACGGCCACCCGGGAAGCGCACCCAGCACTCGCCAACCCGGCCCCTGCGCGCGGCGCACACCGTCCGCTCCTGGCCAGGGGAGGCTCTGATCCACATTGGCCAGCCCATTTGCTTCGCCATCGGACACATGTCTTTTTAGGTTCAGATTCGGCTGACAAGAAGAAAGATACATTCAAAGATCTATATTCATAGAATTCTGGACAAAGCTTCACTGAATATTGAGCCGAATAAAACATGTTAGGAAAACACCTTCGTATGTATTATTTCGTAAGTGTAATCAATAGTTAAATGTACCTGAAAGAGGTCGTTAATAATAATAATAATACTAACAATAATAATAATAACAATAATAATAATAATAACAACAATAATAATAATAACAATAATAATAATAATAACAATAATAATAATAATAATAATAATAATAATAAATTTTATCAATCCTATGTGTCCTCTAAAGACCGAAAACTTCTTATCCATAAGCGTAAGTCGGTTATGGGGGGATTGTACGGGACGTTCTCCCAAAGTTACAGTCCGGTTTGGGGGAGATATTGGGACGCGAATGAAAGGGGAAGGGAATGAAATACAAATGATATGTGAAGATAGCGCGCGGCTCGTGTCGTCCCGTTGCATTGGGTGCTGCTCCGGCATTCAGGTTGACGTGATCAGGAAAACTAACGAACCATCGATCAGAGCAGTCGATCGAAGAGTTCAATCGCAGCAAGCGCCGCAAACTCTTCTTATTGGGATGCCCATTACACGACTCCTGGCACTGTCTGGGCTCAAACAGTACCTCGCTGTCATCATTGACTTACTAGCCCACTCGAACGCAAGGTGTTGGCTTCGAGCTCGGGCTAGTGATGCTGGTATAAATCATTAATAGCTTATTCAAGCCGAAAACTATACAGTGCAAGGTAACATTACAGCAAAAGCCCTCGAACCTGGAATGCGTTAGTTTAATGAAATTATTCCACTCCGTAACTAATTATCTTCTTTCCCTTTGAGTCTTTCAGCGTCGGAAAACTTATTATCAAAGAGATTTTAATATTCAATCAGGCTTGATCAATCACAGACGTTTTACTCACGGAATTGTATCACTTTTGTTTTTTTGTCACGCCGTGCACTTGCGCAACAACATGAATGAGTTAGTGACGATTAAAAGTTGGAATTGAAACTATTGATTATTAAATTACTGTTAATATTACTACCGATTATAAATAGTCGATAAATGAACATCAGTGGTATATTACGGCAATATACCACCGTCGAAAACTAGAATAACTCGTATCGCTGCTACAGTGCTTATTTTTCCGTATTATTTGTAATAGTTACGTTATATTAAAATATGGAAATTTATCCATCTAGATTACAGTGCGGATTTGTACGAGTTATTTTTCTCGCACGCTGGTTGTCGCATTTGTTCCAACAGCGACGTCGTAGCCACTACAGTGAGCAAATTTTAACAATTGCAATTTTTAAAGGAATCTATTTGTAAGACAAAGAACTAAGGAAACTACATTATGCTGTATTTTTGCAGATTATCCACAATAAAATACCTAAAATTTTGACAAACTAATTTTTCACTCTCGTTAGAACTTGTCTCTTCTCAACAACATACCGTAAAGAAATGAAATACAAATGTTGAGACAGTTGTGCAAATATGCGCATTATTTTGAATGATTACATTAATCCCTTATTTTGAATATAATTAATTAAATTTAAATAACTGGAATTTCATCCACGAAACATGAAAAAGTTACTATGCGAGAAACTTTCCCCTCGATTTAACCTGTGTGGCACAAAGAAGAAAAAGTTTTAAGACTGAATTCATTCTTGAGGTGGGTCAGAAGTCAGTATAGTACATCTCGGTTTTCTTCATAATCTGGCATCTTTGCGAAATTCACAAGCGCGCGTCGAGATATACAGCCAGTGTAAAATGTGAGTGGACACGAAGATATGTTCTGTTTTGGATCTGTGGAAACTGTCCAGTGGGAGTAAATAGTCATAACATACAACAATCTTGACAACAAAAAAGATCTTCCACGAGTTTCACAAAAATAGTTTCACAAAGCTAAACCAGTACCTTGGAACTAATGAAAACAAACATTCCGTCGAAACGAGGCGCAAAAGGTCTTTAGATATTTGGAAGTAAATGTTTACTAAGTGGAGAAAAGAGAAGAAATGTTCCTGGAAATTGAGCAGTAAGCGGCTCGCGCCATTTTTCAATATTGCTCCACCTTCACGAAGGGTCGAAATGTTTATTATGGAAGAATTGAATGTTACTTTGTCTTCGAGTTCGTAACTTGTCTGACTATCGCTTACCTTGTTTAGATTGGCATTTGCTAAGTGCAAACATCTGAATAATTCGTGTGAGTGATATAAACCGCGCTTACATACATAATATTTTACAGTTCACTTGTGTATACCCCTCTCAAGGACAGAGGTGTAATAATTAAAAAAATGTTCTCACGTTCATGTTTAAAACAGACGCTGCAAGAGAAAATCATTTTCCTCGTCATGTCTTCTACCCTTCCACTTACAAAAAGTTATTAAACCAAACAAACCGAAGGGGATTCGAAAAAATATACATTTTCAATTCTTCAAAATTCAAAAGCACTAACGGAAATGAGCTTATGCCATTGAAGTGTATGGTGATCTCACCTTACAAAAAATTTAAAGAAAGCAAATAAGTTTACCGGCACTTTTCTTTTTTACAAAGAAACTTCACATTACAAAAATCAAGATACTTAAATAATGGCTTGTTGTAAAGCAATTTAGAAGCCATCCAAGATTTCTTCGACTGTGATACTACTACATTCGCGTTGTTTTTAATATTCTAGTTTGTAGTACTCAGCGATTCGTATACTGTACAGGACACCACAGTTATCAAGTCTACACCAGAAGAAACCAGCAAGCATTGGCTAAGAACTATGACAATACTTTCCCTTTGTCCTCGCGAATGAATGAATGAATGCATGAATGAACTCGTAGGAATTCGCAATTCTCTTTTTCAAAAAGATTAATAATTAAACCTGTCGATTTTTCTCAGGAGTACAACGTTTGTTAATATTTTTTTCTTATTAGAATGTAGCATCATGCGTAAAAGGAATGAATCAGTTTATATTATGAATCCACAATTAAGTGGTTAACTGCATAAATTCCGAGGCGAAGGCACGCTTTTCACCCGATACAGAATGTTTCGAATGATAATCGACAATATAATGAAATCAATATTATTAGAATATTATAAAGAAATGAATGTATAGGTATTTGAAATTCATAATAAACTAAGGCACTCAGCATTCACCTGGATTAATGTATACATTTGAGAAATATCCCTGGCCTGGCATAAGGCTTGGAATTTAGCAACTGAAGTACCATAAAAGGCGAGATTTTTTCAAGTTTTACAACAATTATTTCCGTCCCATATGCAAGTTACAGTTAAAATATGATTCAACGTTTATTAAAATGACAGCTATACTACTTTCCATCCTACAGATAACAATTGAGGTTTCAACATAACGCAACAGGCAATGCATTCAAAATTTTGTCACTGTGAATTCATCTCTTCTAAATTAAGACTCCACTAGCATTAACACTTCCATTTTTCTACAAATCAATAGTATATTCACAATATAACCGAATAGCTACAAAATAAGAGTTTGGGGAAACGAAGGTGGTACATTTGGTCTCCAGTAGGAATACATGCGAAATGTTTTAATAACAAAAATAGTGGCACAGTATTTAAAAATTCTGTACTTCGAAGAAAAATACGTAGCAATTTCCAGAACGAGTAAATCTACACCCGATCTGACTGTAGCCAATGTGTTCACGAACACTACCTCAAGACGTAGTACAAAACTAATACTTTTGTGTATCCTGTAATCAAAATTTATATCCGTTTAATACCATGAACCCATATCAACTTTGTCTAATTGAAAATTATCCAAAGATTGGTTGAAGAACCTAAAAAGAAAAACTTGGGAACACCCCTCCGCCATTGCCACAATCGACCGTGTCCAGGAATGAGCGCGGGCGGGTAAGATGAGCCATGTACATGATGTAAATTAAACTTAGGGCGAATGACGCGTGAATGTAAAGAAAGAAAAAGCAAATTAAAAGATACAGAGAAGAAAATATTTCCTAGTATTAAGAGAAACAATGCTATTTAGTC
Organism: Acheta domesticus; assembly: GCA_031308135.1. NCBI lineage: Eukaryota > Metazoa > Arthropoda > Insecta > Orthoptera > Gryllidae > Acheta > Acheta domesticus. The sequence continues at coordinate 126,008,804 of JAHLJT010008446.1, read as the reverse complement.
AGGCATGCCGAAGTGCATATATTTTTAACTTTGCAATTAGATTAAACTAAAATTAAGTTAATTTTAATAGATTATTTAGTCCCCCTCCCCCAAACACAAACATCTCTAGCTGCTTAAGCCGCAAGGCCGTGACTCCATCTATACCCGTTGCATACAATAAATTCCCGCCTCCACAGAGGCGCTATGTAGAAAAAAAATCAAACAATGAGGCCGATGCAAAGTTTTTATTGGTTTCGACGACAAATAAACAAACAACTAGATGCCTCCCAGCCGCTCATTAAGCAGCTTTGGTCTGCGCGCACTTCAGCCAACCAACAGAAATGCACTTCCACGTGACTGGACTGGGCGACGCCGCCGGGCATTTCGGCGAAGAGGCGGCTCCCGAGTTCCTTGGCGAGCGGCACACTTCACGCGCACGCGGTCACGGCGGAGCGCCCACGCCGCGCCGCCAGGGCCAACGCACGGCACACCATCGGGAAAGGGAATGGGATGAAAGAATGCTTTGGTTTGTAATCAAACAGGTATGAATGATGCGTAAATGAAAAAAATAATTCCAAGAACGGAGCAAGAACATTACTTAGTATTAAAGAAAACTTTTTTTGTTGTTGCTCAATTTAGGTATGCCAAATTCCTTACGTATTAACTGTACAATTAGATTACGTCAAAATTAGGTTAGTTTTAGTTAGTTATTACGAACAGACTCCCTCTTAGCTACTTAAGGCAGCAGAAAAATGCAACCCAAATCACGAAAATAAATTTCCGCCTTCTCAAAGGTACTGTGATGGGGAAATTGAAAAGAAAAGAAAGAGAAAAAAAAGGAAAACTAGAACGAGCTACAAGCAACCAGAGGATGCGTGTTACCACAACTGACAGGGTGGTGGATCAGCAACCAATCAGTGGTGGGAGTAAAAAAGCACCAAAAGCGTGTCAAAGTGAAACTTAGGGTTTAGAAAAATAAAAAAATCGTTTCTGTTAGGTATGCCAAAGTGCTACGTTAGTAACTAGTAAATTAGATTTAAGCAAAAATTAAGTTAGTTTTAGTTATTTTTTGTTAATAGAAAAAACCCTCCCTCTGAGCTGCTTAAGCCGCAAGGCAGCAGCACGCTGTATATCCATTACGACAAATAAATTCCCGCCTCCTCCGGGGTACTCTGCAGGGGAAATATACAGGAAAAGAAGCATGTACTCAAAGTAACTTCTCTGGTCAGTGAGCATGAGCTCAACTTCTTATGGGTAAAATATTCTCAAAGTGATGAGTATACACGTATTTTCATTGCAAATCGAGAATATTCTCATTTGCCTATGCAACTGATGCGATTTGTTTCCGTATCTAGCTGTTTATCCACAATTTTCTGTTAATGATTTAACTTGTTTCGTTTGCGTGCTGCTGGTGCTTCGTGTGAAGACAGTCGTTGTTACTACCACAAACGGGTTGTGACGAGTATTTCTCGAACTTAAGCTTAAATTTCACGCGTAATGGAGCAAATAAAATGCGGAAGCGTTCCTTCAGTTGCCCAAAACACTGCACTATGATATCATGCTTCTTAAAAGAACCATTTTATCAGCTGTTTGTGATTGTGTGGGCGGCGGTACATTTAATACGAACAATACCATAACCTGTATTTACATCAAGGTATTGACATTGTTTATTTTCATTATTTCGTACATGTTTTAGAATTTTTCATACTCTGAAGTCATATCTATTCAGCCTAAGATATTTTCACACTAGTACTCAAAATTCACCTGCATGGCATATCCCTTGGACACTGACGCTTTCTCCCCCCATTTCTATTAATATATTTATCTCCACGGGATCGTAGGTTACTCAATATTTGTGTACAGTCCATAGCTCAGATATCGGAAATAATCTATTTCTCGTGATAATTTTTAATCAGTTCATTTCATCTGCAGATTGTGGAAATTTAATTCATTTTGAGGCATATTTTATTAAACGGTCAAAATCACATAATTCCCACAAAAAACTTCCATTTTCATTTCTTATCGACGAGTGCCACCTCTAGTTTCCATCTTTTCTTGGCCGAAAAAAAGCGTTGATACGTATTTAACATTTCTCATCGAAAATGAGAATAAACTCTGACAGTTCTCCCCACTGTATTACGCCTTGCCGTACATCTTTCGTTTCATATATTCATTAACTGGGCCATTTCTTGACAGCCTCGTACTTATAATTAAGGTACGAAAACCTCACTCTCAAAACTGAGGCACTTCCATTTCAGACACAAAACAATCTAAGACTATGCTCATGAAAAGAGTGAATTTCCAGTTTTTATTCATGCCTAGGAAAAGGAGTAGTTTCTCAAGTTTGCGAATTTACTAATTTTTTGGTAGTATCCTCAAAACTTTTATTCATACGCTACCGAGCAAATGCTCAGAAAGAAAATAGAACATGCTCGTTTTCAGTCACCGGACAGTAACCATTTCGGAGCACCTAGCAATATTTACAAGTCTAGGCCGAGGGCACTGAATTTTGGCGCGCCAAAGCAGTTACAATCCGGTCGCTACGAGAGCGCAAGAAGCCTAGCCATTGTATCGGTTAATTCGTTTCACGAAATCGGTCGCAAGAGAATGGAAAGCATTGATTCAGAGAGTTTATCAGCATGAGCCGCTTCAAGGGAGCTGGGGGAAGAGATTGCTGGGAGAAGAGCGTTTGAATCTGTACAGGGTTAAAGCATCTGTTGAAAAAAATATAAATAAGAATGTTTCAACTAGATATATTTTACCTACATTTCAATGCGTTCAACCACTATCCTACTTTTAAACATTCTGTTTCAAACTTTGGCTCCTGCTTTCAGACTAGTTGTAGTAGAAAATGTAGTACTTGTAAATCTATTTAAATTAAACTTTAAATATATTAAAATAACTTTGAAATATATTTAAAAAATATATCTGATGTTTAAGGAAATGTTTACATAAAATAATTATTAATAATTACACATTTTATATATTTATATATTGTTACGTTTAATTTTTAAAAGCAAAAATATATTAATATTGTTACTTTTGAAAATGTTACCCCTTGAATATTTTCAGAAGCCTCACTGTCACGATGACACGCAATTATAACGATCTTTGAGGAGACTTGAACGGACCCCTGTCCCATATTGATCTGGGCCCTTCTGTTCTTCAACGTTATATATTGCTTGCATTTTGTCCTGTATGGGTATCCCAAGCGACGTTAAGAACATCATTATACGCCATAAAATGAGGCCAGAGCCCACTTGCACATGAAGGACATACAAACCTTCCCCGGAAGAAATAAATATAAATATTTAGTATTTTCAATCAGTTTTAACTTCGTTACGCTATTTGAAAAACAGATAACGGGTTATTCAAGACTTTGACGGTTTCATATGAAGATTTTTTCTCAATAACAAACACGAATCTTACTTAAAGATTGCTCTACTACATCACACTTGTTGAATCACACCTTCAACATTATTCACTAAACAGTATCACTCATTATTTGAAGACTCAGTATCTACGAGGTAACGAATGATAATTCACATTGCTTACCAATAGTGCATGTAACAATAAAACAAATACCCTTCTACATTTGACAATGAAGTTATTTGTCAAAAAAGTCTTTATTTTTCAATTAGGTTTTGCGTCTTGGTTACACGCATCTTCAGGTGTGTACATAAAATACTGAACATAGTTTCATCTGCAAGTAAAATTACAAACGTTTAGAAGATATTAAATAAAAATTTTAAAGTTACAAAGAAGAGAATGAAAACCTTCAAAAAGAATGAAAAAAAAGCAAGTTTAAGTGAAAAATATATAATAAGCAGTAGATAAATTAAAAATAAAAATATAAATCGACGAAAGAGAACTTATTAAAACACGTTTAATTAAGTTCATATCGTAATTGTAAAACTTATAATAAATGTTTTTTTTAAACAGGATAATTCAAATATCTAACACGGGTAAAGTTCCCATTATAAAATCTTCCAAGCTCACTGTTTCACAATTAAGATATGTGCTTAATTAAACATGTTTTGGTAAGTTCTCTCTCATCTACTTTGTATTTTGTGCTTATTACTTATATATTTTTCACTTCAACTTGATTTTAATGATTTTCATTCTGTTTCTTTGTAACTTACTTAAAAAATTTTATTCAATATTTTCAAAAAAAGTTTGTTTGTCATTTTACTTCCAGATGAAAACGTGTCTAAAAATGTGCACACCTGGAGATGCGTGTAGCCAACACGCGAAACGGCGTAATTGAAAAACAAAAACTTTTGACAAATAACTTCATTGATTGTCAATAATGAAAGCATATTTGTGGTTTATTGTTAATTTCATGCAACATGCATAATCATTTCAAGATACATCTATTGTTAAAATATAGTTTAATTTAAAAATCATCCAATATAGTTTTTAAAAAATCGACTGAAACTAAAAGGGAATATTGGTTAGAAATAGCTTAAAACAGATTGCTTCACAAAAATATAGGTATAAACGTGAATGGCAAACGTCTAAGTAATGACGTCTGCATCAAAAAATTGCAAGTGCCCTACAGAATTGGAAACGGGTAAGAAAATCGGTGCTAACTACACAAGTATCTGAAAAATTCAGTGAGAAGTCAAAACTTACGTTTTGTGATATTTTATCGCTGGAGTAAGAAGCTGTTTAGAGATTAATAATGAATAACTGATTCGAAAGCAACGTTCACACTTCAAACTCGCCTAAGTCTTCCTATAGGAAATTTATATTTCCAGTTTCAGAAAATTTAAGTTTTCACTGTTCAAACCACTTTACGTGTGCATAGAATGCAAACTCTAAAAACAGCAACTTTCAAGAACATATCCTTAAGTAAGACGTGAACCATCAACACCAGATGCAAAGAGCGCATGGAAACTTCTGCGTACCGACTGCAGTACGTATCAACGATCTTCAATGATCTCTGACACCCAGCAACAGCACATTCAGTATGGACTGTGCGTTGTGTAGATGACGTTGAATCGATTTCGAATTTCCATTCCTTATACCGTTCTACGGTCATTGCTCCAGAGCGTTTCCATGGCCATGTATTTCCATTCATTTGTGAAACCTAGCAGATGATAAGCGGAAGACGGTCCGCGGCAGGATTGCCATGTATGTGAATAACTTTTGTCAAGCGTTTCCATTAACTTGTAAAATCCATGGAAGGTTGGGTTAGGCAGTTACAGCGACTGTCAAGTCTTTCGGATTTTATCTTACGATTGCTGAAACTTTAAGCACACGGGTGGCCAATATAATTATATGATTTATGTTTCCCAGCCGACAGCCCAATATCATTAGGTCTGCGTGCAGTATTAACAGAGAATCCAAATTACGTTTTTCGAGGTCTTTACCCCCTTTGTTAAGAGTCCGATCGGTGTATGTATTAAGCTCATCTCGGGAAAAATGAATTCACATACATTCAGCTGACCCCTGCTTTCGCGATTCAAGGTTGACGGCCACTGACGGGGAAGGCGTTTGCCCGGGCAACTCGCGCCACCCGGCTGATCCACACAACGCTCGCAAAAGGCGCCAGTACGCTCGAACACGCTCCACGCACCGGACACGCGCACACAACATTACCGACAAGCAATGATTCTAAGGAAATCGCACACTGTTTTGGGATGTATTTTTTCCGACTTTTCTTGATGGGTCACACTGTTCTGGCATTTATCTAGTTTCACATGATAGAGCTAACAGAGATAGGGCTGCCAAACGAGAACGTTTCGTTTTTTCCAGTGAGGCCAGCTGATAATGGTATGACAATATTTCACAAAAAATAGTTGTTTCTAAAATGATATTAGTTTTCCAAGTTACGAAGTAGAGAAGAGTGCAAAACAAATGAATAACACATATTGAAATAATATGAAATAAAATATTACACAAAGATATAAAATAAAAGAACTGAGATCTACCGTCTCTAGAAAGGCCATTCATTTGAATGCGAGTAACAATTTTTACCCACGTTTTTACAGTGTGTAAAAAAGCAAAGACGATGAAATGACAAAAGAATACTCGCTACTTGCTCTATCTTAAACGCCATCAAAATCTGCTTGAAAGTTCATTTCCGAAAATGAAGACTCGTCAAAAAGCATTTCCCAAATGCCCAATTTCTATTACCGAGAGCGATTTGACCAGGGACTGTTTGAGGACTTTCTTACGGCCTGATCCAACTTTCTCCGCCTCACAAGAATGAAGCAGAGGCGCGAAGGCATCCGCGTCGGCAGGGCCCCTCGGTTTTTGTGCCACAGGTACTACCATAAACGACCCGAACGTCTCACACCCCGCGCCGGCCCAGCACTGACAAGCGACAACACTGCTTTCCCAATACTGCCCTTTCAACCGCTTCCTCCGGGCTTCTTCGCTTGTCTCAGTTAACTTACGATACCCTGCAGTTGACAAAACATTCGCAGCCCTCCTCCCGCGTGAATAGAGCGCTACCTGCCGAACATATCGGGCGGAACGAATTCATGTATTGGAACGTGAAATCCACGCTGGTTTCCGAAGTCCGACCTCAAAACGATACACACAAGGTGTGATACGGAATGACAGTCGACGCGGTGCTCGGTTTCTCTTCGAGGCGGTAACTCCGGCAGCACGTATTTCGCTACCTTCCGAATATTCGCGAATCTACGCGAATCTTAACGTTTCAGACACTGACACTGCTCTGGTTTTACACTACACGATATTATTCTATTCCAATTGAAATTAGACTTGGAAGTCATTGGTTCGATAATTCCAAACTATTTTTTATGCTAATGAATACAGAAATTAAACTAAACTAATGGGAAACACGTACGCCCTTGCGGTGCTTAAAACATTTGGGTCCGTAAGAACTGACTATATTTTGCCGAAAACACTTCGAATTAAATATACTTACAACAGGAGTTAAATTTCGGTTATCGTCGTTGTGACCCCTTTTTAAATCCCGTTTGTTTCCATAGCAATATAGAATAAGTCATATTCACAGAAAATGAAAAACCACCATTTCTTCAAAATTGTTAATATAAAAGCTATGACCTAACATAAGTTACATTACACCAAGTGGAGAATTTTATTTTACATAAAAAGTATGAATGGTGTGGTTGTAATTGCTTCGGATAAGACTAATGCACTTCTAATTATGTATTAATTAGATATTAAATAATATTAATATGAATAATAACTATTAGAATAATTTCGTGAAGTATGAGAAAATTATTTTCAAATGTATAATTCCAACAGATCATTAAATTTTCTTTCAGCGGGTTAATGTAAACATTCATAAGCTGAATTGTATTCATATTCCTATTTGATGGAATTACAGTGTGAAAAGAGGGCTCATTAAGGATGCAATTCACAATAGTATTGTAAGTTAAATGGTTGGTACCTGTACATTATTTTGTAATCGTTGATGCTGCTGAAGCTTAGGTGTCTAACTCATTAAACTAAATTGAATACAATTTCACAATATCACACACTTCTATGACTAAGATAATGTACGAGATAAAATATTACTACGAAACTGAATGCTTGGAACGTAGAGGAGATGCCTGGCAAAGTATCACCCTCTCTTCCAGGAATTGGAAATTCATATAACTACACATGATTTACAGTGCAAAACCATACACTCAATAATTGAGAAATGATTGAGTCTAACCTGATTTCCAGATCCATCTCACGGATTCTTTTACAAAAAGAGAACCTACGGCTTGTCGCACATACTTACACGAAGTGAACAAAGGTCAATCAAAGTCCGTACAGTAGAGGAATTACGAGTACCTTAAGTTCAAGCATAACGTATTATCGGATACAAAGTGTAACCTCACACTGGTAGTTTTCAAGAGTCAGAGCCCAGAAGTTACGCTATTGTTAACAGTTCATACGTTTTAAAAGCAAGGATTGAGCACTTATTACAACGAAAAAAGAAATGTTTAGAGATGAGATTGGACAGTATCACAAACACAATGTACACGTAAACTTGAACATTAATTTCGATATCTTGTTGAAAGTGATACAGATGAAATAAATCTATCGGTCCCAATCTCTTGTCCAGAAAACACATTTTGTGCTTATTATTTTCATGCTCAATTTTGTTCCTATAGGTTTTAGGGTTTTAATTCGTCGCAATATTGCAACAGTTTTTCATAGAGATAAGAAATATCTCGTGGAAAACATTTTGGGCTGCATCTATACAGAAGGCAATCTCACCCAGGCTTGTGGCATGGGAAAGTAACATCATTCCAAGATGACCGCTTTGAAGATGTACCACCCATCGATAAGAAAACAGCATTCACAATGTTTAATATTACAGGATTCTGGAATTATGTACTCGTATGTGATAAGAACAAAGAAATGTTTCTGAACATTTAGAGATTATACTGAACATCAAAAAGGAAAATAAATACCGTTAAAATCAATATTAATATATTTGTTACCATTTGGACTGCATAAATCTAAAAGACGAAATATGCGGGTAACAAGTAACCGCCGCTTCTGAGAAGACTCCCACCTCGACCAGGCTTTTTGTGCATTTTCTCTGATTCTTTGAGCGAATACTGAAATGGCCTCCTCCTTTTGCTTCTGGACATAAACGTAGCTTCACTATCTGCCCACATTTTCTTGAACTCATTAGGAAATATAGTTATTCAAATGATAGTTCTCTGTGTTCTCGCAGCAATAAGTAAATTTCTTCAAGATGGGCACGATAAGGGTTAGTCAAAATCTGTAGCTGATTTGCCTGTGCAACTAGTTTATGACGTTAAATAAAAAGGGGAGTGGATAATCGAATAAAAACTTTCTTATAATGAGTTTTACTGCGAACAACAGCACGAGCATATTTGAGACCCTGGAGTTTTAAAAACAGAAGGGGGTCATTTTGAGCGCTGAAAGAATCGCCACACATCCAGACGACACTATATTCTAGCGATGTGATATCTCTGGCCAATCTATATGCCTTTTGAGTTTCGAAGCAGAATATAAAATACAATTGAGAGGCAGACGATACATCAATAAGATACAGAAACCCTCATTTCAAATGACTAATATACTCTTACTATATACAAACATTTCGAATGACGTGATCACAGAAAGTTAATTAGATCCAACGTTTCGTCGAGGCCATCAGTTCATCGCCCAACACGTTCTGTAACTTCGCGCAGAAAACTTAATTTACGTATGCAAGGCGTTCTCCCGCAACCACCTAGATTACTACGGTTTCTGCGATCAATTCCGCGCCCCCAGACGGCACACGATCTTCCCTTTTTCATCCATGTCCCCTTCTGTCCCCTTATAAACGCAGTTACATGCGATACTCTACCACACATGTCGGCAGACCAGTCGGGAGCTTAGTGTTTCTCGGCTGGGGGCGGTGTCCCGCTGGGGGAGATACCCTGAGAGGAGAAGTCCCGTACAGCATACGCGTAGGTTGGGGCCGGATATCACCTTTCAGAGAGGGAAGGTCACCGCCTCCTCCCGGCAGTAACCTGCACTGCACTCACGAGACGAATGATAAAAGTAGGTGGCGCCGGGAACACGAAATACACAAAACCACCGAGGACTATTCTTCCACGCCGTTGGGTAATTGTCAGATGTTTCCATCCCATCATCATTATCATCCCATTATCATTTCGAATATCATTATAATCATTTGTAATAATTATTGCATTGTCAGCACAACTGACAGTGTCATCATGATCCCACCTATGGATTCAATCAAGATCAGGGTGATTTTCAGTTTGCAGAGGGTAATACGTACTAATATGGGCCACTTTTCTAGACACAGCGGCGAATTCCGATGCCACGCACGCAGGAGCGACTAATGAAGCAGATACTACAATGCTTGCATTGCAATACATCGGTTGCATTGTCACGCCTTGTATGGAATCCAATAAAAAAGAAACGAGTCTGTAATAAACAGACACCTATACGGCACAAATAGTTATCTTCCGAAAACGTGCACAATCGTCTACGAAAAAGCTTAATTCATCTTAGAACTGCGGGAGTTTGTTGGAAAAATAAGTTCGGTCAAATTTCCACTTTTAGACTGTGGAGAAAAAACGCAGAGCAAAATGCCAGCATTCTACTGTCATAATGTAGCTCGCAATACTTTCCTGAGTAAATACAATTCTGTGAATAGCACTGAGTAACGAAGTGTGGGAACCGACCACCCCTTGCGCTCTCCCTCGAAGTGGCTTGTTGGACTCCTGGCCCCTGTTGGCGGGTGGCGCTCGGAGGGTGCGCAGGGTTGAGGTTGAGGGGGGCGGGGAGGGCGCTGGGCGCGAGGATCGGCGCCGTGGAGCGCCACGCTCCTCGCAGGCCCGCGGGCCGAGTGACGGCCATCCGCCTTGCGTAACGTGCGCAAGCGCCGTGGCGCCGCAGCGAGTGGCGGCGGTGGAGGCGGAGTCGGAGGCAGGGGCGGGCGAGCCGGCGCGGGAGGGCGAGCGTGGGCGAGCGTGGGCAAGCGTGGGTAAGCGTGGGCGAGCGTGGGCGGGCGAGGGCGAGCTGGGACGGGCAGACAGGCAGTGGCGGGCGAGCGCGGACGGGGAAGGGGCTGGCAGTGGCGGGGGAGGGGCTGGCAGTGGCGGGCGAGCAGGGGCGGACGGATAAATGGAGGGCGAGCAGGGGCGGACGGATAAATGGAGGGCGAGCGGGGGCGTGCGGGAGAAACAGTGAGTGGGGACGGGTGGGCAGGGGCGGACGGATAAATGGTGGAGGGCGAGCGGGGGCGTGCGTGCGGGCAAGTAGTGGCAGCCGAGCGGGGGCGGGCGGGCAGGCAGGCTGGCGGGCGGGCGGGCGGCGGTGGGCAGAGGGCAGCGAGGCGGCGCGGGCGAGCGGTGCGGCGGTGGGCGCAAAGCGCGGGGAGAGGCGCGGCGCGGCGGGGCAGGCGGAGAGCTCTCGTGGAGTAGGGGAACGGTGCGGGAGGGAGGGGAGTTGGCGCAGCGGCGGCGGTGGTGGCGGCAACGGCGGGCGCACCGGGCCGCGACTCGGCGCGCCGTGCCGCGGGCCGTTTCGTCATTTTTATTGTGTAAGGCCCATGTCGTGTGCGTATGTGTACACAGAAAGGGAGGACAAAGCGCGCGGCCGCGTACGCGCCTGCGTGAGGGGCTCGCGACGCGGCCGCGTGGGCGGACGGGCCACCGCAGACGCCGCGGACGCGCCCGATTTTCACTGCGGTATTTTCGAGCGCACTTCACGTGGACGCGGCTGACCGCCGCGGAAGAAAAACACGTGTCCGCTGCGCACGCGAGCGCCGGAAAGCCACCCGCGCCCGCTCGCGCACCGCTGGCAGGAACGTGAGCGCCGCCCAGCGATCGGAAGTATTAGAGACCAATTTCAACGTGCGAATGCGTTCTCTATACGACACACAGAAACGCAGCTTTCACAGAAGAGTTGATGTCGAAAACTACATCGTTCATTGGAGGGGAGCATTCCTGTGAAGAAAAAATGTTTCATTACGATGACTTGAATATCTTAAGTCTTGAATGAATTATAGCAAAGGAAACAACGATAGTTTCAAAAGAATAGTTAATTAAGCTATTTCAACCACACATTTGGGAATTAATTCAAGGACAATGATTTGAATATGAATTATATACAATCTGAATTATGTTTGCTTGTGCTACTTCTTTAGTAAGAAATGAAATGAAACATGAAATAATTCCCCCATATTCGAAATTTTGCAATTTTCAAAAATTCAGAGGCTTCCACGAAAACGAAACTCGCACCATTTTCAAACTCTTTCCACTATTCGGCGGAAACAAAAAATGAGAACCGTTTTCGAGAAAATAATTACAAATTGCATTAACTTGAAGCAGAAATTACGGCGAAGAACGACAACTTTTTCAGAAAATTCCACAAGACCTTTTTTTAAAGACCAAGTTTTTACAACAGATTTTATTTACGACAAAAATCGATATCATCAATATTGTACTTTGGCGGTGTCAACTTTTTACAGTTTTCGAACACAAAGGAGTTCGTGGAAAATGGGACTAACACAATATTTTTTATCGTCCCTTATTACATACGAGGAGAACATTTAAAGAAAAAAATTGGAGCCACTGTTAAGAAAATAATTGTTTAATTGCCATTTCAGGCAGAATTGCGCTAACACTACTCACATTTTTGAAAAATTTTAAAAGACCTTTCTTCAAATCTCTCTTAAACACAGATTTTATTAAGGAATAATTTATATCTTGAATGCTGATGTAGGAAGACGCGGAAAATATATTGAACTTTTGTCATTTTTGAAAAATTAGAGACTTTAACGATAAAGAGACATGCACCACAGTTTTAAGCATTTTTTAAGTTATCTGAGGACTCAATGTTTAATAACAAAATTGGAGTCTTTTACGAAAAAATAATGAAAAAATTGAGGCTTCATATTAAGTATCCCCCAAAAGCAGAATAACTGTTTGCAAGTCAGAGAGCCTCGAGTTCGTTCAGATGGAACAGAGAATATTAATTTTGGAGAAAATCGTCAACGGTTTAGGCGCTGGCGCTAACGAAGGGCAGACGAACATTTAGCTCTCAATCAACTTTTCGGTACCAAGGACAAACATGGATTTCGAATGTACGTGTAACTTCCTCTGTACGTGTAACTTCCTCTTCCGAATGTACGTGTAATGTACGAATTACTTCCTCTAAGTAATTTATTTAAAATAAGAAAAATATGTATCCTCTTTTGTTAAGAGGGATTTTCTGTTGAAAAATCGCCGATTTCCGGCGTAGTAAGGTGATAAAGTAAAATGGACTTCCTCCTATCTGAATCCTACTTCACCGATTTCCCATTGACGTTACAGAAGAAAACTAGGCAATGAGTAATAGGATGAGCGTCATAACAAATAATTTATCAACTACGGACATTGTGATTGCGCTTTGTTAGAAAGTAATAGTTGAATCACAAGCAAAAAAAAAAAAATACATTAACTGCGAAACATTACCATAAAAAAAAACATTTCGTAAAAAACTTGCAGTGACTCAGCAAGGGTCCAGATTTCTGAAGCCAAGTGAAAAGTTTAAGCACCGAATGCCAGGTTTTCTCTGTTGCTTCACAAATGATCGCGGTTGGATTTTACGTGTCCTTGGACAGCAGGCAGTACGACGGCGTTCGCGTGATTTCTAGGGCCTCGCAAAGGAAGTCCGCTCAATCGCAGGAAAGGATACACGTCATATTGTCTTATCCACACATCTATTGATCAGTAACTCGATGTATCGATTGAGGTTGATACGTTTCCAATGTAGACGTATTCGATAATTTTACAGAGAAAATACACGATTTTATTTTCATTTTAAGGAAATTAATTTATGTGTATTTCAGATTCAAACACATTATCATCCAAATCTGTAGCTTTAATGTAAAGTCTTTGGATAATATTTAAATAAAAATCAAACCTTGGGTGATTATAAATATATCATTAAAAATTTGATATATATCCGTTATAAATCACTAAAATATATCAAATACACGTTTTGGTATCTATCTAGCCAAGCGAGGGGCCTCTGGCCACTACTTTCGTTTTAAAAAAATTAATTTGTGCTTTGTAACTTCTGTGTAAACAAATTTTAAACATATTACAGTTGCCGAGCTCTTCCATTTTTGGGCATAGAAAACCACTTGATAAAGTATCGATTAAAAAACTTGTTCCGATTTTTGTTTCATTACAAAATTAGATTTAATGATCGTCAATTTAATGAAACGTCAGAACGATTCATGTAAATGTCGGAAAGAATATAGTAATTGACAGCGTTTCACCAATATACTTGTAGAAGCATTAAACTATAAGAAACACGTACTTGATTTTTTTCAGAACTTACTTGAGGGAACCGGCTATCAATTGTGCTAATTGATTTGTCTCATCGATATGAATCGAATGAGCTACTGATCACCGGTGTAGGTGCCGTATATCACCAAAAACCCATTTTCGTTGGTTAAAAACAATAAAATAATTTTTTGGGGAAATTTCTTGTAATTTTCTGGGCGATACGCGAAAAAATGATCAGTTGTTCCCCAGAACATGTCGTGTGATCATGTGAAGGTGTCATCTGACCCCAGACATGTTGAATGACACCTTCATTTATCTCAATTAGTGGATCCCAGAAGTGGTCTAAAGAGAGTCGAACGGATGGACGGACTGATGTAGGTTACTCGATTACTAATGTTGATCACCTGGTTTAAAGAATTCTTTGGACCTTCAATTACTTCTCCCAAAAGTCACATAAGGTGGGTTACCATCATCTATCCCCAAGCGCCTCATATTCAAACCGACACAGATTTTTTTTGTAATTCTTTTTATACTTAAGATTATCGATAAATTTCAGTAACACTACGAGTTTTGAAATGGAAAGAGAAATTTCAACCAACAAACAATGGTTTCTTTCAATGGTCAATTGCAAAATTCAGCTTTTAATTATAGTTTGCACATGAGTGCCATTTAATCTTACAATTAGAAAAGAGGGAAGGGGTCCTACGTTTTTCCGTAAAAAGGCAACAATGAAAAGGGTAATATCTTATCGTCATTGAGCCTATTAGAGAAACGTGTGTACTGCCAGGGGTATTACGTGTTCCAGTAAAGTGTATAAATATTAGCAAACAAATTTTTCACATGAACAATCTTAATTGGTAGGGATTTCTCCGTTCGTTGGCCCTTTCAAAAAATGCCAACAGGACAGTACGGCCATGGGACCCTTTGAACAGAAAAAAGTTAGTTGTTCATTGTTTTATAATTGTACTAAATTTGTCCCTATTAATGGGATATTCTGGCTAGTAGACCTTCTTTTCCGTATAAACACTTTAAAGATTCCATCATTTTAAAAGGCATATGAGAAAATGGGGAAAATTTTATATTTACTTCTGAGAATGCAAATGAGGGACAATCACGGTGCATGCCTTAAGGCATTGAATAAATCCAGAAAACCTACCAGGAGAGCGGCTGACTGTCGACGACATTGACATAATAGCAAAAAAAATACAATACAAAAAAAGCAATGATAAACACGAACAATCAAGATTTTAACCATTCTAAGCGCTGCCAGTATTACACTTTGAACAGGAAAAATGAATACTGAAACATTGTGCACATTGCGTGAATTTCGTCAATAGACTATAAACCAACAAATCTTGTACAGCAAACATTTTTATGAATATCCTGGGAGCAAATGAGAGAATGGTCAAAGTGAGAGTTCAGTCGGGTAAATCTTCATATTACTTCAAATGTAGTATAGTTTTCATAGACCCCTCATTGCCCACCACAACTTCCTCGAAACTGTTTTTTAGTGCATGGTATTATTTCACCTCGTTCTCAAAATATTATTATAATCTTTATTCCAAGCAGTTTAACCTATTACGGAATTATTATTATTATTATTATTATTATTATTATTATTATTATTATTATTAATATTATTATTATCGCGCCTTAGTATCCATGGATCTATTTACTGATATTTTTCTTCAGTATTATGCGTGCATCCAATAAAAAATAGGAGTCAACCCACGCGTATACATTGAATACGGTTTTAACAATATATATATATATATATATATATATATATATATATATCAATTTCAACTATAGACTGTCTCTATTGATATTCTGAATTATAAAAAAGTTCCAAATAATTATAGACAGTCATAAACAAAATATATTTGTTATCTTGACGACAAATATATAGTCGTCAAGATAACAAATATATTTTGTTTATGACTGTCTATAATTATTTGGAACTTTTTTATAATTCAGAATATATATATACATATATATATATATATATATATATATATATATCAGTATCAACAAATGCATGCATTAATAGTTTACAAAGATTGATTCTTTCAGTTGACCATCGCAATCAAATACAGGAAGTAGTAGCAATCAAATGAAATTATAAGAAGATACAGATAACTTGGTAAGCTATTTATGAGGTTTTTGCCCCAGCGTAGTACTGAAATGATAAAATTCTGAATGCAGTGATTATACAAGCGGTTTAGTGACTTTTCCTCTGCGTTTTTTACACCAGAAAATCACCCACGCTCCTCGTCGAATCTGAATGCACAACTCTTTGACGACAAAACGTTTTGCGTTCATGTACCCTTTAGAAATTGACATTACCTATTACATAAACATGAATGCTACGGATGCCAGTCGTACATTTCGGAACTCTGAATCGAATCAGGAATGCTTTCCGGCGTAATGTAAATGACACACCTACAATGAAATTTCAGATCTGAGGAGCATCACTGAGAGGTTCAGCTTAGTTCATCAAACAATGAATCACGATTACTCGGTTGAGTGACATGTTAAACGGTGTAATAGCACTCCAATCCCGTTACTCACAATAGCCGTTAAGTTAATTAGGATGTTAACTCTTCCCCACGTCTTGGTTCGAAGCCTAGAGAGAGGTCGAGGGTCCTGTACGGTAAATAACTACCCTCTTCTGATAAGCTTCTTCGACCATTTTATAACATGTATATCGTAGAATCGCTTTATATTTCCATTAGTTAATGAATGTAATAGCAAAAGCGAAGTGGGCATTAGATTGAAGACTTTATTTCTGTTATGGTGGCAATTCCTAATCTCGTAGTCATTATTTGAGAGGACGAATGACATTGATGAATAGGTAATTATGTTATGATAACAACGATGAAGCAATGGTAGAATGGGAGGCTGGGAAAACGGGAGAACCCCGAAGACCTGCCGCGAACCCGCTTTATCCACCACAAATTCCACATGGATCGACCGCGATTTGAGCAGCGGTACCCTAAGTAGAGAGCGAGCGGTCTGACCATTGCGCCACGGGCCGTCCCGCTACACTGCCAACTGTCAAAAAAACGAATTTCCAGAACTACATCATTGTTATCTCTACCGCAAACAAGTGCATCTTCGGCGTGTAACTATGTCACCATAAATACGATAATTACCATCTCGTCTACGTTCACAAAATGTTGAATACTCTGATAACGAGCGATTAGCGCTATCTTCGCCACTGCAACCAATCTCTGCCCAATCCACTTGCCGGATACCTTTCTCATAAGTCGGCTATACCAAACTTTCAAAAATAATCGAGTATTAGGTAACAGGACGAAACGAAAGAACCATATTACCTTCGAATACAAAATAGTAGTAAAATTATTCTATGCTGAATTTAAGAAAGCAAAGGATGGATTATCTCTAATATTAACCCCATGATAGTGTTTGTACAACAGCAACTTAATTTTCACTCAGCATGACGGCATAATAGATTGAACAGCACGTTATCTGAGTGCGAGGTGCACCACACACTATCGCTAATGCGAATGCAGGCGTTTGCCCACGTGACAAAAATTAACGGAGGTCTTCGGACGGAGTGGGACGGGGAGGGGATGGCGAGGGGACGGGACTGGGCGGGACGGGGCATAATGGTGCGGATCAGGACGGGGCGGGGCGGGGCGGGGCGGGGCGGGGCGGGGCGGGGCGGGGCGGGGCGGGGCGGGGCGGGGCGGGGCGGAGCGGGGCGGAGCGGGGCGGAGCGGGGCGAGGCGGGGCGAGGCGGAGCGAGTCATGATAGGGTAGATCAGGGAGGATCGGCGCGGGTGGGATCGAGGAGGATCGATGATGGAAGGATCGGAGAGGAGATGGTTAGGGAGGGGGCTGGGAGGGGTAGAGCGGGCAAGGGAGGAGCGTGGAGAGGCGGGGTGAGGCGGAGCTGAGCTGAGCGGACCGGAGCAGAGTGCGAGGGGGAGGGTGGGGAAAGATGGAGCGGGGCGATGACGATTGAGCGCGTGGCTAACCGCCCCGCCCACGCCGCCCGCGGACAGGGCCACGCGAGCGCGAGCGCGCGCCCCGGCCGGGCCGGGCCGGGGGCTGGCATTTCCCTCGCAAGCCCAAGCGCTCCACTTGAGAGAGCCGCGGTCGCGGGCCCGGGCCCCGGGCGCGCAACACTGATTGAAAATCGCGCAACGCCTCGCGCACCAGCGCCTGCCGCTCCAAGACATTTCCATACATTCCGCCAACGGATGCTTTAGCATGCTGACAACAGGCCGGTATGCAACAAGGCGATCCAACAAATACCCAGGAATGCATTTTATAATATGTTTTTATTAATCGTACGATGATGTGGGTATTTTCAGATAACTTTTTTGTACCTAAATTACACATGAGAATTGTATTAATTTGAAATAATAGTTTTGTGGTGTTTACAAAGCATATAAAAGATACGCAAGATAATTTCTAATGTTCTAGAAATTCAAAGCGATCATTCAACTTTGTGATAGCAAATTTATCAATGGGATGAACAATGAAGTGTCGGTGTTTCCCATTACATTACTGCGGCAAGATAGTACATTGCAAGTACATTAAGAATGTAATTCGACGATAGTTCAGTGAAAAATTATATGAACATTATTTTGTAATCCTTTAGAATATAACACTAAATCAACGGGGAATTTCGACAGCGAGAATAAAGTTACGCAATCTTCCGCTGCACTTTTACTACAATTCATGGAAAATACGTTTATGAAATTGAAGTTAAGCGATATTTCAGGAGCATCCCGAGATTTTTCATTAATTTCATTGGCATTGGCGCCAGAACATATCCCAATAGATTTGAAATGAAGGAAAAGCAACGTATAAGAAATTAGAGACTGAATTGGCACATCTGTAAGTTCTGTTAGAAGGATTTTCCTTTGCCAGGGAAAGAGTTTAATGTTTACAAGACCACGCGGAGTCAAACCAGTTCAAAGAAATAAATAATTTCACGTAAATGATTATTCCCCAGCTGTTTTCGGCACGTCCCAATAATGAAATGGGATTTATGACAGTCAAATAATGAATAACGAAACCTATACAGGTCTCGAATTCGAGGTAACGTATGGAAATTTTCCCTTAGTGATAGACACCAACGTACCCGATCAAATCAAAATCATTATAGAACAATGTACGATGGAAAGATACCACACTGTTTACTACTGGCTAGTCACGGACTGAGAGTTATAAAAAAAAATTAATTACTAAAATCGTTACCCTTATCAGTTTTACGAACAGTACAATGAAGTACACAAATAGTAACAGATATTCTGCGTTATTTCTTCCGATTTTATGGGAATACATACTCGAAAAAAATCAACTGTTGATATATCTTGTTATGAGAAACGGTTATGAAATAATAGAAAACAACTGCGATGTATTATATCCCATGTTACTGAAATCACAATACGAGACAAATTATTGGATTTGTCTTGTTACATTGTATTAACCGCATCAATAAACAGATCAAACGTCAGATCTGTTCAGCAGGCTTTAGTCCCAAGCAGTAATGTCAGGAGACTTTCTTTTCTCTAAGGGACAGAGACGGCTTATGAGTTACATCTCAACTCTCACACACGTTAAATAATCTCACGTAATAAATAGGTCATTGTAAAAGCCCTCATTGTAATAAGGCTTATTTACGATGCCATATTAACGTTTTTCTCCGATTAGAAACAGAATTTTCAACAATAAGTTTCTATACTGGTCATTTTCCATTCCAAATGTAAAATAAAAAATGAGATAATTACAGAATTTTATATCCGTATCTTACTAATTCAATATTATAATATTCACTATTACATTACTAATTGTGGTTCGATCATCTCAAAGCACATTATTGCAATCGCTGTAATTGGGACATAATAGGGATGGCACTGATAATGAGACGGGGAAAGGAAGGAGTACCCCTTTTAATGAATATTGTTCACAATCGACATTTGGACTAAAAGTCAACGGTCGTGAAACTGCTGGGCTCACCATTTCGTGTGGGTCACTGCGAAATATCGCTCAATTGATAAAAAAAAAAGTCTTTTTCGTTCCTGCGATTAAATACATAAGCCTACGGATCGGCAAGAAATTACAAATATTTATAGGATAAATTCGGTTAACAAGTAATACTAAAACGACAAACTTTGTCCCAAAACAAACGAAAAATATTCCAAAAAATGAAATTGAGGTAGTAAACGTGGGGTTGAAATTAGTTGAATGAGGTTGGATCTGAAAAGAAAGCATAAATTGTCCAACTACACCGTCCTTGCTCGGCAACTATGTTACTTATGTTAGCAAGTCACTGAAGTGATTCTCCAACAAATGGGTCACTAATCAACATTTCTTATTACATCGATATTCACTGAAGTTGGCAACAATTTAGTTCCTTAACAGGGTTGAAATTTACAGGGTACGTACAAAACAGTTGATCATTCCTTTCAAATATCAGAAACATCGATTAAACTGCACATACACACACTCATTTAACATGCAATATCAAGAAACAATAGTAGCACTAGGCCACGCCACACATCAAGCACAAACTCATGCACAATAATTATAAAAGAAACATGACCATTAATTGTACAATTAAATGCAGAACCGAACAAATCGATGAATGTGATGTATCTTTCATGAAAATCTCAATAGTTTTATCGTCTTACAGTAACTAAATAAACCAAATGGTTTCGACATATGAAGTAAGTAAACTCCTCCCACTGATATTTCAAAAATATTATTACACCACCTTTCGGTGCAAGTCGGAAACGATCGGGAGAAGCAACGCGAATTGACTCTGATGTGGGCGAGTTACGGAAGCCCTCTCACACACTGGCATGAGAGAGCGCAAATGTCTTTGCAAACACGAAACACGTTTCTGAACAAGCCACCAAGCGAGAAGAGGACAGCGAAAGGGAGAGTGGAAGCGCGAGAGCGAGAGTGAGAGTGAGCGTGAGCGTGAGATCGCGAAAGCGAGAACGACTGGCGAAGCGGGAAAGCGAGAGTGGGAAGACGAGTGCGACGGAAGAGCAAAAATGAGACAAATGAGTTTGCAAGCACATTGTCTTCACTGTATGCGTAACATATGGACCGTACAGGAACAGAATACACGTCCGTTATTTACAACAGCAAAGACTTATACGTCCGAGTGTTCTCATGAAATTTCCTACCTTAATATCAAATCGCGAGAAAATGTGAGATTAATGAATATACAAATGAAATGAAAGTCAACAATAAATCTGAAGCGAAAAAAAACAACGAAAAAGTGTTTCATTACGAAGATTAAAATTATTTATTTCAAAACTAGATTTTACACCCGGGGGCGCCAAACCAAGGAAGGCTTCAGGGATTCATTGAGTGGCGAGTCCCTTCTGCTGGCGCAGCAGTAGCTTCCGGACGATTGCAAAGCGTACCCCACTCCCTGCAGAGCTCTCCTCCGCATTACACATGACAGCGCCACGGCCGCGTGCCACCCTCCACTGTTTAAGACGGAGAAGCGAGCGGCTTTTACCACGATGGCAATTCACAGCACAAAGGAAAGAAGCCATTGATAAAATAGATTAATGTAATTTATAGTTTTGAATATGCCTCTTATTCCTCTCGATGCAAATCTAACATCGGACTAGATTTCGGTTGAAAATCTAGCTATTCAGAAGATTAAAACATCCAGTTCGTTACATTTTTCTAGTTAAATTGATAACTCATGTTTACCTTATGCAATGGAAACAGTGAACAGTATCGACTACCTTTGGCTGTGAAAGTCATGAGTACAATTAAATCTCCCTCTTCACACTTCTTTTGTTACTAGCTACTCCACTTCTTCACATTTTCCCTGCAATATCTGCTATCTGAGTAAACCGTCATCTCCCTGATCCTTTCTTTTCTTCTCCTAGATCACTATCACTAAAGCCAACCACTTTCCGACCTTGTCAATTTCATCTTCCCTTAACAGAATATAACTTCAAGTCACAAATATATTTTGTATTATTTGCCCTGTATAGCCAAACCCGAAAATTGTTATGTTATCTACCCAGGAAACAAAACACGATTCCTTTAATATTTCAATGCAGAAAAATATTGGTCCACTAAATACAAGTATTTTATTTGGATGTACGCATGCACAAACAGGTTCAAGACAAGTCTAAAGGAAGACTGTACTATAATTAATAGTCTTTGAGATCATCGCCTACAAAAAGAGGAGCAAATGGAACATGCTCTTAATATCATGCATTATTCAAATCAACAGAAATAGCAAAACTCAAGAGACTAAACTAAGAATTTGCATTTATGTTCATAATTTTTTAACCAACAATATTTTATTAAAATTGTTGGACATAACGATTTATAAATTAGATATCATTCTATTTAGCACTTAACCGGCCAAAGCATTCTGTTCTATATTGAATATCTCCCAGATTCGAAAACATTACATGTTCTGCCACAGAAAAATGATGTAAGGCCAATGGTTGAACATTCGATGAAGAACTTACTACCGTATTATTCTGTACGTTATTTGTCGCATAATGCCAGTAATTAGTCTCATTCTCATTTGCTATGACTAGTGTGATCTATAAAGTTGTTTACTATGTCAAAAGAGTACTAATTTTATATACTATAATATAGCTGTACAAAATTAAGAAAATTAAATATGCATAACAAATCCAAGTTCTAGAACAAAGCGTGGGATTCTAATCCGGAAAAAGTCACATTCATTTATATATTTGAAGGTTCGCAGAAGCAACAGTTTTTTCGTACAGAGAATACCCGAATTTTAACTTCAGATTTCAATACATTCAAACTTGCGACGGCTCAAAATACCTCTCAGAATTCCTTCGTAATAAGGGCTAATATGAAATTAATTCACTATTCACTCCTTGATTCACAGCTCGTGTGGACTTCGTAGTACCTACCATAGAACACAAAAGCTCTCTAGCGGTCACCGATTCTATGTTCGCTTTTTGTTTAAAGAAAATTAATTGGATGATATGTATTACAAATTTTAGTTAACGGCCATTAATAGATCAATTTATTATTAATAAAAATACTAATCACAGCTTATCAGCACTAGGGGATGAATGTACCACCCTACAGGGAGAAAGAAATACAATCTTTATGGGACATTGCAAATAAAAGTCACGTTCCTAGAAATTCAAAAAATCTCTAGGTAACTCCTGAGAATCTCTTGCTATTACCGAAGAAAAATGAATTGCGTATAAAAGAGTAAGAAAAATACTATTACGTTAAAGAACAGTTTGAGTTTAGCTCGTACGACGCTATACTAATTCTCGCTTATCGTTCCCGAAAATACAACTCAACATGCAGGAAGTTTTGAGCCACAGATATCCACGAGTTACAGTATCTACACGAACAGCCGTAGTAATACATGAGGGACACACAACATGAATAAACACACACACACACAAATAATACAAAAGCATGCGCTTATTTTCGTAACACAAGATGTTCTAAGGATCCAACATCACAACCAATGCAAGCACGAAGGTCACAAGGAAGGAAAGGGAGAGCCTGCGCAGAAAGGTGTTGCAGCCTGCTGGCAACGCGAAATCCAACGCAGCGACGTCGTGCACTAACACGTGCTGCTTCCGCCATATTTCCCAAACATAAATAAATGTTTATTCGCGGTCTGAAGACCTGCCAACGCAAAAAGCACTCACATAAATGATCACTTACTAAATATAAACTTCTTTTAGAAAAGAAAAGTATGAAATAACTACGATCGGCTGATAACACGAAGCAAAAACTGAATTAACAAATTAAGAAAGAACATTTATGAAGACCTACATGAAAGATTTGTCGTGTTAAAATTTCAAACAAAATTTTGTAGATGTTGATTACTAATAAAATATTTTCCTGGCAGCTTATTCAAGATTCTACAATACTGTGCATCAATGCAGGACAAAAGAGTTAACAACGAAGAAAGATTCTATAACAAGAGTTACTAGCTCTCTCGAACAGCCGATCACTAATAAAAAACTGCAAAATATTATTTTTCCGTGGATTTTAAATATGAAAAATAAATTTACTAGAGAACTTCAAAAACGACAGATTAAAAGAGATAGAAGTCTATAGTCGAGGTCAGCAAGCTCCTGTGTGGTCTGAGCTGAGTTGTAGAATGTTCCAGACCTCACGAGGTACCTTGCCGTTCCACGTGCGCTTATCGTCAGGCCCAAAGCATTCTCCATCTGATACGATAAGCGCGTTCACACTGTACATGGAAAACAGGCATTGCGAGGAATTGGTGAAATAATACAATGGGAAAAGGCAAAGGAAAAGTTGCAAATATTTGGTTTGAGAAAAGCAGCAAATCTTTTATGATTTCCTTACTAGAATCTTCGTGAAGAACTTTTTGGTGGGTGGACATTTTTCCTGATAACGGAGTCGCAATTTTGCTGGGTTCTGAACTTGGAAATTTTTCATTTGCATAAAAGTACATCTACATCTTATGTAAACTACATTCATATGTCCTCATGAATTAAATTCTGTCGATCATATTTATGAATTTTATTTCTCAATAGTAATTGGTAGACTTTTCTACATAATTTTCAAATAAAATCTCTTTTTACAAGAGTATTAGTAAAATAACGTACCGCAAACTATGTAATAAGCCAATCGTTTGGAGTGTAGTTACATCAGAGTCGTCAACGCGAGAACGCGACGCCAATTTCAGAGTTAATAAGCAAACAAATAAATGGTTAAGTGAAAAGAAACTGGTACAACCCTCAAAGCAACTCCTAATCCCAAAATATCGTAATGTAGGTGTCTGAAGAGTAAAATTGGCACAGCGAAACCAGACGACCTCGACAGCAGCTTCTCATAACAACACACTTTCCCACGTCATAATTACGAGCTGTAGACGCGAAAAGATGAGAAGATATTGCGGTGATGCTTCTACAGCTACGGTGCAAGTACTTTGACGATGGTTGACGAGAATACATTGGCTGTGTTTTGATCGGCACCCCTTTTCGCTGGAACACGTGCGCACGCGGCAACGTAGCTTGTGAACCCCTTCGCTCGGCTCCTCCCCTCTCCAGTCGCGCCGAGCCGGCGACGAAAACATTGGATGAAGAAGTAACGACAGAAAAACGCACGCCACTCTCTAGCGAATGCACAACGTCTGGAAATATCCATTCAAGAAATATACCGAATAACGACTCCACAAAATCCGAATTTCTACCAATAGATTTTTAATTAAGAATAACTATATTTAACTCTTGGACGATGAATTTTATCTCACAACACACAACAGGTACAATTCTCAACAATGAGACTGCCCAAACTTTATTTGCACTCCAAAGTTATAATCACTCTGTAAGTTATAATCTCTAAGATGGACCATCTCCGGAAACCACAGTCGCCTCTTGCAATACAAAGTTCCTCCAAACTACGCAATCGAGACCAAGAAAAATTGAAACTACTGCTGTTTCAGTACTGACACGTCAAACAAAGTACATTGTTATTCTGAATGCTATTTTTCTTATAGAAAAAAAATTAAATTAACTATTATACAGGTCACTTGATAATAATTACAAATCGTGAAGAGAAAAACATTATCCTGGGGAAGCTGACACCGATGTCGCGGTATTTGGTATTCGTGCGGGTTCGACAACCGGCTTCAAACATTGCAAGGGAGATTTTCGTTGCCTGGAAACTGAGCACTTTGCGGTCGGTAACAGTTATTTAATTGTCACTAGTACTTTATTCTGGATGTGAAT
The DNA here is from genome assembly GCA_031308135.1 of Acheta domesticus. Lineage (NCBI taxonomy): Eukaryota > Metazoa > Arthropoda > Insecta > Orthoptera > Gryllidae > Acheta > Acheta domesticus. Next base: position 125,983,324 of record JAHLJT010008446.1, on the reverse strand, counting down.
ACCACTTTTAAAATTCCTACTCCTCTCAAGTACGTCAACGGTAAATTAGTGCAGATTGGAAAGACTTAAGAAATATGTAAGAAAAATAAAGCATGCTCCTTACCTTCTAATTTCATGCCCACTTCCAGACACTTTTGAAAGCGACAGTACGGACATCGCTTCCGCTGTGTCTTGTCGATATGGGCAGCTGCGGTCGGCCACACATGTGTACACCTTCTTGTTCTGCACGGTGCGTTTGAAGAATCCCTTGCACGATTCGCACGTGAGAAGACCGTAATGGTATCCGGACACTTTGTCACCGCACACAGGACACAGTTCTTCGATCACGTCCTTGGTGTCGGGCAAGTCGGCGACGGGGGTGGCGCCACCCACTACGATAGCGCTCTGGCCTTGTTGTGGGGAGACGCTGAAGCTGCCCGTGCCCACTTCCATCGCGCCGCCACCTGCGAGCGAGAACAAGTACGAATGGTCCATGTTAGTGAAGCTGCAACTCGAAACGTGGCCTTGCATCACTTGTTGCTGTTGCTGCGGCTGTTGTTGCTGTTGCTGCTGCTGTTGTTGCTGTTGCTGCTGTTGTTGATGCTGCATCTGGTGGTGGGCGTGGGGATGGGAATGCATGCCAGCCATCACGTACGAACTAAGAGGCGGGGACCCGTACAGCGGAGGCGGCATGGTCGTGCCGGGCTGCTGGGCAGGGGGGCTACCCCCCGAACCTCCGCCCACGCCGCCGCCGCCCCCAGCGCCGCCGCCCCGCCGTTGTTGCCACCGCCGCCGGCGCCACCGCCTCCACCGTTGGGGCTCAAATTGAACGGGGACATGTTCAAAGAAACAAGAGAAGAATGGTGCTCCATATCCAATAACATAGTCTGACAGCACACAGAAGAAGATAACTTAAGAAACGGTGCACAACAACACAACAAGCGTTGACACACCGCTCGACTCACTCCTTAATTCAATGTACAGAGTAAATGTTACTGTCGAGTAAATGTATATCCTTTTGCACTAGATAATCGCTGTGGCACAAGTAAATCCGTATGTCACTGCACTGGGAGTCGCCCGGGGGCGCGCGGGAGGCGGCTCGCCCACGGGGAGGCGCGCTCGGCGGCGCGCGGGGCGCACGTGGGACCCCGCCCCTCGGCCAAGGGGAGGGACGGACGCAGCACGGGGCGCGGCGATGGTGCGCGCGCGCTCGGGGAGGGCCAGGGTACACGCTACCACGGCACGCACGCGCTCAATGGGGCACCACGGGGAACAGAGTACATTCGAACCAGCGAATATCGTTCGCAAAATCAGAGAGGCCAACCGCTCGGTCCAGCATGGCACTCCCTCGCGCTCACACTGTCAGCGGCGCCAGCCGCCGCAAATCGCCCAAAATCCACGGCACAGCAGGGGGCACGTCGCACACGAACACTCACTGCACCGCCACTGTCAGAGGGACCACTGTCAAAGAACGTACTCCACACGAAGGGGGGCCGCGAAGGCACCGCACGCGAACAGTGCCACCGGCCCACTGGCTGAGGAGGCCCGAAGTCCCGGGCCGAGCACGGAGAACGGAGCACGCACACCAAGCACCGAACACCGCGCACGAGTACGCGTCCGCGAGAACACACCGAGCACCGAACTACGATCACGCAACTACGAGCACGCCGGTTGCCGTTCGCCGAGCGCCGCGCGAAAGGTCGCACCGCCCGACCGACAGAGCCCGACTGCGCCCCAGCGCCTGACAGCCGAGGGAAGAGCCCGAGCCCGCGCCCCGCCGCTGCCGTCCGCTCCGCTCCGCGCCACGCACCGCCCGCCCGCGCCGCCCGCCGCCCGCTGCCCGTCGCCGCCGCCCGTCGTCGCCACCGCCACTCCGCGCGAAGCGCTGCCACCGTCTCCCGAGCCGCGCGCGACGTATATTGTTGCCGCCTCTATTGCGGTGCCGCAGCGCTGTGAGGTGGCCGCCGCTCGCGCCGTCGCGCCGTCGCCTCGTCGCCTCGTCGCTCCGTCGCCGCTTCGTTCGCTCGTCCGCTCGCTCCCTCGCTCGCCGTCGCCGCGCTCGCTGCACCGCCGCGAATGACGGACGATACTTCCAGCCGGCGCGGTGTTACAATGGATAATGATTAGAAGCCATGTAATAAGTGAAAGTGTGCTCGCTGACCTACTTTCCCATGAACCAGGTCTATGTTAGTGCTGTTGTGTAGTCATACACTCCAGCCAGCTAGCTAGCGAGAGTGGTCCAAAGTGGAGGGGGGCCGGCGGCGCGGCGGCGCGGCGGGCGCGCGGTAGGCGGAGGCGGTCGGCCGGGGAGGGGGGTAGCGCCGCGCGCGGAGAGGGGAAGCCGACTCTGTCCCACTGACCTACTTACGATATAGAATCCCAACAAAGCCACGCTAACATTGGTAGAAAGAAGAGGGACGAATCAAAAGAGGAAGGGGAATTCACGAGAAACAAAAAGTACTCTCGCTTCTCTCGCATCTTCGCCGACGTTATTTAAATATCTATCCATACCGAAGGTATTCCCGAAATTGACGGAAAGTTGCGACGTACAAAGACAACCAGCTTCTGTCTGCGAATTGTGACGCGTTTCACAACTTTCGTTTTCTAAACAATGCCTGAAGTACCTGAAATTCAAGAGACTTAGCATTTTCGGAACGTCTGAAGAAATAAAAAGTTTGATATTTACGACTATACGCCATCCGCCTCCGCACAGGTCCCAACTTAAAGGGAAACAATCAAAATGTAAAATGACGTTTTCAATTCGTTTAATCGCGTTAATGTAGAAAAATATTTAACTGCCAGTAGATGATAGTATAGTTGGCAGCGGCATCCATCTTACGTTCATTCTGTTTACCCGCTTGCACAACGCATTTTGAATAAAGTATCTCGAGGATTATTCTTCGGAAATGTCTCGCTAAAAAGTGACAGTATATTTGTAAACATTCAAAGGGTAATCACTGTACCAATTTCATTCATGCGAACAGCAAGGCCCCACTTTTTAAGTTCAAAAATATATAAAATAAACATTTTCTCAAGCGTGTAAACATTGCTTTGGTACCAGTAATTCGAAGGCAACATTAGCAACAGAAATTTATTTTTGTTTGCATGTATTAAATTTCAAAAACTTCGCCATCAAATTTCAAATTTTCAATAATGAATATCTGGGGGTACTACAAGCTTATATTTATATTACCTTTATTATCATAACTCTATTATTAATATTATAATTATTGCTATTATTATGTTCAGAATACTCCCTGACTTGTGAGCTAAGGCAACTTTAATGCATTGTTCTAACTAACTATGCCAATCAGCTCGGGCTTTCTGACACGATTCAACCACCAATAAACAAACCAGATGTCTAACTTGTGAACTATTCATCTTATATTTGACATTCACATAAATAGTAGTTGTGAACCAATTTTCAGAGCTGACATCGGTAGACTCACGTTCATTTTTATAATAGTAATAGACAAAAAAACATGGTAACACTGTAATTCCCTTGACAATACGGAACTTTTCTTGAATTGTATAGTTCACTTTAGTCTTTCCGCCATACAGCTCGTAACATCTTTCATCAACAGTGCTGGGAGAATAGCAGCTGAGACACGAACTCATATGACTGCCAGAAAAGGCATTTATTCCCGTAATCCACTAGCAGCAATGGGTTAATAACTAGAAAACCTCAATCGATTTTAAATGGTCAGACTTTTGTTTTCTACCTGACATTTTACTTCGTCTATTACAACTTTCGTAGTAAAGAGAATGTATTGTAATGTTGCAGTGAAAAGTGGCAGATTTCGACAAAAAAAAGTAGTATTGTGGGTCCATGATACCGAAAAAAGTTAATAATAATTGCTGTTCTATAGTAAAATACTTAATCTAATACGTTGTGTAATCAGAATCCACGTTTTGTACGCCCTTGTACCTAAAAATTGGTTTTTAGATACAAAACGTCTGCCTGTCTATCCGTCTGCACGTGTCTCCGGCTGGGGGAATGTCTGACTGCGCGTGTCTTCATTAATTGATAATTTCAAGTTTCCCAATGCGTCAATTGCTATGGTCATTAGTTCATAAGAGAACTATATATATATTTTATCACGGGAATTGGCAGTGTTCTCCCTCCGCCGGATGATCATCCGGCGTCGACCTACACCTCGGTTTGTGGGATATTCCCTAACCACGTATCTCCCATCAGCGAATTCCGCCCCAGTCGGGAGAAGCTTTAGGATCCCGAATGGTCTCCCGACCTGTGTTGTTGTGTGGTGCACATACGTGTAGGTAAGACGATAAAACGAAGTAAGGGGTGACGATAAAACAATAAAGAGTAAGAAAATGACCTTGCAGTTCATGCGACCAAAAAAAAAAAAAAGCTTATTAAAAAAGAGCACGGAAAGATCGCGTGCGGTCCACGGGCCCATTTTTTAGGATACTGCTCCGGCATTCGCATGGTATGGAGGAAACTACGGAAAACTACCGATCAGAGCAGACGGCCGCTAGAATTCTCCTCCAGACAGAGGGTGAATTCGACTTAACTATCTAGCTATTATCGGAATTCCTCCCACTGTCCGGACTCGAACCCTAGAACCTCCCTCCTGGTCAGAAGCACTACAGAGACATCAACTGATACTAAGAGCCGCGTCCGTCTGTGTCTGCTCGTCAGTCCGTCAGTGTGTCTGCTCGTCAGTCCGTCTGTGAGTCTGCTCGTCAGTCCGTCTGTGAGTCTGCTCGTCAGTCCGTCTGTGAGGTCTGCTCGTCAGTCCGTCTGTGAGTCTGCTCGTCAGTCCGTCTGTGAGTCTGCTCGTCAGTCCGTCTGTGAGTCTGCTCGTCAGTCCGTCTGTGAGTCTGCTCGTCAGTCCGTCTGTGAGTCTGCTCGTCAGTCCGTCTGTGAGTCTGCTCGTCAGTCCGTCTGTGAGTCTGCTCGTCAGTCCGTCTGTGAGTCTGCTCGTCAGTCCGTCTGTGAGTCTGCTCGTCAGTCCGTCTGTGAGTCTGCTCGTCAGGTCCGTCTGTGAGTCTGCTCGTCAGTCCGTCTGTGAGTCTGCTCGTCAGTCCGTCTGTGAGTCTGCTCGTCAGTCCGTCTGTGAGTCTGCTCGTCAGTCCGTCTGTGAGTCTGCTCGTCAGTCCGTCTGTGAGTCTGCTCGTCAGTCCGTCTGTGAGTCTGCTCGTCAGTCCGTCTGTGAGTCTGCTCGTCAGTCCGTCTGTGAGTCTGCTCGTCAGTCCGTCTGTGAGTCTGCTCGTCAGTCCGTCTGTGAGTCTGCTCGTCAGTCCGTCTGTGAGTCTGCTCGTCAGTCCGTCTGTGAGTCTGCTCGTCAGTCCGTCTGTGAGTCTGCTCGTCAGTCCGTCTGTGAGTCTGCCGTCAGTCCGTCTGTGAGTCTGCTCGTCAGTCCGTCTGTGAGTCTGCTCGTCAGTCCGTCTGTGAGTCCTGCTCGTCAGTCCGTCTGTGAGTCTGCTCGTCAGTCCGTCTGTGAGTCTGCTCGTCAGTCCGTCTGTGAGTCTGCTCGTCAGTCCGTCTGTGAGTCTGCTCGTCAGTCCGTCTGTGAGTCTGCTCGTCAGTCCGTCTGTGAGTCTGCTCGTCAGTCCGTCTGTGAGTCTGCTCGTCAGTCCGTCTGTGAGTCTGCTCGTCACTCCGTCTGTGAGTCTGCTCGTCACTCCGTCTGTGAGTCTGCTCGTCACTCCGTCTGTGAGTCTGCTCGTCAGTCCGTCTGTGAGTCTGCTCGTCAGTCCGTCTGTGAGTCTGCTCGTCAGTCCGTCTGTGAGTCTGCTCGTCAGTCCGTCTGTGAGTCTGCTCGTCAGTCCGTCTGTGAGTCTGCTCGTCAGTCCGTCTGTGAGTCTGCTCGTCAGTCCGTCTGTGAGTCTGCTCGTCAGTCCGTCTGTGAGTCTGCTCGTCAGTCCGTCTGTGAGTCTGCTCGTCAGTCCGTCAGTGTGTCTGCTCGTCAGTTCGTCTGCTCGTCAGTCCGTCTGTGAGCCTGCTCGTCAGTCCGTCTGTGAGCCTGCTCGTCAGTCCGCCTGTGAGCCTGCTCGTCAGTCCGTCTGTGAGCCTGCTCGTCAGTCCGTCTGTGAGCCTGCTCGTCAGTCCGTCTGTGAGCCTGCTCGTCAGTCCGTCTGTGAGCCTGCTCGTCAGTCCGTCTGTGAGCCTGCTCGTCAGTCCGTCTGTGAGCCTGCTCGTCAGTCCGTCTGTGAGCCTGCTCGTCAGTCCGTCTGTGAGCCTGCTCGTCAGTCCGTCTGTGAGCCTGCTCGTCAGTCCGTCTGTGAGCCTGCTCGTCAGTCCGTCTGTGAGCCTGCTCGTCAGTCCGTCTGTGAGCCTGCTCGTCAGTCCGTCTGTGAGCCTGCTCGTCAGTCCCTCTGTGTGTCTGCTCGTCAGTCCATACAGGGAGAGATGGCTCAGTGCATTAACTGATGTCACTACAGTCCCTCTGACCGGGAGGTCCTAGGTTCTAGGTTCGAGATCCGACGACGGCAGGATTTTCGACACTAGCTTGTCAGCTAGTCGAATTCAGTCGCTGTCTGGAGGAGAATTCTAGCGGCCGGCTGCTCTGATCGGTTTTCCGTGGTTTCTCCGATCAACACCAGGCAAAGGCCGGAGCAGTACCCTAACAAACGGGCCACAGACCGCGCGCGATCTTCCCTTCCTCTTTCTTGTCCTATCCTCAACCCAATACACACATACACACACACACACTAATATGCACTACACTACCATACATGCCGGGGAGACCGGTCAGGAGCTGTGAGCTTGTCCCGGCAGGGGCGGTGACCCGCTAATGGGAGATACCTGGTTGGTAGGAAACCCCGCTGGTCCACGGTAGGTCGGCGCCGGATCTCGCCAGCGGGGTAAGATCACAGCCTCCTCACGATAAAAGCACGCACTACACTTACGGGACTAATGACCTCTGTAGCGCCCGGGATCACGAACGATCAATGAATCGTCAGTCCGTGTGACTGCTCGTCAGTCCACCTGTGTGTCTGCTCATCAGTTTGTCTGTCTGCGCGCCTGTCAGTCTGTCTTTACGCCCTCGAAATTTTCAAAGTATTCTAAAAAATGTCTTCGAATTATTGATTACATTTTTCTCGGAGAGCAAAGGACGTCTATAAAAACGATATAGGTCCGAGTTTCGTTGAACTCTAGATTTTTGAAAATTGCAACATTTTAAAATTTCTTCAGTGCCTACCTACAACCACAATAATGAAGATATTCTTTCTTAACGAAAGATTTCTACATTAAATCTTTAAATATTGTGACAAAGTACGTGCTGTTGTAGCATCACGTTTCATTTGGTTTAATACGATTCAATGTCACTGTATTATCGAATTCATAAAACTGGTCAAATGTAAATGGAATTGGATAAAAACGAACATCGCGAAATCAAGGGCCGTAGGCTGCCAATTCCGCAAGACATGGTTAGTAGCCTTATGGAGTGAAAGGCATTGAAAATGAAATCGCGCATTTCATGAAACAGCACATTTGCGTGTTATAAGAAAAATATATTATTATTATAACTAATTTTAACAAACATTTCGAGTAATTATGTTTTTCGTGATGTGACATCCAAATTAAAGAGTTCACAAAAATGGACAAGCGCGGGCGTCCCCTTCCCTACGCCTCACATACCTAGGACGATTCTCTTTAGATCATGCATCGTGAACATGATGCATGCCATGCCATTATTTGCTGTCACTAAGACTCGATCCGTCTGCAATGTGACAAAAGACAACCCCCACCCTCACGTACTACTTATGCCTTATCTTAGGTCTTCAGTGACCTATATGATACAAAAAGAATCGACCGTTACTAAAGTGTTAGAAATTAATAAAATATTATTACCTCCTTCCTCGGAGCATGAAACAGTGACAGGTGTTGACACGTTTTCGCAGTGTTCAGTGTGAGAAAATAAATCAAAGCGCCCATTTGCTTAAGATGAATAATTCGTGAAAAGCGCTTCATTCCCTCTTCCGTCTTTAGTTCATCTTGTTATAAAAAAGTAATACATCAAAAACGTAATGGACAAACACGCATTTTATAGTATGAAGGGCTTTCACTTTTTTCTATTTTATGTTTTGAAAATGTTACATTTTATGAAAAAGATAAGAAAGCAATGTAATAATTTTGTCACTCCTTGTTGGGAGTAATGGGGAATACATTTTTTTTCGAAACGCAGTAATAAGTTTTTAAAAGATAATGGAAACAAAATTGAAAACAATACTTCTAGTCTTAACTGGCGTCAGTCATTAAGTACGAACTCAGAATCTACTCGAATATAGTAATACTTTGTATGGTCATTTAAAGGAGCACACGTAGAACAAACGTGACTTCAGGGTTAGCCACACTCCCACAGTGTTTAGTAGAAGCTCTAACCCTACAGCCTACAGGACTACCACAATTCGCAGTTCAGTACAACGAAAACGTGTGCTTACTCTTCCAGGTATCTTCCCAAGCGGTACATTACCCCAGCTGGGTCAAGCTCCAAGCCACAGACGCGAGTGGTAATGCAGTGCATGTCTGTATGTGTGTAAGGGGAAAGAAGGGGAAGGATGAGGAAAGGAAGAACGCGTAGAGTTCTTGATCCGTTTTTAAAGTAATTCTCCGGCATTCGTCTGGTACTGATCGGAGGAAACCTTGGAAAATGACCGATCAGAGCAGCCGGTTGCTAGAATTCTCCTCCATACAGTGACTGAATACGACCCAGTTCCATAGTCAATGTCGAAAATCCGCCACCGTCAGGACTCGAACTCTTCAGCCTACCGGCCGGCGACTCTGCTGGCGAACGGTTGTTGTTTCAGCCACATCATGTGATATACGAACACTCAGTTCTGTCCAACCCAACCTGAACGATAGCGACCCTCGATGTTTGATTTTGGTTCCTGCATGTCACTCAAATGAAAGGCGTCCGCATGGTTGGGCAGCCCCGAGGGCGGCGCTCTGGCTGCGCGTCCGGCGCTAACTGCGGTGCGCCCAGGACCGCGCCGGCAGTGATGCCCCTCGGCCGGAGTCCCCAGCCCTCAGGGCTCGAAACCTACATCGAGGGGGTGCCCAGAGTTACCAAAGTTACCTTTTCTTCAGAATCACTACATGAAAGAAAATTTGGAGAACAAAGCTGTAAAATATATTTTTCAGAGCAATTTTGCCTACAAAAATATTCAAATAAATCAATCGAAAATAATTAATTTTACATTTCACTGTTCATATTTAACAATATAAAAATTAATCAACTAAATGTAAGTACAAATGCAGATGCTCATGATAGTTTGAAACAAATTTAAATAATTATAAATTCAATATTCATCACGACCAACGGATAAATGCCAACAAGTTTACATTTTTACGAAACGTTATTACTAAGTGTTTAGTCCCACGTGCACGTACTCATTTGAATGAAGAATAGAGAGGGTTATCGCACGATGACACGTCTTTCTGAATGTCGTTTCGCATTGCTCAAGCAGTGAGAAAATCATGAGAATGGTTTCAATAATACAAGTCCACATTAACTAACTGTTACATCCACAGGGTAAAAGCAAGCCATTCGGCCCGCAAATTAGAAGCTCAAGAGTTTAACTCTTAGCAGCCGACATGGGAATTCAGTCACACTGGCACCGACGTGGAGTCCCATGGACTCATAACATGTTTCAAATATTACACTACTGATTTGTATTTGGAGTGAAGAACATTGAAACTTACGATAAATGATGACAAAAAGAAAACATTAATCAGGATATATTTTTAATAAGTTATCTAATGAGAGAATATCATGTGATTAGGAATGGCTGAATAAAGTTATGCACACCTATAATTTAACGAATTTATCTTTATAATATTGATCACTAAAAAATGTATTAATGAAAACGGCTATAACTTTAAAACTGAAAAGCAAGTACCAAAATGTTACTGCCGCAAACATTAAATTTCTGAGACAAGTTTCTTTAGTCATCTTTTTCTACACAAGTCTTGCGCATTTGTTTGTTCTTTTCCCAATAGTATTTTGCATTCTGAATTATTTCTTACGCGGGTTCTTCATTCTCAAGAAATTCCTATTCATTATCGTCGTCTTCCCCAGATTCTGAACAAAATTGTCCGTATGATGAGTAATGGTCATTTTCAATTTGATGATCCAAAGATACTCTCATAACTACTGTACATTTGATACACGCATTGCGCAATATTTTCTTCCAAATCGTGGTTATTAATATTTACACACTCACTTAATAGACTAGAAATGTTTTTCTGTACATTGCACGAGAACGTGCAATGTATAAGGTATATGGTACATTGGAGAACCAGAGGCGCAACACAACATATGTACTAACTGGCAAAGTGCGATGGGCACTCAGTGAAAGTTACACTGCTACTGACATGGAGTCCCTAGGTCTTCTGCGCGCCAACAAAGGCTGATCATATCCCTGAAAAGCATTCCACACCAGTAAACTCGCGAACCAGTACTGAAAACTTGTAAAAGGAACAAGAAGAATCAATGTTATAAAAAAACGTGTATTCACGTATTCGAAGTTTCGCGAAGTCGGAGGATTCGCAGCGACTCCAAGTCGGTAGCAGAGGGTTAAAACCCGCACAAACTACATCTAAAGATAAACAGGTGATTTTAATACCATGTTAATTTTTGTAATATGATGCATAAAATTCATTTGATTTAAAATGGCTGGAGTAAGAGGGTCACAGAAGTCTCGTAAGGGCAATGAGTAGTGGCTGCACGCATCCGGTCGACACTGCGTTCGCCAATGCGCGAGTACATTCACGCCCCTGGCTACGATTCTAGCAAACACGCCAACTATCCACTAGTCGGGTTACCGTATACTGATTAACTCAATTTTATACGAGATGTTCTCAAATTAATGAATGCCATGAGTAAAATTTACATCGCGAAACTAATTTACACCGATGAGAAATTATGTACATTATTACCACCCCGACCTGAGAATTTTCGCGAGTGGCAAGCAGGGTTTACTCACAAAGACCGGGGAAATAGTAAACTTCATTTTCTCCGGTCGGAGGCAGGCTCCTGAAGTTCACTATAGAAACGTCTGCGACGTCACCGGGAAAAAGCGACGATTTATTCTAGTTTGACGGAGGGTGGCCTGGCCCTTTGGTACCAGCATGTATGAACGGTTTGACTGGTTGGGTGCTCCTGTGCCGCTGTTCGGAGCACAATGAAAAGCGATACAACGATGGGGAAATAAACACACGTAGTCCATCTATGAGTATACCACGGAGCGTTTCTGCCAGAGGGCCACGGTGGCTGTCGTGCATTGTTCGGAGCAACCGCAGAGACGCGATTCGAGAAATTAACAGGCTTAATACTGGTACCCACAATAATATTACACGGCACCTATTACTCTAACACTGTTGCAGATGGGAATGTGGAGACGAAGTTCTATCTCACTTCAAGCTGAGGAGGTTTGGAAAAGGCTCGCATGCAGCGATGAATTCCTTTCCCTGGTTTATCACATTTACGGCTGGAGCGACCCATGGTGCAGTGGTCGGACCGTTCACCTTCCACTTCTGGACAGGGGCGTCCAGAAGAAATAAAAGACCTGCGGCAGTAGATCCACGGGATCCCCCGGTTCGAAAAACGTCCTCTCACAACATACAGAGATATCTTCAATCACGCAACGGAAATAACTGATGACGGTTAATTTGATTTGGAAGTAAATACATCTCCTCCTTTCAGGGCACCCCTGCCTCTAGCTACCGAGGTTAAAATTCCGGTCCATCCATGTGAAATTTGTAGTGGACAAAACGCACTTGTGGTAAGGTTTCTCCCGGTTCTCTGTTTCCATCTCTCATTCCTCTATCATTAAATTATCACCACCAGCCCATCAATCATATCACCACCACCTATTTCATTTTCCACATCCACCTTATTTCTTAATTATATTCAAATCGGAGGACTCGTTCGAGATATTACCCAGAAAACAAACATGTTCTAAGGACATTATATTGAGAATTCAGTTCATAACTATCGTAATTTCTCCCAAGGCATCAAACCTGAAACGTTAAAATAGTTTTAGTAGAGAAACAGACACCTAAACCGAACCACTTACTTTTCATTTCATCTGGAACCGTAAATGAAAGTGGTGTCGATTTCGGCTTTTTAAAGTTCTTTAAGATGGCGCACTAACTCTGAATATCGCCCCATTAGGATATTACTGGAACGTCATAATGAAACGCGTGCACTTATGGATTCAAAAGAACACTTTTTTGGCCAGGAATATAAGTCAACATTAACATAATTTTAAACATAACTGCAAATATTTATTATAATTATTAACTCTTAACAATTTTATAATATTTTTTACAAACGATTTTAATAAGACCTACGGATATTTATTAAAAACGTTAATCTAATATTTTTTACAATGCTTGATGCTGAAGCCCAATCTATAAAACAAACGATTGTAGTTATTGTAGAAGCAAAAACATCAGTGTCTAGCTTTGATTAATACATTGTAAAATGAAAAAATTACTCCGGGACCGACGTACATAAAATGATTGATAAATGAATGATACATAGTTTGATATAACATCATAATGAAACTTGTTCTTTTAATACCTATAATAATTTCGTGTTACTGGGTTCACGTTTCGCGAAGTGACTCAGAGCGCACATTCTATTTTCAACTGTATTCCTTTCTGTCATTCAAATGAACTGCATTTAGTTGTATAACGATGGCCGACCGTGAATCACCAATTGAACAAATAATAAATAACTACAATTTGTTTTCAAATCCGATTCAGACGGAGCGCACGTCACCAGAGAGAGCGGCCATGATGTTACGCAAGGAAAAGATGGATTGGGCCGCGGATTAAACCAGTTCCAATATTCGTTTTCTAATAAAAATAGGGTGAAAACAGTTTGCAACCCTTTCAAAACTGAAACCAAAAGGTTTTGATATGAAAAAAAATGGAATGACAATATTTTCTTAACCGAAACCATAACGTTGTTTAAAACTATTTTAGTCTTATTTCTTGAGGTCCATGTTTTCAAAATGAGCTTAATTTACAGCCATGTTTTTGTTCTTCATTGTATCTTTATGGACTTTGGGAGTTACAAACCCGAAAACAGACGAGTCCTGTGTACACACTCTCCTGAGAATCACTCCACATATTGATAGCCGATCATCAAAATGATACGATAAGATCTTCAATTGGGCGTTGGTCTACCTAGGTTTCAAAAATGATAAAGAGCAGTCTAGGAGGAGTTAACCGTCAAACATGGTGTTTTACCATTTTTATTTAGATATGTGTTATTCGTAAATGTAGACGAAATTAAAGTCTAGAAGAATAATGAGAGTATAAAGAAATACCGTCATCACGGGCTAATTGGAGCCTTAAACCCACGCGAAAAAATGTTTTCAGCGGTTGAAGCCGTTTATTCTTTGCATTAACGAGTTAGTTTGCCGTTGCTTCCGCTCGATGCCAACATAGTGCAACATTAAATGCCTGAGAAATAGTTCGGTGGTACACCTGTAAGTCATAGCACTGTATTAAGTGTCTAGTGTCAAAATTGGCTACTTTTGATCCTTGCAAACTTTTATCTCTACATTGAATTTTCAAGATAGTCAAGTGATACATTTATATTTTAGTAATTAGATATTTGTTAATAGAACTGCTATGGTAACTTTGTCATTTGTAGAACACCTGTCCCAATTTTTTTAGATTTCCTAATTGTGAGTACATAACCTCAAAAACCGGACTACTTGGATCCACGCTTGCAGTGGGATCAACTAGCATGCATATTTCTTTAGAATGCGTTCATCCTTTTATTTCGATATTTTAAAGTTCAACAATGTTTATTTCCTCTTGCTTCTTCAGTAATCTGACCGTTATAGTACATAAATACAAAAACATACCCTGCATTGGGAAATACGCGTATTATACGGACCATCAACTTGAAGAATGTTTGGCAGCAATTCATTCAGGAACAATGTCACAACGATACGTCGACGTTTTCTTTAAAATAAGTCGATCGACTGTAAGAAGGAGACTGAAGAACAAACCCATTCAGGAACCGAGCCATCCAAAAGTGTTAACTAAAAATGAAGCTTTTACAAGTCTCCTTGACAAAATCTGTAATTTCGGATTTTCTGTTGAACTCGATTTCAAATTTATTGTGAAGTCTTTCTCATCTACGCATGGCAGACCTGTCACTACTTTCAAAGACTCTCGCAAGGTGGGATTAGGTGAAATTATTTTAATTAGGTGCTAACAGCAAACGATATAAAATTTGATAATATAAATTGTCTTTCAGCTATTGAAGTTATCTTCGTGTTTATAAAATATTTACACTCATGTATATATAAGAAAATATATGGAATACACAGACTCAGTGCAAATCTCAATGGTTTTATACAAGAAAACTTCGTATGGGTTTAAGTAGCCCATACACCAGTGTAACTTAAGCCTATTTTTTCAAAAAATGTCTGTGCGGTTTGTGTTAAATGTGTCTTATCAAACTTTCGAACATTTTATGTTATGCCGTTACATTGATAAAAAATACTACGAAGAATTGAAAAATTAAATCCATGTAGCCTCTGTTTACGGTACGCACAATATTTGGTTGTATTCAGAATATTTACAGATATGATTATTTTATCGATATTTATTACTTTAATGTGATATACATTAAGTTACAAGCAAAAAAATGCTGTTTTTCTTTGTAGTTAACTTGAACGAGTGTTCTGTTCACTAATCCATTGCTTGGTAATTTCAAAATGTAACGTAAAACGGCATCAGTGGTGACAGCCATCAGGATCAATACAAAAAAATCAGAGACCTGCATCGAAACAAAATAAGGGCACGGAGCGATGGGCCGCCGTATTCCGATATTCGGTCGAGCGCAGCATTCCAATCGATGGGCCTGCGCCTGCGCCAGAGACGAAGTATGCCACCGGTGCGCGAAAAGGGCGCGATTCCCGATTACTCGACGCCAGTGTTATGGTAACAATTAACGTTTACTTTCGCAGCGTTACGCGAACGCTTATGACAGGCCGCGTGCTCGGCCACAATCTCCAGCGAAAGCAGTTCAAGTTCAGTAGGTTTGTGGGTCACAGTGTCGCGGGGGTTTAGGAGTCACCGCGAGCTCTCCAGATAAAGTATTCAACGAAACGAAAGCAACCCCACTCCTCGGGCCGGGCCTCCCTCTCGCGTCGCGTCACGTCGCCGCACACGCGCGCCCGCCCGCCCGCCACGATCGAAAGGCCCAGCGGCTCGGAATAGGCCAAGGGAAGTAGGGAACTTTGCGATGATTCGGCTGCGCCTTCCAAAAATAAGGCCAGACGCAAATTCGTTCCCGAGGGGGGGGGATGTATTTCGTGCATTACGCTATGAATGCAGTGTGAGTACGAAGCAGAATTACGCGTTATTTTTGACCGCTAGTT
This sequence comes from Acheta domesticus, assembly GCA_031308135.1. NCBI lineage: Eukaryota > Metazoa > Arthropoda > Insecta > Orthoptera > Gryllidae > Acheta > Acheta domesticus. The sequence goes on along the minus strand of JAHLJT010008446.1, from coordinate 125,967,961 downwards.
TCTGGTTTAGTTGAGGCTACCTGAAACTATGTCACTGGATTACTTTCGTTTTCTGGCGTAATGAACGTGACTAAACAGAACACGTATTACTTGTATTACACGTCCGGACAGAGTCACATAACGAGAAGCGTAACAGAACTTCAAACACAAAATCTTTGCGTGGAGTTGAGGTAAACAATAAAATACTTTAAGCAACAACTGGCACCAAAGATACCATTTTTTCACCATCAAAACTATTAACATGACTCTCCAACTACTCGTAATTAGATCAATTTTTTTTAACATGCTTACCGAATTATGCGCAATTTTCTTCAGCCATTCGCATTCATATGTTTTCGTAGAATGGGATTTGCAAACTGGTCTAACCCTAAATATTTCGATGAATATTAGTGAATGTGAAAACAAGACTGAGATGATCAGAGTTCCGTTGAAATTTATACCCAAAAGCAAAAAACAAAAACAAGTTTCCAACAGTCGCAAATCACGTTCAAGAAGTAAACAATGTATAATTACATCAGTTTATAACACCTCGCCAATACATATCAAAGATAGTTAATAAGGTCATCGTTCATTTTTAAATTTATTTCACATAAGGAGTCCTTTTAAAAATATTCCTGGATGACTCAGACAAAAGTAAAATACGAGTTCCCGTAGAATTTTGAGAAATATTTCAAACCAACTAAATTTAATAACACAATTTTATCTTAAAATACTGTATGAAAACAAAAGATAAATAGCATCTTTACTATTTGTAAAAGGTATTATAAAATTTTTAAGTGGATATTTTTACGTTTGTTTCGCACCACAGGTTCTGAGTTTTATTTATTATTTTAAATGTGATAACATTAACAGTACATTGAATCACTTATCGACCATTTGTAATTTTCGGATTTTTAAATGTAAAATGTATAAAAATGTTATGAGATTTCAAAATGGTCTCCCTTTTCCTTGAGGCTTCCGCCTTTCGAGACATCATTCGTCGCAAGAAATTAATTAAAATAATTATAATTCCCTTTTTTGAATAGGCGCAATCTTGCTCCAAATAATCAATCAGAAACTTAATGAAATATTATATTGGAATGGTTTCGTGCAAGAGGGAACTAGTTCCCGTTTTAGAAAATGCTGAGAAAGTGGGAAAATGTGTAATAAAAATCACCAGTATTCTTAATTGTATGCTTAGTTATTAGGAATGTGTTAACATGTTTAGCATTATGAACAAGGAAAAATAACACGTCAGTATACCAGAACACAGGTTTAAGTTTGGAGCTGCCTCATTTTTTGCAGCATAGCATGAGGAAGTTTGAATTGTTTGATAAAAAAATAACATAAAGAAAATTTCTTATTCTCGGATAAATAAAAACAAAAGTACTGTCACAACAATAATGCATTACAACTCAGCAAACGCGATACATCATAAAGATGATGGTCCAAATATTACAAAAATAAACGTGATCATTGGTCGCATAAACCTTCCTGCCAACTTGTGATTCCCTTC
>JAHLJT010008446.1:125906718-125966366 GCA_031308135.1 Acheta domesticus | reverse complement strand
GCGGCGGCGGCGGCGGCGGCGGCGGTGGAGGCGGAGGCCGAGGCGGAGGCGGCTATGGCGGTGGGTGCACGCGCCACGGGGCCGCATTTGCGCCGTCGGCTCTGTGCACTTGGACCGTAGGGCCGGCCGGCGTCGCCGCCCCCTCCTCCCTCACTCCCTCTCTCCTTGCCTGGCCCGGCCTCGTTCTCGGCGGCGCCGTCGCAGCCACCGTCTCCGACTCTTGGAAGAGGTCGGCGTGCCCGCAGCGCCATAGGGCCATGCGCCGAAAAGCACAGCTGCAGCAGGCACTGCTCAGATGATGTTCCTACTCGTGTGTTACGAAGTCAGTCTCTGCTACCGCCGCGTATTTCAGTTACCCTCTCGCACTGACACGAGCTACGACTTGGGAAACTAAGCTTGGAACAACTGAAGAGCGGATTATTAAAGAGACTTGTATCATTTCAGTGTGTTTTCTTGTTTTCCTTATCAAATAGTCGTAAGACGTTTCTCCTTCTTTCTGCCAAATACTAGGTTCAAAAATTGCGTTCTTGCTATGTTAAACGGTGTCCGAAAACGGTCGAATTCTATCATCAACTATGAAGCTGAATGCAAATACTTTTCCCTCGTAAAAAATCGCGTTTTTTTGGAGTTACGCCACTTTGGAAATAAGCTCTACAATTTCGTGCAAGAGGAGGATAACACGTACCTGTTGTTATGATGCGTCAAAATGCCACTGCGCACTAACAAGCCGTTTTGTGAAAAATTCTCATCAAAGGTTTTGTTTTCAAGCGCTGATTTAGATAACGATACTGCATATTCTTAGGCACACTACCGTGTCGTTGCTGCAATGGTTTCAAGCGCTTAAATCGGAAGAGATGGTTCAGGGCGTCAACTGATGTCACTGCAGTCCCTCTGACGGGAGGACCTAAGTTCGTGTCCCAACGGTAGGAGGGTTTTCGACACTACCTTGTGAGATACGAGGTCGAATTCAATCGCTGTCTGGAGGAGAATTCTAGCGGCCGGCTGCTTTTGTTCGGTATTTATCGGTGGTTTTCTCGATTAAACTCCAGGTGAATGCCGGAGCAGTACCGAAATAAACGGGGCCACGGACGCGCGCGATCAATTCCTGCCCTCTTCCTTGTCCTATCCTCTCCCCCCCACACGCACAAACATGCACTACACTACCACGCATGCCAGGAGACCAGTCAGGGCTTGCCCGGCTGGGGCGGGGCCCCACTGGTGGGAGATACCTGGTTGGGGAAAACCCTGCTAGCGACGGTAGGTCGGCGCCGGATCTCGCCATCCAGGGGGAGAGCACCGAGAAAAATGCACTACACTCACGGGACCAATGGCCCTAGTAGTTGAAGCCCCCGGAATCACTAGCAATCAATCAATCAATTCAAGCGCTTAATTCACGAGTGGAAAGTCTCGAATTTGTACCTACAAAGAGCTTTATCATTAACATGATCATACATTTTTCTCAATTGTCTTTATTTGAAAATGTAAATAGTGTAATTTTTATTAATATACACATCTATAATGTTTTTAAAACTGTATTTTCTTAAATTTTTTAAAATTTCAGATAAATATGAGAAATCGGGTACATAATTATGACAGAGAAATTTGATAATCAAAATATTGTATTTCATACTTAAATTTTTCGAGATTTAATCAAATATGTTTATATTTAGAAGGGACCGACTTCCTCATCAAGTTACCTGCCAACAGCGTATCGCTTTCGTCTCTCGTGGTTGCATGTGACTGCACATAATAATAAAACTGGGTTAAAAATAATAAAAGGGACAGTCAAAGAAATGTTTGATTTTGAGAATATAGAAAACGATCATGATTTGTTATAATTTCGACAACCCCCCCTCGAGACGCACTAGTGTCTCGGGGGACTCAGAGTTGTTAAAGATTTTTCTTCAAACAGCAAAAGGACCATACGAGAATGGGGTATCTTTCGATCCTAAGGGTGGTAATGAGGGGGGATAGGGAAGTAAGGATCGCCCGCAGCCCGTTGACTACGACAGTAACCCCGCATCCACCTGGAATTAATAAAAGGAAACCACGAGAACGACAAATCAGCCATCAGTTCAGGCAATAATATGATTTGACCAAACAATTTAAGTTTCGTCGACAATCTTGTCATTTACGGGCCTCGAAAGTAGAAACCTCATCGACAACCAAGTATCAGTTACGCACAACTTCATAGTATCATCGCAGCTAATCCAAAATCAAACAAACCTCTTCCTAAAGAATTGAAGACAGTCCACGAACCATATACACTGCAATGTTCAAATTACGTTTTTTAAACTATTATTTGCTTTCATAAGACATCGCTCTATGAAATTAAATTGATTATTTCCGAATTTTCAACTACGGTTTCACAAGATGCACGGACTGATTTGGGCAAGAATGCATGAAAATACATTAGACATGATAAATGACAAAAAACTGTTCGTAATAAAGCAATGTGAAGTGTCGCCTAGCAGCTTTTCAAGAAGTTGAAAATGATAATTTAAGAGACACGCCCGACATTTTAATTTTAATACAAACGAGCTGCAACCGTTCAAAAACTCCTTGTAGTTGTTTTAAAGTGAAAATTACTTCCCAGTAGAACCCAATTGCGAACGGCCCAGAACCTGCACTCTACGTCACACCATTAGCTTGTGCGAGAGTAACCATTCTAACAACTCCTAAGCAATGAGATTTAATAGTCCTGAAATATTGTCTGACATTTTTTTCAATTTAATTTTAAATAACCGGGATTTCTGCATTTTTTCTGACCACGCACGCTATGAAGTGGGTGCGCGCAAAAATCTAAATCTCCAGAATGTAGTAGTAAGTTCAAAAAGATCCCGTTCTGTAGAAATCAGCGTGTTACAGTAATTCGCTTTCACGTCATAATCTGCCAAATTTTATTTCTTTTGTTTTAAATCTGTTGAATGCAGGGACTGAGAAGTAATTCCCTATCCAGATGTAGCACACTTCAGGGTGTATAGCCTTTTACTCCCTCATATTTGAGCACATCAATACTCATTTGGTGGACTAATATATCAAGAAATCCTGCCTCAAACTCGTTTCCCAAACGATTCGCTTTCTATCTCTTATAAGACCGTACTTCTCCGCCCTTGGTGTCTACACATAAACTACGAAATTGCAATATATCCCCACGCACTTACTTGATTTTGGTTAATACTAATATTTAAAAATGACTATAAATGGCTGTCATCTCATTCACAACTTAATTCAGCGTGCCGTTTGTTCGATTGATTGATTCATTGATGTTTATGGACACGTCAAGTGTTATTACTTCCGTTCACGTTTGAACATGTTTTATTCCCGTGTGGTGAAATCGGCGCCATCTACACGTCCGCTTGCGGGGGATTTCCCACTTCAGGTAAACGACCCAGCGTGGCATCGCATCAGTCAACAACAGCTCTACTCCCGACAAGTGTAGTAGTGTAAGTGAATGTAAATTGTGAGTGTGTGTGTGTAAGTAAGGGATAGGGTAGAACAAGGAAGAGGAAGGAAAAGATCGCCCGCTGTCCATGGCCCGTTTGTTAGCGTAAAGCTCCGGCACTCGCATGATGTTGATCGGAGAAACCACGAAAAATTACCGATCGGAGAGCAAGCGGCCTTCTAGAATTCCCTCCAAAAGCCAGCTGAATGCGATCTAGCTGACAAACTAGAGTCGAAAAATCCTGCCACTATCTGAACCCTAGGACCTCCCGGTCAGAGAGGCACTGCAGTGACATAATTTTATGTCCTCCGCCACCTTTGCCGGTTCTAGGTTTCACTTCAACCTACTCCACCTCATGGTGGCATTGGACATATGCAACATACACGAAGCACATTGAACGCGATACGTGTACCGAACTTGGTACCGAGTTCAATCAAAATTCTATTTCCAAATTAAATTTGATTGAAAGGTCTAAATAGTTTGTGTTGTAAACCTGCCACACCAAATGTTTATTATAACTCGTGGACTCGGCAATGCTTCGCTATTGCAGTGTATTACACATCACAACATCGTTAATCACAACGAATTTTTACGCTACGATGTGCGATGTGCAAAAATTTCCAACAGATGAAAGATTCTCGCAATGTGGATTTCTTTTAACACTAAGCCCTGACTAGGACATGGTTGTCAAGTGTCCTATTATTAAAACGTTCTTTCTCACATTTGGGCATGCGTTCGCTATGACACTTTTGGGAGAAATCTGATTTACTTGTCGAGATTCAAGTAATAAATCCGGCCTTATTTCACAATCGCAGGAGCGGAATACTTGTATGTAGTGAAGACACACTTAATCCTTGACTGGCTGGAGATTTCGTAGTTCAGGGACATTTCAGTCGGCAAATGTCCGATTGAATTCAAACCACTCTTTAAATACGTCCATTACTAATAAGAACAAAGTGTGAAAATTTCAGCAAAATCGGTGGAGGAGTTTTGCGTCGGTGTGCGACATAGTTACGCTCATTCCCTTTTATTTATTTATAGTGTTTGTGAAGTGATCTTCCCTTTTGGAGATACTAAAATTCATGGAAAACTATTTTCCCATCATTTATTAGACACACTTTGTCTCACTGTTACGGAACCAATTTGAAAAGTCGAAGATAATTCTGACCAGGTGCTCTTTCGCAAATATTAGTGACATTGGCGAAAGGAAATGAGCTTCCATTTATGAATGGCTGGGGATATCAAACACAGATAAAAGCAACACATCCTAAGATATCTTTGCAGAACACCGTAATGAATTGGCAGTGAATCTGATAGATAACGAGTGTCAATTCATGCTAAATGGTATTTCTGCTTTCGAGACCGTTCTTAAAGTGTGAAGATCAGAGCTGGTACTTCTATAAAGCCAATTTGAAAGTCAAATTGTATAATCAATTGACGAATGTTTTCGACTCAACCAAGATATTGCCGACATTATGTTCTAGTCTACTCTTAGGGATCGTTTTACTTATTGTTCTTAAGCAGTGGGCGTGCGATTTTGGGAAAGCATTTTGTATCGTTTTGTTCAACACATTTTTGCTGCTGCAGGCCGCTAGTAGTTTGTATAAACGCAAAATATACTACTTGATTTTGTTTTGAAAAAATTAAAAGAATACTGTACACTATGCATATCATATAAAAGATGCGACTGTGAAAAGAGAGTTCCACCAATCCTTTTCAGGTCTATGAGAATCGAATCTGCCAGGATCCAATGAGAAAAGAGAAGATATGAGATAGGAATTAATCTGAGGATGTTGACGCTCGCTTCCCACTGCAAAAATTCATAACTTAAATACAGTGTGTTATTCAATGACATTCACAGATTTTGAATCACTTAATGACTTCGAGAGCTGGTCAGTTATCCTAAAAAGGAGAGCGCGACGCATTACACCATTGGATGGTTGGATCTGACGGTTGTCAATGGACTGCCTATATCCAGGCGTTTCCATTATTTTTGTGTAATCTTTTTTTCAATTGATTCGTTGATCTATGTTATTTTCAAAAAAATACTCTGCCACAGATAGGAGTAGCCAACTTTTTTACATACAATGACCTAATTTGTTTTCACATTCGAAGTCACGTGCGCCCCCATCATTTCAAACCTCTGTTTTACATTCGTACGTTCATTGTTGAAGTCGGAAAATAGGAATAGGAGTCGGACTGCTTTCCTTAAAGGATCGAGATAGTTAACTCAAAAACGTACTAAAATAAATTAATGTTACCAGTCTAAAAGTCTCGTTTATTCGTGTACAAATCTGCAACAGTGAGAGTTGATATCTTGGACGACAGGGCGAGCGCGGACATGGACCCCACTGATGCGGCGACAGCTGCTGGAGGTTCTCTTTTGAGACAACTCTGGACTCCATTGATGGATGTGATAAGGAAGTGAGCTCTGAGCCGAGATCAGGGTTAGAACTTTGAGTCGGCTGTTCACTCTGCTCTCTAAGAATCTTGGAATATTCTTATATTTTTTCTCTCCGATGCGCCCACGTTTGGCTCTTGCATCATAACATACCTTGGCTACCCTCCTATAAGGAGTATCTTTGGGAGCTAGCCTTCGTTGGAATGAATGATACGTGAATGAATATACCAAGAAGGAGCAAAAAACAAAACATTACTTAGGGATTAAGAAAACATAATAATTAATAATAATAATAATAATAATAATAAATAATAATAATAACAACAACAATTCTACGTTAGGTACGCCAATGTGCTACGAAATAACTAAAATTAGATTTAAGCTACAATTAAATTAGTTTTAGTTAATTATTAAGAATATCCGTCCCTCTCAGCAGCTCAAGATGCAAGGCAGCAGTTTACTTGTTAACCAGTTTAGCAAATAAATTCCCGCCTCCTCAGGGGGTACTGTGGAGGGGAAATAAAACTCTCGTTTGACTACCATGGTAATGGCATGATTGTAGTGGTGGAGTTTTCAGATGTGCATAGCGAATTGTTTTAGATATCCGATGCCCAATTTCTCCTAAGCAGTCATACCTACCAGTCGTTAGTAAGCTAAGACAATTCGTTAAGTCAATACGTAAGACAATCGACAATCCGTTAAGTCAATAAGCTTAAGACAATCCATCATTAATGTTGTGATTCAATAACTACTAGTATCCGAAATATTGTTCGCAACTGTTTATCATACATAAATCCTATTTTTGACTTTCGATAGGCAACGATAATTAGTTTCCCAAACATTCGCGACGAGTGGATTTTAGGGACATTGTTTTGGCGCACGTAGGGCCGTGTAGTATTTTTTTTTTTATTTCGTTGGAATGTTTTAAACAATTTTAATAATGCATTCAACTATGCAGTTTTATTCGAACAAGTACTTCAGGCGCTCTTACGCGATACAGAACGCTTTGTCGCGTAAAAATGTCTACGGTCCCAACTCAAAAAGCAAAGTTTTTATAAAGAGATTTTCAGTGAATGTGTTGGGAAACCAACACTGCAATTTATCGTGTGCCTTTTTGGTGAAAAGTGCAATTTAATTTGCCAGTTTTATAAATAATACCGTATCATCGGAAATGGACACTAATTTATGTGTGTCTACATATATTATTAATCATGTGTGACTTGAAATTCTTGGTCTGGTTTGATGGGCAAATTCTCAGTATTCCCTTTTCGCACGCGGACATAGTTCACAAAATTGTTCAAATAGTTTGTATTGATTAGTGACTTCGATGCCTTCGCGAGATTCGTCTGTTCTCTCGTTCATTACGTCCGGTTTCGAATACTAGAGGTCTGTCATCTCCATTGTTTTTCGGGTCCTCGCTGCTGCATCTCTTCCGCATTTTGCGGCTCAATTTCTTCTCTTCTTCTATGTGAGACGAGTTTCTCTGATTTGTAAATTAACGCGGAATGATCAGGGATATTCTATTCAGTGATGTGGGGTAAAATATGAGCAAAGTTTAAATTGATTGATTGTTAGTGATTCCGGGCGCGTCAACGACTGAGAACTAATCCCGTAAGTGTAATACATGCTTTTTCATCGTTAGGTGGCGGTGATCTTCCCCCGCTGGATGGCTAGATCCGGTGCCGACCTATCGTCGACTAGCGAGTTTTCCACCACCAATCGTCCACCCGCGGGGCACCACCCCAGCCGGGACAGGCTAGCGCTATGCTCCTGACCGGTCTCCCGACATGTGAGGTAATGTAGTGCATGTTAGTGTGTATGTGTAAGTAAGGGGTGAGGATAGGACAAGGAAGAGGAAGGAAAAATCGCGCGCGGTCCTTCGGGCTTTTGTTAGGGTACTGCTCCGGCATTCGCATGGTGTTGATCGGAGAAACCACGGAAAAACTACCGATCAGGCAGCCAGCCGCAAGAATTCTCCTCCAGGCAGCAACTGAATTCGACCTAGCTGACAAGCTAGGTCAAATCCTAGTCGAAAATCTTCTAGCGTCGGGACTGGAACCTAGGACCTCCCGGTTAGAGGCACTGCAGAGACATCAGTTGAAGCACAGAGCCACCTCTCCAGTGAGTAAAGTTTAGGAAGCATCAATGAAATTCCAGCCAGAAACTTATAAAAATTGTTTCATTAGAGGTGGCGCGTTTGAACATCACAATGTTTTCATTCATACTAGTTGTCCATTGTATTCTCCAACTCGACAGGCGTGCTTGAGTGGTCCCGTATGATGACCGGGAATCGCTTTTGGCAGGTGGAGTTGGCTGCTTTTGGGAACTGCATTGGTTGGCTGCAGTAGCTTCGGTGGTCCGGGGATGTGCCCACCTGCTCAGTAAGGTCTCATTCACAATACAAACTTAAACAAAAACGTAACGTAGCCGCAAAACCTAGAAATGAGTTACTAACAGAGACTGATGACAATGCCTTGACGTAATCGTAGACCTAAGTCCGTAAACTTAAGAGTTCACAATCTCCCAGCTTTTACGTTAAGTTTGCGTCGGAATTCTATTGAAGACCAATAAGAGATCAGCGTGGAAGGTAGATTTCAGATTGTGTTCAGGTAATGTGTGGTTATGTCCTTTTGTTATTGTAATGTAGAGAACTAGTTTGCGAAACGTATTGATGCGAGTAGTGAATTCAAAGTAAGAATTTGGGCAATTTTTATTGTGATTTTAACGTGACGTGGCGAATAAACTAATTATATTCGACGAATTACTCATGAATGTGACAAAAGAGAATCTGTGTTTATCAAATAAAGAAAATACGAAATAAAGACAAATCGACAGGAAAGTAGAAGAAAAAGGCAAGAAACGGATGGAAAGATCTTTTCATCATGCTAGAAACGAATCGATCAAGTTTCCGAACTACGTCGAATTTTGATTGCTTCAAGCGAAACTTACGTTCCAGCTTACGTTCGTCATTGTGAATGCTTGTTTTTACGTGTAAAATTTTACTGCTAAGCTTACAGCATTACGTTACGTTTAAGTTTGCATTGTGAATGAGGCCTAACACTCCATTGACGACTTGCATACTATCACGACCGGCGTCTCCGGGCATACCCTGGCGCTCACCAGGCAACGGCTTAATTTCCGAGGCCTTACAACTGTCACTTTGACTCTCAATACTGCTTTGGGTTGCCACTGCCCTGCTAGCCGTTACTGATAAATGAGTAAAACTGCCCGTCCCCCTGGTGACATAGATGTTCTTCATTCACTTGTACACTTCGATTTTTCCATAGTGGCATTAGTGACATTTGATCATTGTCACACCTCCTACCTTATAAAATGAAACTTTTTATCAGTGGTAAACACATTTTTGAGGCCACGAGCCCCGTTGAGAAGGACGTTCGTGAATTAATTAAAAATATTCATTTTATAAGGCAGGTGGTATAACATTGATCTATTGCCATCGGCCACTATTGAAACATCAAAGTATCGGGAATAGTAAGATGCAAGTAATAATAAAATATTCGTATGATCCACTATACGGTTTTGTTTTGTGTTCCTTTTCCTCTTTTTCTCAAAACAAATTTCGTCCTACCAGGTGTCTATCTTTCCTTTCCTTGGACCAAGTTGCGTCGATCTTCCTTTTCTTTAAGCCATCAGAATTTTGTTTTTTTCGAAAGAATGAAAACATATTTTTTAAGGAAATTTTAATTATTGTATATTTTCATATTTCTTAACACGTAAGTTGGTAATTCAAATATCATCATTATATTATTATTATTTATTATTACGTACGTAGCAGTCATTTCTGACCACGCTACACGATTTACGTGTGTAACTATTACTTTAGTTTTACTATTGGTATTACTATAATTATTTTATCAAGGTACAGAGGCTTCCCACAAGGTTTCAAGAATGAATCTAAAATGCCCACAGATTTCTACAAAAATGTTAAGTTTCTGTTTTTCGTTTCTGCCCGCACGCGTTGAAGAGAGATGCGAATTCTCTCTTCAAAATCGAGTCGCGTCGTACGGCGTCTAGGGCTGGATCGCCGATCTTCCGGGGACGGCGTGGCGGCGTGGTGGCGTGGCGCCCTGGCGGATCGGGCGGCCGCGGCGTGGTGGGAACGAGGGCACGTGGGAGCGTCCTGAGCACATCTGGCTGGGCCTGCCGCCGCCTAATTGCCAGATGTGCGCCCCCACAATGCCTCCCCGCGCAAATCTTCGCTGTCAAAGAGTTCGCTGCGTTTGCGCTAGTGTTGCGCGAAAACCAAGGCGGCCATAAACCGCCACCCTTCCGCTGCGCCAACATCGGCCCAAGCACCCAACAACTGGGATGTGCAGGCCGCATTCTGCGTGTTTGAAAGTAACGGCGCTCCTCACTATTCGCAGAGAAAAAACGGACAGAAAAAAAAATTTTTTTTTTACAACTGACAGCAGCGAACGACCACAATGCCAACTTTTTTATTCATTTTGTCAAATTGTTCATTTGTACAAATTGTCGTTTATTTTAAAAGTATAATATTGATTACAATCTTGCGTCTTTACTTTTACAACACAGCAATACCGAAATAACTAATAACGTCAACTAGTTTGCTAATCCTCAGGATTCATCTCTCAGTCTATCCGAGGAATGCCCCTAGGCCTTATTTTCTAATTGTCTTGTTCTTTCAAGTTCGAATATTTCAACGTAAACAATATTTATGCGAAAGGTACCAATACTCTGAAAGGGGCAGAACAAAAACTACGTTGAAAGATGTTCTCAATATTTTAAAAAGGTCTATACGAACGGCGTTTCGTCTTGCAACGAGTTTGTATCTTCCAGACGACACTTGTTAGAAGGTTAATTACTCGTAATTACAAATAACAGGTATATTCGTGGTTTCAGCCGAGATCTTGTGGTAGCTCATCTGTAAAATTACTACTCTGTGTGCGTATATACACACACACGTTATAAATATAAACATAATGTGTAAAACGCAAAATTTTGGTTTCGGTCCGGGTCACATCCATCCCCAGCTTATTCAAGAGGCACTGCTTGTGTATTTCCCCGCGTTCCCCCGATAGTGAAGGCCGTGCGGCTGCCCCCAGGGGGCGTCCAGAGCGACGTCCGAGCCCTGCGAGCGCGGGGCGCGCGGAATGAACCAGCCGCCAGCCCTTTGGCCAAAGCCTGGGCCAAGCACCCGCGCCTTCTCAAGTGCTCTCAGGGGGAAGGGCACGAGTGGCGTCAATGTAAAAAGAGGTGGTATAAATGTTATTAAAAAATAAAACATTTCGACCATCATTCATATTACGAACAAATCTTACTTCAAATTACGTTCCTCAAAGAGCCTATTGTTTAATTTATAATATATTTAAGCTAGAATGAAGTTAGTTTTAGATTGTATATTTAAGATAAATCCTCTTTCTAGCTACTTAAGCCGCAAGGGAGTACCACCAATAATTGTATGTTCCCACACATAAAAGTCCGGTCTTCACAGGGCTACTTGAAAGAGGAAATATGAAAGACATGCGTCACAGGCAGTGCAGAGATCACTTACGTAACAAACACAATACGAGGACTAACTCTCAAAACCATTCATTTGCATTATTTTCACAATTAATTTGCACTGTTTGTACGTTTACATTAATAATTTACTCCTTACGTATTACGTGGCTCCCTCCATCTCCGAAGGTGTTCACGAGAAACTTGTTTCTGATCATTCTTTTTACTTTCTCGCCTTACGAATACTTCGTAAGAAGAGAAAGTTATGAAATCTTGCGCCGGAAAACGGTGAAGTTTCGACAGAAAAACTCATAGGTGGGGGTCTGGTAACGAAAAGTGGATAAATTCTATTGCTAAATTTAAAAAAAATCCTCCAACTCGTGGTGTAGCCAAAATCCATGTTTTGTTGCTTCCTGATACTGAAAAATCATTAATGGCAAAACGTCCGTCCGTCTGTTTGTTTATTTGTCTGTCTGTTCGTCTGTGGTCAACGCTAGCGCCTAAACCATTCAGCCAATTAAAATTGATATTCCCCAATCGATTTAGCTGATGTCGAGACTCCTAGAATTTTAAACCGATATTTTGACTTTGGGAGCTACTTTATAGAAGCCTCTCGGACATTTTCAAATTTTTAAAAAAATTGACTCCAAATTTTTTGATTAAATTTTGTTGTTGAGTAGTGCAAAGAACGTTTAAGAGAATGATGTAGATATCATTTTTATTCATATCACCAATTTTTCGAAAATTGCAAAAAAACAATTTCAAATTGCAAACTTGAAGATAGAGATTTTTGCCTCAGACAAAAAAGTACACTTTTTTGAAGACACGAGTAGTTTTGTAAATAGCGTTTGAAATTGACCAAAATTTTGTTTCTCAAAAACCGCTTTTACGTTTTTCTTTAAATTTTCTTCACTTACGTAATAAGGGACGGTAAATAAAATATGGCGCTAATCCGATTTCCGCGTGATGCTTGGTTTTTGGAAAATTTCAAAAAAGTATTTTTAAAACTACAAAATTGTAAATAGAGATGTTTGCCTCAAAGTCTGTTGTACAAAATTAGTTCTTTAAAAAATGTCATGTACAATTTTCTGGGAAAAAAAAGCGAATAGTTTTTGCGTAATTTGCGCTTGAAATTTGTGAAAAAAAATTGTCTCCAAAAACCGCTGCAAATTTTTTCTTTAAATTTTCTCCACATGTCTAATAAGGGACGGCAAATAAATAAACAAACTAGTGGTGCTATAGAATGGAACAGACTTTCTCACAGAACTTAGATTTCAAATCTCTATAGTCTGAGATTGCTGTTTTATGTGGAAGTATAATTTGCGGGGCATTTAGAAACAATGCAATCTGCTTTGGTAGCGTCACAAGTTAAATTTGAATGTCAATGAGAAAGCAAAAATGTATATCAATGCTGGAATTTTTTATACCATGTCCCAAATTATTTTTTTTATATGAATTTAGCATGTACCCTTTTATGCCTCTGCCTGAGTTCGAACCATACGACACTTGGTTGTCGTAGTGGTACGAGTGGTGGCACGTTGGCTCTGAGTAGTTCTCTCTGTAGTTGGCTCTGAGTAGTTCGGGTAGCGAAACGGGAAAAGAATTTACTGGTAGAAAAAAATTTGCTGGTTTATCTAGTAGTGTAATAACCTTTAGGACCATGTAGAAACAGTGCGAAAAAGTATGTGCTTTGGTAGCACCCCTAGTTTAAATTATCATCCCCGAGATTCCGCATTCAGTGTAACGTGAAAGACCTACTACGATAGCAGGACAATAAGAAAATATACGAGATTTTTACATGATGCACAAGCAAAACAACATTTGATAAGATGACCCCAGAAGCTGCATTATATCGTCACGTTTGCTCTTCCCTTAACATATATATGTACGATTAATTATAATAAAATTAATTGTAAATTATGAGAAAAATAATTATGTAAGTAATTATGAAAAATTATAAAATGATTATTAACAAATATTCTCATTTTTGATACATTTTCAGAATTAATTGCATGATTTATTAATTCAATATATACTGAAATATGTTAATGAGTTCAAAAAACTTCCCCTGTGAATCAACAATTCTTGGGATCATTCAATCCTACAATTATTGTTGTTACTATCACTAATCTTCTTTGCTTAAGCTATTATTATTAATATTATTATTACAAATTATGAATTACTGTTCAAAGAATTGAGTGCCCAGCCCGGAATCGAACCCGGATCTCCAGGTATATGCTCAACCGCTCCAACCACTTGAGCTACAGAGATAATCAACTCTTCGAACAGCCTTTAGGAGTTAAGTGCCCCTATGACGGTTACATTTTACATTTCATCACCTGGTACAAAGTTTTATGCAACTGGTAAGTAAATTTAGAACTGGGCGTACACCGGGAGATCCGGGTTCGGTTCCGGGACAGTCAATTCTTTAAACACTCAAACATCATTTGTAACATTATTTGTGCTAAACAACTGTGAGGTCGAAAGGTAGTTGATATTTGCGAAACGGGAAGCATTCCCACGTAATTGTTACACCTTACAATTCTGACCAGGTAGTGAAATGCAAATTAATATAATAATAATAATTCCTATTATTATTAATACAAAAATAACACGAGGTAAAATAATCCATGAAATTATAGAAGTATTTTGTAAAACAAATTTTAAATTAAAATGTATTGCAAACAAAAAATTCTAACTATCAAAAATCGAAGTTATACCAATAATGGTACGGGGAATAGTATTCTCAAACTGCACCACGCTAGACCGGACTTCTTAATGGCTGAGGAACTCATAGATGTGAAAGGAAACTCAAATGTGCACAAGAATCAACACAAAGTGTCAACTGAAGGATTCACGAATCAGGCAATTACCTCCTAATGGTATTCGAAAACAAATTATACCTTGAGGTTTCATAAACGCAACCAGACAGCTGAAGCGTTAATATTCATGCTCTCACAAATACTCAGCCTTCAGTTACATCTTCGCACATTGAAAGAAATGTTTGCCAATTGCATGAACTGCACTTTCTGAAGTCAATGTATTATTTCTTATAATTAAATAAAGCCAATATTTTTATTTATAAAACACAGCTCTCTCTCTCTCTCTCACACATACATAATTCATCCAATTCCATTCACGCTGAAATTTATTAATCGAGTTATACAATGAAGTACAATTAAATTTCACTTCTCCCCATAGCTCGTCACACACAGTTTTAAACTGTTTTTGACGTAAATAATAAATAAATATCAAGTATTTGAAGGTAACTACATGCGACGCTTCACTCCACAAGATAATGCACTCCTTCTTGGCTACAGCACACACAGCTGGATTCTGCACAACTGTTCCTTAAATAGCCTGGGATCAATGTTCACAATAATACAGCGCTACATAGATTAAACAATGTTTTACTTAGCAAATCAACCTGAAATTTTAGATGATTAAAAATTAAAAGAAGAATTAAAGATAAAATAATTACGATCAAATGTCGCGCGCGTCGCATTTGCTCTCCCCCACTCACCTTCTCCACTGCTCCTATCCGTGGGCAGCCCTCTCTCCACCCGATAAATTTTTAGTTCTACGTTTACTGCCGCATCGCCTGAAACAAAATATAACTGGTCAAAACACACACAAACTCGTCCGCCTGCACATCTCATCTATCATCCTATGTAAAACTCATACACTGCTAACATGCTAAAGACAACTAGAAACCCTTAAGACACCCCAGCATTCACGATTTTGTCTGCAGCATTGCTATTCATTTTCCCATTTCTATAAAAAATATTCCAGAGTCGTCGAAAGAAGAACATTAGAGGCTCTTTCAGCCTAATGCAAAGTACAGACTTGAGTTTGTATGTATTACAATCATTGCTCCACCCATTAATTTCACCTGTATTTCACAGTTTTCTACAATGTTAAGAAAGCGCATATCAACATTCAAAATATACAATATAATTTGCAATGTTACCGTCTTTATTTTTAAACGATTTTACTGCAATATAGTTGAAACTTAGGCCGACCTATTGGAACACGGGCTTCGGGGAGCGCATTCAAGTACGTATATCAAGGTTTCGAATGCCGTCCTTAACCGTTTTCATTTGTGATTGTGGCAAGGCGGATATTGCATCACGTTTAAAATTTATTTTGTTCTTATTCCTTGGCCGTACGCGAGTATGTTAAAAAAAAGGATTTTGGTATTATGTTGGTCTAGGATTACGGCATTGGCGCTATTGGAAACTGTCAGCCTGCACGCATGGAAAGGTGCAAGCACAGAGACGATGCCGCTGTCTATGCAGCGACTATAGTCGGGAGGTCCTACAATTCGAATCACGACGGAGGCTGGAAAGGACCATGTCACAGGTTTAAGCACTTTCTCATTTGATCATTATAATTGTCCATTATTTCAACAAATATAATACTCTTTGATTCGGTCTCTGGTGCACGTTAAGGAATTTTAAAACAGACGAAGAGATCGCTTCAAGCCAAGCAAATTAATTGCGGAGTCAGTACATTTTGATCTGTCGCTCCACATCTGATATCCGATTCTCAGAGATGTATCGAGTCTGTTTAATAGCACATCAATTAAATCGGGTTTCCTGCTCATTCTTCGCCGAGGGGCTCCACTCGTCCTCGCCCGAGGCGGCGCGAGGGGAAGCGCTGGGCCGCTCCTGCAGCCTCCGTTCGCCGCGCCGCCCCTCCCCCGCCGCCCGCCTAACCGGCTCAGGCAAACTAAGTGGGCTCGAGAGGCCTGGGGGACGACGCAGTTAACGTGTCCAATGGATAAATAACCCCTGTCTATCATGCACGGCACTAAGGCGCTTTACTACTCACACTACGATCCGCTCATAGCGACGCCAGAGGTACTGGGAATACGCGGAGGAATGGCCTACGTGCAACCAGTGTAATGGAACGGAACAGGTCATTCTCACACTGAAATAACTAGGTAACACTTCAATAAGAATATTGTCTGTTCAACTAGTCTTTATTATTAAAAGAATATGGCCACAGATTTTTACAACACACAAAAATGTTTATTCAGATTTTCAGGTTGAAAGATATGAGTTCACATAGCGACGTTTCCGAGGAATATTTTTCCCCATCTTCAGGCTAAAAACAGTACCGCAAGCATTCTTCTCAGCCATGTAACAGCCATTCTGCACGTGCTTTGCATGCCATTCTGTACATATGTATATATTTTTAGTTTTACTGAATATTGTTTGATTTTTTTTGAATTGGTGAGTCTCCATATACATTTTTTTTATTATATAGAGTTCTTTATTAGATTAAGTTTTTCAGTACAATAATTTTTGTATTCTCTTTTTCTTTGAATTATATTCTTTACAATTTTTGGATTATATCTCCTTTTCTGTACGTTCTTAGACTGAAGACGGGGGAAAATATTTCTCGAAACGTCGCTACGTGAACTCATATCTTTCTACCTGAAAATTTGAATAAACATTTTTGTCTGTTGTAAAAATTTGTGGCTATATACTTTTAATAAAATAGATAGACAACAATTACTACTTTTTCACTCCAACTACATCTTTTTCACTCCAAACCCACTGCCACAAATTTGGGCTTTGTTACAATTTTGATTTCACAAACTTTGAGTCATGTGCATAGGACAATAGAAATGTTAGAGCAATGACACAAAGATTAATAAACAGACCTACTCCTCGACAAATTCCTTTACAAGAACTCTATTCTCGCAATCCCGGTTCATTTGCGTTTCGGTATTGAGCAGCTGATTAATTTACAAACCCAGATACTTCGCTGACATTGACTCGGCGGAATTTATTTGATGTTCTGTGGAGGATTCGAGAGGAGAAGGAAGACCAAGATCTTCATAGACTAAAGAAATATACTCGCGCACAAACGTCTCAATGGATGTCCGGACTTTCGTCCGGAGAAGTCTCTTGCGCAAGTCAATTAAATCTGTCGTTAGTTAAGTGGTCAGTCACGGACGATTAGCCCGTAACTCCCACCTGCCTTCTTAATTGAAACAGGTACATCTGTAAAGTGAAATGCGAAAACGTGAGAGGATATCTCGAAGGAAATAAAGTGCACGCAGAGAGAGGCAAAGGCAAGGGGTAAATTTACGATGTGATTTATTTATTAACGTTCAGTACGATGAGCGGGAAGGCAGTCTCAGAACCATGAACGCAGATTCAGGGCTACCGCTCACATTCACCGAGATGCACTTTAACCATGGTAACAGTCTCGATTGTACAGTCCATAATTTGCTCGAAAAAGCTTAATTTTAAGTGGAAAATTAATACTAATAAAAATATACTACAAGACAATTGAATAATTCCAGTTAAATGAAATGTAACTTTGTACACCTAGACGAAACGGGCTTGAATTTGAAATTCACCAGCACATTTAGCCGCTCGGGAACTAGCCGCTAGGGAAGGTTACCAAGGAACAAAATGTGCTGGTGAACGATGCAGAAGGCCGTTTCGTCTAGGTGTACAAAGTTATATTTCATTTAACTGGAATTATTCAATTGTCTTGTAATATATTTTTATTAGTATTAATTTTCCTCTTAAAATTAAGCTTTTTCGAGCAAATTATGGACTGTACAAACAAGACTGTTACTAACTGTATGTTGAGAATGGTACACAGCGATAGCAGAAATCACAACTATGAAAATTAAGCGGTTTCATCAGCTTTTTCGCAACCACAAGCATTCATCTCGTGACTTAATAAGACTGAAGGAATATAGTTTGGAATTAAAGTCGCCATGTCTTGTCATTAAAGAATTTTATTCCTGGACGGAAGAAACCATGTTCTATTTTTATTAAGGAAGTCAATACAAAAAGTAAAATAATATTTATTTGCCCTTCTTAATTAAAATTTCATCTGTATTGCCCAATTTGTATTAATTTATTCTACGTCCTAATATTAATAATTCACAAGTTGCACATTGGAATGCTACTGTCGATCGACATAAGTTCTTTTCACATGTCTAGTGATCGAACAGATTCACCAAACTAAAATTCTTTTTTAATCATTTATTTATCGGACTTTCGTAAAAAAGGACGTTTAGTGGCACTACAAAATGATCTCTCTTGAATACAGAAGAAAATATTGATTGTTTCTCCTGCAAGTTCAAGAGAGCGTTGAAATCTGATGTTTAAGTAGCGATTGAAATTTCCAAAAAATGGAATGGTAATTTACACTTTTGTTATCTTACTGATGTTGAGCATTCATGTATTACATGTGAAACGTGTTCCAATAAAGTATTTTTGTTGCAAACGATGCAGAATAAAGCTATGAACCAATAGTTAATTTTCCACATTTGAACCTTTCGATAAGCTATAGGAGTCGTAACACAAGCTGGGTAGTTGATTCGGAGTCCTCGATGGTTTGTTCCTTGTAATTTGAATGTTTGTCACCGGTTGCATGTGTTGTAGAAGAAAGTCTCACGTTGAGCTACTACCATCGAACAGGATCTATGTGATAGTTCTAACGGTTCGTGATCCAAGAAAGAAAACTAGAATTTTCACACGAATCTGAGATATCGTGAATCATTGTTTACGATGTTTCTTGGGTCATTGTTCAACAGCCAAATTATTTCGGTCATACGTAGAATATTTCTCGGTAATAGTGTGCTCTTAGTTACAAATATTACATTAAAAATTGTAGTGTAGGTTGTCCCACATCCAAAGTACAGGAGGAACATTTTGGCCTTTTCAAACGGAAGGTTTCCCCAACGATATGGAGGACATTGGACTGTCATTGGTGAGTCCTCGAAACGAGAGTTCTTGGGACGGGGCGACAAATTTAAGATTGTAAAGGAACGGCTGCTGCTTCCTCCATGTGGCACGTTTTCAGTTGAGTGGCGGAATCATCACAAAGAACAAGACGGTTTAAAATTTCGTGGTATTTTCGTAATTCTCAGTAATTGCTAGAGCTAACCGTTCCGGCTACGCAAAATGTATCATATTATCTAATTTCAAATTGTTAAAATATAACAATGCTTGATGAATGTATAAATGGACCTCACAATTTTTGTTATATTTTTTAAAATGTGACATATGGCAAAACAGAAATGTTATACAGCAAATCAACAATAATGAACATTAACACCGGCAATATTATTGATTTTAACAATGATATTTAATGTGTTGTACCTCAGCTTTTGGCCAATAACCATCTCGATTAGTTTTTCCTCTAGTTTCCCTGACCCTTTAAGTAAATGCTGAGAGGGCCTTTTGGTTTGCTTCTGGACATAAAAGTAGCTTCATTATCTGTGCACGTTTTCTTGAGCTCAGGGAGAAAGATAATTTATTCAAATAACCGTTCTCTTAGTTCTCGTGGAAGTCGATTCCATTACGTCGGACACGAAAAGTGATAGTAACAGAGTTTTGTAGCTCATTTACCTTTGTCAATGGTTTTATTAGACGGCGGTGAAATTGGTTGACAAAAAAAAGTCCGTCTGTCCGTTCGGATATCCTTCAGTCTTCTTTCTGTCCTAGCCCTTACACTGTTCCGACGATTGTCTTGAGAACTTACATTCCCCGATCGATCTGGGCGAACAAGAAGCCATGCAAGTTTGAAACGGATATTTTGATTGGGGGGGGGGGATATTTTACATGAAGCCTCAACATTTTCAAAATTTTCACAAAAATGGCTCCACATTTTTTTGATGAAACGTTTTATCGGATTGAGCAAAGAACATTTTAAAAATGGCGTACGGCTCATTTCTGTTGAAATCTCTGAATTTTCCAAAAGAGTTCAAAATTTTTCCGGTGTTTTCCTACAACTACAGTACTGAGGATATGGATTTTTCCTTAATAAAATGTTTTAATGACAGATCTTTACACAAGATCATGTACAAATTTTCATATAGTAAATACGAGTTTTCGCGTAATTTGCATGAAAGAGACAATTTTTAAACTTTTGTTTCTAAAACAAGCGCCTCCAAATTTGTACGTTAATTTTTTCTCGAACAGAGCGAAGTACACTCATAAAAACGGAGCAGGTGGTTTCGGTAAACTCTGTGTTGTCGAAAATTACAAGTTACAATGCGAGAAAAAAATGTGCTTTTCAGCACCACTAATTAATGATATCTTCAAGATATCTTGAAGAGAAATATAATGCCATCCTAAACTGTTTAGTATGTAAGGTAGAATTATTAGTCTGTCTGTCAAAAATAATAACAATAATAACAGTGCTTTAAAAAATCCCGAACTTATAATGTACTTTTTTCCTATAATTTTATTTTTTATATCTTAGAATGACATAAACTGATTCGATACATACCAATGATAAAATTGTTAACTTCTATTGTTGTGTAACTTTACGTTCGCAAATTACAACTAACTTATTAGTTCTTTCATTTCTTAGCCATATTGCGCTTGTCAGCTGGTCCGCATGAAGGCCGGCTAAAATATTCTTTGCGAGTTCAAACACCTAGGTAAAATTATGCTTCAGACAACGTTATCAGTTATGCCAAGACCAGAAGATACATACTATGCTTTCTGTTACTGAAAATATAATTCAAAAAACACATATGGACTAGTGTCATTGTCGGTCTTTATTTCAATATTATTAATTCCAACTATATACGATTACAGATTACTGGAATTATAGTAGTATCTAGTGATTACACATGACTAATGTACTGATCATAATTCCAATAGAAGTAATCGTAGTTTGTAGAAGGCAGTTTATTACACTTTGTACTTGGGTAATCACGAATCAATTACATTTTGCAGAACTGTGGGCAATGTTTAGTGATTTAAACGTTATAAGTCAGTGTACCCTAAATATGTATCTAACAGAACCCTCTCTTGGCTTCCGTGCAACCTTAACCCGGTCTGCTCAACTTATGAAGTACCGCATTTGAAATAAACAATATCCATCTTTGATAAACAAAGTGAAAGTATTTAAATTCTGCGAACACAATGCTTTTAAAGGAAACTTTACATTAAATCACGAAGTTGTTTTTAAAAGAATACAATTCATTTTACAATAAATGTAATTAATGAAACTGTTCAATTTACTATCCATACCGCTTTAAAATTAAACATTAATGTCCAGCAGCTGAATGCATCAGCCAGGAAATCAATACAATTTTTCATGTAAACATAAGACGAAAAATGTGATTCGCATCTATAGGTGAACACGAAAGAAAGAACAGCTCAGGGAGCTTTTCAGTTATTGACGGATAAAAGAGTGTCAACGATACTAAAAAATAATTAGTCACAGATTCAAATTTGAATTTTAAAGAAGGATTATGTCTCATACTCCAGAATGTATATTTGAGATTTTCTTGGATTGAAAATGTTTTTTTTCTACCCTTTCCATGCCCATCTTCATGTTGGTCACGTACGTTACCAGAGATTTCACTAGATTCGTTAAATGCTCAGAAATGTTTTTTCGCACGTCATCTTCGACCCATTTTCGCTGAGAAATTGGGACAGAAGAGGAACGCATTCGAAGCAGTCGTTTATACATTCAATCCTAGAGATAAACAGTTCATTAAGCTTCACGAAATAATCAATGCGGAAAAATCACTGCACATTACAAACATACCGAAAATGTATCTGAAGTAAGTTATGGACACGCTCTATCCTTTTAAGCAAATCCGAAGCTCACCGCGCAGATAAACTAGCCGGGTAAGAAGTTTCCCTCTTGAAATCCATCTTCCCTCTATGTGAAGCAGAAATGAAAGATGATGGATAGGAGGATTTGTGATGCAATAAGAATGATAATTAACATGACTAAATTTAAAATTATCGATCCTTTTCTGCAAACGCCTTCGGAAATGACCTCGACTTGAGTGGTCGGGTATTTAAGGAATGGAACATTTTTGACAAGGGAAAGAAATCACTAAATTCCTAGTAATAAGTTGCAATTGAGGCGTCAGAACCTGTCAGGGCTTTACTGAATCAAACACAAACAGTGACTGTGACAACCTAGTACTGAACTAAAATTTAATCCTTATCAGTCAATGTGCGGTGAGAATTTGTAAGTTCACGTACCAGAAAATTAACAGAAAAGCCAAGAGTCTTCTAGCAAGTGTATGAATAACTTTCTCAGAGCTTTCAACGTGTGGAGAACTAGTGCGATCCACTTTCCGAAGTTGGATCATAAAATACCACTGATGGAGAGTGGATCTTTGGCGATAACGCGTCCCGCCCTCCTGATGGGTTCGGGATTTTGAATCTAAATCTGGTGATGCATTTCCTTCTTTGCTGATCTATTCACAATAAAATTGTTGACGTAAATTTTCCAGTAATGCCTGCTTTAAACTTAATTCTCGCGGAACCAGTAAAAGAATTTCGCTCAACCATGCGGTTTTGCAGAACACAGTTCAAGAACCGCTGCTATAAGCTTGTATGCAGTACATTTAAGAGACACGCTACAATACAAAGCATCTTTGAAATGTTATCAATTATAATATATTTAATAGGAAAATGAGCAATGATTAAAGGAAGGTTGCAATTCTACTTCGACTTTAACAAGGATTCACAAATTACTGTTTCCTTTGTGGATGAGACGGTTGAGACTAGTTTTCGCACGTTGGAAAGGAAGGACTGGCCACTTTGAAAGAATACGGGAAAGAAAAATGTTGATCAGTAGCCTTTGGCTGAAGTTAATAAAAGTTTGCTTTTTCCTTTACATATCAAATTAGATATTTTGAAAATTTTCATTGAAAACGTTGGATAATGAGGGACCTCCTTTCAGATTTTACTCGCAAAACTTCCACGACTAAGAATGGCCAAAATAAAATAAAGATTACTTCCCAACATTTCTGATAATCAGTTGACGTTCTTCTAACACGTAGAAGAAAATTGCTTGGGAATCGTTCATACAAATTACCTTTAATTTTCTGCGAAACCATCGTGCTCTAAACTATGAGGAAATTATAAAACTATTGTATGTTAATGGCGTTTCATCAACTAATATATTGCAAGCCATTAAAAAAATCACCATTTTTACTATATTTGGCCTATTTTTCGAAAATTTGCAGTTTCTGAAGAATATGGTGAACGCATCATTTAAACTCATAAAAAACTATACCTATGGATCTGAAATACATGAAAATCAGCTGATTTATGTTGACTCGTACTAAGAATCTTTTACAAACGAAAATGCAACATTAAGGATTATTAATTGTAGTAAACCTTAAATAATGCTACCACGTACAGGAAGAAGCAGATTTTATAATATTTTGTCATAAAATTACACAACTAGACCAAATCATGTCATCATTGTATCAGACCACTGTGGTCATTTTCCAGTTCAGCACAAAAAATCAACAAACACTGAATATCAGAATTTCCTTTCTGGAACAAAAAAGAGTTAAAATTTAAAAAATAATAAAAATAATACAAAATGTAATTCAATCTCCTCTGAGGGAATGGGAATTTGCTCCACACATCTCAAAAGTCCAAAGGCAAGCCATGCTGAATCTCAATCCTACATGCTGAATCACCATGTCATAGCCTGAGTTCACTCCACTAGTTCCCCGATTCTCGTGTCCAGGCGGACTGGCAAATGTGAGCGCTGGGTGCCAAAATACACAGAGTGAGGGACTACACAGTTCAAAGCGTGTGGTTGTTTATATCTCCGATGTAAGTAAAGAGCGAGTTCATATTTATTCGCAAAGGAAAATGTTATACCTGCAGTTCTACAATCACATATTAAAACTTCGTTCGTACATTTTGCATAAAAGGAAGATGTGTGGTATGTGACGGTATGTAATATACTCGTACGTACGGTTACAATACTTTCAACTGTTATACAAATCTCAAAAATCTAATTTGAGCACAATTACCTACAACAAAACTTTGGGCGCGCTCACCACGTTTTGCATTGCAATAACTATTTAGAAAGCAAGTTGTGGTACAACACATACTTTCTCCTTTTAGTTGCAACGGTTACGTAATAGTGTAATACTAATCACACCCGTGAACAAATTTCGAACATTTGAACTTCACTGCATATGTTATCGAGGGTAGCGACGTGTTACTTCACTTGGGGATCGCCTAATTGACTCAAGACATATCTCTACGAGCGTTTCCATCCCGCAAAAAAATATTAGCCCACACAGGAACTTGAACATAGAGATGAGGATTCGGCTTTTCAACGCTCGTAGCCATTATACTACCGTGTTGGCAATTTTAAAAACTTTAAAGGTTTCAATGAAATGAGGCCCTAGACCATTTTTATAAGCGCACTTTGCTATTTAAGCGCATATTCTACATTATTTCAAATAACAACAACCTCTATTTTATAATGTGTGGAAACGACTACTTGGGAGCAATCGCATATGGAACATACAGGAAAACGGTGAGCAACGAAGAAGAGGCTGAGGAAGTCCCCACAAGCGCAGGCCTTGACACGTCGGAAGAAGCATGCTCGAACAAGAGAAACAAAAGAACGAAAGAAACGCCGAAGAAGAAAACACCGAAAAATATCGTGGAACAAAGCAATAAATCCCCCATCGCAGAAATAGGACAAGGCTAGTCTCAACGCAGAACACGAGAGCGCACGGTAGCACCACAAATTCACGGCCATCGCAGGAATTCCCCAGGCAGGCTGCGGCGAAGCCGAATACATTCACTGGCTGAGTTAGCTCAGAGCCAGCATTTCCGTTGCCTCCTCATCGACTCACGTCATACCAAGAGTTCCTCGGATTTGAGTCTCGACGGAGGGAGATTTTCGACACTAGCTACAGAGCGAGGTCACGTTCAGCCACTGCCTGAAGGAGAATTCTAGCCACCGGCTGGCATAGGGATCGGCAATTTTCTGTGGTTTCTCCGATCAATACCAGGCGAATACTGTAGCAGTACACTAACAACGAGGCACGCAAGGGATCTTTTCTTCCTCTTTCTTATTCCCTCCTCTCTCCTTCCACACATCATGAAACTCACATGCACTACACTATCACGCATGTTGGGAGATCAGTCGGAAGTTTATCTCCCTTCAAGAGATACCGGCAGTGAGAAATCAGCATCAAAGTATAGGTTGGTGCCGGATGTCACCATCCAGCGTGGGAAGAACTCCGCCACCTCCCCGGATAAAACATTAATTACACTAAAGGGACTCATGTAGTTGACGTGCCCCGAAACATCAATCAGCCGAATATATTCTCCAGCGGTAATGAACCCCTCAAATGAGGCGACAAGCGACACATTGTAGACTCGTCCAAGTGGTAAGAAGTGTTGCTAATTGAAAATCTTACAAGGAATATCATGGATTTGAACACTAACTGCTTCAATATTTTACTATGTAACATCAAAAATAAAGGGAAAACTTCAGCTCTAATGTCCTACAGGAACAGGGAGAATTTTTTGTCTATTATGTGGTCCTTAATACAAAGAAACATTGGGAAATAGAGGTCGCGAATAAAAACCCTTATGCCAGCGATCGGAGACCTTGATAGGGCACCGAAGCTATGTGCTATTTTACGTACCTATTTGAAAATATTATAAATAGTAACAAAGGAAAGTTGATATTTTTGTGGATTGGAATGCTCAAGATGACATGAATAGATTAATTTATTATTATTGTGTCACGTACTCTAAAATTTGGTCACTTGACCAATTTCTCGCTTTTACAATTTTATTCTAACATATTCTGAATTTTACGAAGCCATACTAATATAGAGTATATTAAAATGAAGGTTTTGAAGGAAGCCTGTTTCGAGGGATGACGAGTACAAGAGCACAAACATACAAATTAGATTTGGTATTGATTGTACCAGTGGAGAATCTTAATTTCGCGATTGAAACATTTTCTGGTGCACCAAGAACACCCATTATTTCTCATAACAGTTTCACATATTATATCGGTGAATGACAGAAACACGCTATTGCCGGTAGGGCAGTTAATTTTGATGAATTTCAAAGACACAGCATTTTAAAACTTCATTTGTTAAGCTCCTTCAATTATGGAGGGAAAAGTAGCGTGGTAGAAGCGAAAATTACGAGATAATGGTCGAAGTTAAGAAATATATAACACTAATAAATATACTTTTGTTACCTTCAAGATTTCATTCTTGGATAAATATCAACTTCCCTTTATTTCCATTCCCAGTGTTTTAAAACACGAACGTAGAAGCTGCACACTGCTTTGATGTCCCCTCAAGGTCCGTCAATGCCGATCGCTCGTGTCAACCCGTCTAGCGCGACTTCTGCTTCCCAACGGCTTCTGTACCGCATTAAAGGTCACAGGAAAGTGAATAGTATATATCTACTCTTTTCTGTAGGATTTCGAAGCTAACTATTCGCAACTTCTTTCGAAGCACTGCAGCGAGTTCGACTTTGCGAATGTCCCTTGTGAACTTGTTCACGAAACGAATACTGTAAAATACACTAGATCCTAACGGAGATACAAACATTTCTCTACAATAATCTTCGTCTACTGAAATGAATTGCAGCGAAGATTGTCCAGTAAATGATAATACAATTTCTGGTATATCTTGAATCTCAACCATTCGTTTGGCTTAAAGTTTTATGTAGAGCAAATGACTAAGTATCTGATTCTTAGAACGGTGTTTACAATAATATGAAGATGACTGGCCGCAATTAGGGTTCACTAAGTATTCGAATTGCGAATCTTGTGCCATTTCTAACAAGTTCCAGAAACATATTCAAAAACGAGTTATTTACAACAGTCATTTCCTAGTGTTGTAAGCAAGACAATGAGAAGGAAGCAGCTAATCGTTAGTGAATAACAGCGCACAATACAGCCGGAGGGTCATCCAGACAAAACGCGCTCTTGACACACTTTCTGTTTCTGCCAGTTAAGCTATCAGAAGTGCGCGTAGCCGCACATCCGGTAGGAAGACCTTGCTGGTGGCCGGGGCCTCGCAAAAAGGAGGCAGCGGTCGCCGTTTCCGTGTTCGCGGTATTCTTCTTCTTGTACTTCTACGCCACCGCCGCATCGGTACCGACTCGCCCCGTATCTCGCTTCTCGCCTCCGACACGAGTTAAGAGATATCCCTGGGACACGCGGCACAAAAAATGAAGACCAGCACCCATTAATATTAATCGCTCATTCGTAAAGTGTAAATTCGTCCTTGACGGCTGCATCTCGTTGGGGATGCGACCCGTCTGATAATACATTCGGCTCCATTTGCGTACGCAATGGCGGCGCGCCCGCCTGCGATGTCCGGGCGCGGCGCTCCCGCCTCCGGCGCCGCCGCCAGCGCGTGGCGCGCCGTCGCTGGCTGCGCACTGCATGCGCGCAGTGCGGAGATTGATCATCCCTTGTCAAGGAATCGCGCCTTCAGTTATTCATTTGCTCATTTACGTACGCCTTGGGCGAACTGCTTGCGAGCATTCGGCGCGCAACACAGCAGCACCGCCTGTCTCCGAGTCGTTTCGCCACAAGGTCTCTCGTTCGAACCTGGGCTTGGGGAGGGGCGGGGCGACGCCTTTGTCTGAGGTGCGCTGGCTGCTGCTACTACCCCCAAATCGAAAGGACACCGTGCACACTGCCCTTTTTTCTCTACAGCTACGACCACATTCGTTGGAGACAGGCAAGTCACAGTTTTTACTATTGCAGTTTCACTAATTAACGGGTCCAGTATATTAATAGCTTTATTCTTACTAATAAGTTTCGAACTTTAGAAGTTTTAAAACTGTTTACATAATTCAAATACACTATTAGTTTCACTTCTTAAAAGCACGAACATGAACTAGACAAACTCGTAGCTCACGGTTCATTCTCGTCGCGTAATCAATATTACTTAATGGATTTACACACTTCATAACAAAATTAGTTTCTTAAATTGCCAACAGTGAATTTTGTCCCAATGACTCTACAACAAACAAAAATGTTTAACACTGAGAACACAAGGAACGAATCGATTTCGGACACTTTTTTGCCATAAAAAGAATGTTACAGAAGCTATATATTACGAAGGCTATAATACTCTAAACATTTCTAAAAAAATTGAGTCATTTTCAGAAATCATGTCAGTTCCCCACGACTCGCAACATACTAGGTAACCGTGTAAGCAGGATTTTAAATTACAATATTTTGTGCTCAGTTAAAGATCCACATTTCGTTGCTACACAAAAGAGGCACATTGAGATCGCATACTCATAATTAATTACGAAGCAAAAGTGACCACCTACGTAAGCGATACCTGTGACAAAACAAAACCGCATTTAAATGAACTTTGTATGCTGGCCATTTACACGAAACCATTTGAGACGCGCGCATTAAATTGCCACTTCAAACCATTTTCACGTATGCGTGACCGGTTCAAGATGAAAGACTTGCTACGAGTCTCAAAAAAATATTGGAGTCTTTAATTCTACAAGATGTCGCTGGTTCAGTAGGCGTCCACTGATTTCTGCCATTTTTTAGGAACTTCTCTAAGCTGGAATGAAGAATGAGGTTCCCCTCATCGCCAAGGCTCTCCTTGACCTGAAAAGTCGCGAGCGCGGCGCGCGGTGCGGAGCGTGGAGCGCGTGGTGCGGAGGCCCAGCGCCCCCAACACGCCGCTCTCAATGGGCGCCGCTTCATCCATGAGGATGAATTTGTGGACAGGTGCCCCAGGACCTCACCTGAATTAGTCATCTTCGGACACGATGGCGAGGGGGCGGCCACACTAAAAAGATGCAAATTTAAGGAAGTGACAGGAACTGGGACCCGACGACACAAACAGGAATGCTGCTTACTGCTTCTATATTGCTGAAGCAAACGCTGGATGACTACATCGGCGAAGCATTTTGGTAGTGTTGTTCCGTACGAATCCCCAACAACCCAACCAACTCGTACGAACAGAAGGGCTACCGCTGCACTCTAGGGTATCTGATCCACACAGCCCATCGCCGCGCTTGAATACTAAATCTCGTCGTTTCCACGAAGGATTTCCTTTTTCCCCTGGTAATTTCATACGAATGCTCATTTATTTCTTACAAGGTCATTAATTACGCTGAATTTTCTCTTTTCAGTAGCGGTGGGAGTGAGCTTGTACACTATTCACCCCGGATTCGGAGGGATTCTGTTTCATAACTAGATACTCGACCGACAGCTAATTAGTGAGTTGGAATAAAATCTCTTCAGGGGGTCAAATTTGAACAACGGCTACTGTTTAGCTCTTTATTGCTTTCGTCACTTTCAACAAAACAATTTGATAAAATGAATTTTCCTCCGTCGCTTCCCATGTTTACACCTTTAAGCAAGAAAACGCAAGACTTAAACACGTGAATAACAAGTGAAAAAAGAGATTAGCAATTTATCACCAATACCTATTATACTAAATGAGAACGGAAAGTCTTGTGTACTAAACCTACTAATGAAGATTCTTAAGTACAAATTACATTGCAAACATTAGATCACACAAGACACAGAATTTTGCTTATTTCTAAGAAATGTTTAATAAAAAAGTAATTTGTACAAATCTAAATGAGCACAAATATTCGCAATGTAGGACGCCCACATCTAGGCTATCTGCGAGCCAAAAGAAGTTGCGCCTCCTTACAATACATTCCAGTAGGCAGCGTTGAATTGTGAACAAAAGACATTTTTTCAAGTGGGCAGTATTTAATTGCTAATTATGTTATTTCACTTATTTGTGTACCTTACATTGGTTCTCAGCAGTATAATGAAGTATGTAGAATGTAGTTTATCACATTACGCCTTTCCTTCAGCTCTTTTATCGCTACATTTTATTGAAATCGCCTGAACTTGAGTACTATTTTTTGGCGGCGACGCAGTGGTAAGCCAACCTGATTGGACGAGTTGAGATCATCCTCAAAACCACCGATTTTGCTACTACGTGTAAACTGAAATTTCTGTTCTCACTTAACCAAGATTTATGTTATATGGCAACACTATCTCTTCACATAGGCACTTTATGAAAATAGTTTCGTGTATATGAAAGTGTGAAACGCTTTTTTTAATATATTTTTGAGTCATCACATTATTAACTCATCCCTCTTTCAAAACTGGTGAAAAGAGGCTGAGTAGGAAATGGACAGGAGTAGAAAACCGGGAAATATATTCGAAAAGTGTAGGGAAACAAAGGAGACAAGGAAATGAACGACAATCATGAGGATATTGAGATAAGGTAAAGAGAATTTTGAATGAACATTGAGAAGGAATAAGATGTCTGTTTAACATTTGGTGACGGTAGTAATGATCAGAATAAATAGTTTATACACCTCAACAGTTGATTTTCTCTAAGGTTGTGATAACGTAAATGTTACGAGCAGGTTTAAATTCAAACTGTATATGATACAAGGTTGCCCATGTAATCGGGTATAATTACAACTGAAACGATTTTTGGATCATATGAATTAAGGGAAAATATGCGTATACAATAATAAAATGATTGAGTTACGAATTAATAAAGAAAATACCTAGAGCGTACATACAGCTACACTCACTAATGTTGTCTAATTCTTATTTTTAACTTTGTGTTTTAGCTTATTCTGGTTAATACTAAAGAACATACATCTATAAATACAGAAATGGTAATAATAGCACTTTTCTGACCAAGCTCTAAAACACAATCTGAAGAACGTCGGGAAAAGGTTCAGAGGCCAGTCCGTATTCAATGATAGCGCGAAGAGCAATTCTTTGCCTCGGGTCGTTTGACTGGAAGGGAGAGAATAAAGCCCTTCCGAAACGGAACTCTCCAGGGAGATATGCGTCCGCGCGGCGGCGGGAGCGTGCTGGAAAACCTCCCTGGGCTGGCCCTGAGCGCTCCCGCGGCCGCGCGGGACGAGACGCGAAAGGGAAAGCGGGAGGGACAAAGGCGGAGAAAGAACCACATTTATTTTGTTTTATTGGAAGCTGTGCGTGAAACTGCCTTCGGCCCCACGGACACACTATCCTGGTAGGCAGCGGCGACGTCGGCAGGCGAGCGTCTTCGGATTCGAAATGTAGGGAAGGACCAGGACTGAAAAATCTGGCTAGGGCTAAGTCACTCGACAACAGACAAGTATAGTTTTAAACTCCTGAACAATGTATTCAAGACGAACGAAACGACCGGTGAAACCCCCAGACCGTTGGATCAATTAGAAAAATAATATTGGCCTTTCGTATTTGAATCGCAGATGCCAGACGTGTACGAGCATGCTAATATACCGGTCACAGAAACACTCGGTTAGTGAAACTGTTTTGCAATGGGAGAAAATGACGAGCTTTTTCTTTGTAATTCCCATTACCAAGGATAAACCATTTTGAATATACAGTAATTAACAAAAAAGTAAGGTCCAATGATTTTTAATGACGATCACCTTATTCTATCTAATTAGTAATACATTGTTATGTTTTGGAGATTTACTTTCTCCATCTTCAGACACTGAAATTGCATTATTTAAAATCAACATATATTGCTTGCTATAATATATGTAAATAATGCAATTTCAGTGTCTGAAGATGGAGAAAGTTAATCTCCGAAACGTAACAATGTATTGCTAATTAGAATAAATGATCGTCATTAAAAAATCATTGGACCTTGCTTTTTTTGTTAATTATTGAATATTTACATGACGATCTGAACCTTAGTAAATTAAATAACATTCTGAATATACCCCCCTCTTCTTACCAGGAAAAACAACAAAACAAAGAAGCACACACATACAAGCAATTTAAAAAACAGTAATTTAAAGGACTGAGTATCTGAAATTCTCAAGCAAATGCAATATCCTGCCCATGCATCGTGCGTAGTCCCATTCTGCCCCATCGTAGGCGCCTGGCAGCGGCCGAGGGACGCGGGACGCGCTGAGGCGGGGCGCTGGGAACGGCCACTGGGAGCGAGCTCGCGTCCTGCGCCGGGCCCTACCGAAGGGACTTTCTCTTCATACAGCGCGTAAGGAGAAAGTCAAAATTACAAACCGTACTCCAGGCACGGGCGGCCGCTCAGGACGATTCCAATTGTACGCCCGGCCGCTGCAGCCGCCCCAGCTCCACAGGGCCTCTAATCGAGGACGATCGACGGGCGTCCTCGCCCCTCGCCCTCGCCATCGCCCTCACCCGCGCTCTCGCCCGGGGAAAGCCTCCTTTCCCAGTGCCCTTTCCGGGGCGCGTTCACGTGCCGTGGAATCGCTTCCAACGCTGGGCTTCCACTCCCGCAAAGAACCATGCTCTCATAGAAAGCACTTCGTGCGTGTTGCATTCTTAGCAAATGAAAGATAGCTCGACTTTATTGTGTAATAAAGTAACAAAAAACGTGATGTATGCGGGGGAGCAAATGTTTTCTTGAGTTCTCGAATCCCTAACCTCTCTTTTACTATGTACGGTAAAAAAGTACCTAAGAGAGTTTTAATATTTAACAAAAATAAAAAAGGTTTTCTCCCGTGCAATAGAAACTATTTGCACGCAAACGATCTACACATATGATTTGAAGGTATTGCTGACGAAATAACTAATCCCGTAAATTCTCTCGTGTCAAGCCAAATGAAAGATCTAGAAAACGTGCCAGATAGTAAAGTTGTATTTATTGTCCAGAAACAAATACCGATGGAACAAATGCTAGCTCAGAGCTAGCATTGCCGTTATCTCCGGAAGCCCTAGGGCTTGAATGGAATTCCGATGAAGGCGGAGTTTTAGACCTAAATAGCTAGGTCGAAATCCGCCGCTATCTGGAGGAGACTCCCAGCGGCTGGCTGCTCTGATCGGTAGTTTTCCATGGTTTCTCCGATCAATACCAGGGGAATGTCGCAGCAGTACCTCTTTATCCTAACCTCTCCCTTTACACACACTTGCATGCTCCACACTACCACACATGTCGGGAGATCAGTCGGGAGCTTACAGCGTGTGGAGTTACAGGTGCTGACCCATTGGGGGAGATACCTGAATAAAGAATCTTGTCGGTTTGATTTTCAATACCTGTTAAAAAATTGTTTCATTACAGTTCAAGAAGACAAAGTATGACCTTTGCTAATGCAAAATTCATATTCAATCTATCCTAACATCGACAGGCTAATCAAGTTTTATACCACCAAGTCAAACGAACTATTTCATTCTAGCCATTCAAATAAGGAAATCTTGACTCGGCCCCCGCCATCGAATACCGAGCTCCACGTCGAACGTCGTTGGTTTATGTCAAATGAGCGTTTTGCGCAGGGAAATTCTACACAAGTTCGCCAGGCTACTATTGCATTCATTGAGATTCTACTAGCGTTTCGTACATCTGGTCATTTTTCTACAGTAAACCAGAATTTCGCCGAAACCGGAACAAAATGTAGGTCCCCGTAAGGAAACATAGCAATGCGAATCAGATAACACTTCGTAATAAGAATTTATAAAATTGGATAACTTGATTTTTTATAACACAAACGCAGATTACTTTGATCCCTACAACTATGAATTGAACTTCTCCCATATGTCACATACAAATTTTTAACAGTTTGTTAATAAATAAAATTCAAAATGGAGAAAATTGAGTCTTCCCCCAAAAGATAGTAATAATAATAATAACAAAAATAACAATAAAAGAAATATTTCTACTACAGTTTTATTATAATAGCGAAAGCTAACTCAATAAAAATAAACATAATTAAAGAGCCCAAGCATCGCACACGTTTCGAAGGCCAACAATATGCGGGTACCACTCCGAAAGCATGATTCAAGTGTTCAGGGAAATTTCCTTTCAACCATTAGTTTTTTCTACAAATGGTTTCCCCAGACAACCAATATTTCTTTACTTTCACTTTATTACATTGTTGAGAAAACAGTACCGGATATTAACGCAGTATGAAAATAAATAAAAACAGTTACACCATTTATTAATTAAAATATCTACGAATGTAACATCGTTTTATTTTTCCCCATTATCAAATGCGCCAAAGGAAATAAGATTTTCCAATAGTTTAAGTTATACGTACAGCATATTCATGTGTAAGATTTATTCAATTTGACCTAAATTATTTTCATTATTTAAGGACACATTATCACCGTCATTTTAACAATTTTGTACTCGAATTTAAGATTTCAAAACGAAAGGCAGAAATGTTTATAAGATTTCTACTTTGAAATTATTATTGCTTACGTGAGACGTGAATTCAACACGAAAACGCCAATACTTCACTTCAAACATTCCCTGGTTGTAAATGTTTGCCAGCATGGCAACCAAACAACCTGTTCGATTGCGTCCCCCAATGCCAATATGCTACAAGCTTGCTTATTAAAGTTTGCGGCGAAAGTAACGAATTCCAGGTACATCACGGGGTGACTACTATACAAAGGCATTTCAACTGATGGCTTCATACAAAAAGTGCGGTGATTTCATTATGAAAAGTAGGTCAACGGTTTGCACAATTACAAACATAATGCAACTCCACGATGGAAATTTAAAAAGGTAATTAAAACTATTTTCTTGTATAACTTAAATATTTGATTTATTATATGAACACTACCAATTTCATTGAAAAAGCTTCCGAGCAAACATACAAAGTTTGATATTTAGGTCAACATTAAACAGCATATATATGTCCTCGTGTGTATTATATTTGATTAATAAAACCGAGGGACGATATATTGTCAACAAAACTGAAATAGTATGTATTGTCTAATTAGCAGTCCTACGGCACAGCTACGAACGAAACGCCAATGATCTAAATGCTGCGTTGCCCAGCGACAGCGAAATTGCTGCGTTGCCCACCTCCATGACGTGCCTGCGCCACCAAACGTGCAAATTCGCTAAATTCTAACTTAAGTCTGTTCCCGCTTCTAGCCAGCCTTTCAGCACGGTGGGTTGCCCACCTGCCAGCAGTCGGTGGGAGCGAATTTAGGTCATAAAACACAACCAATGTGACGTCACTTCATGCATGGCATGACGGGTAGGACAGGTTGCGTCATTTTCTCAGGTGGGCTATCCGCTTCGCTGGCTGACTGGAACAGCGGCGGTATCCGGCGCTCCCCACGCCACCTGGCGCCGCCGCCGCCAACTGCAGAGGCGCGGGCGCGGGCGGTTGCGCAGGCGGCCCGGGAATAAACAGCGGCCGAGGGGCAGGGGCGGCGAGGGGCGGCGGCGGGCGGCGGGCGGCGCGCGCGGGGCCCGACCGCCCCCTCGCTGCCGAGCATCACTTTCTCCTTATCTCCGCCGGCCGTATCACCCGGCGGCCAGACGATACACGAGAAAAAAACGAGACGCGCTGCCGCTGCTCTTCTCAATCGGCGCGGCGCGGAGCGGCGCTGGGCGGCGCTGGGCGCCGCGGGGCGGAGCGGGGCGGCGCGGGGCGGCGCGGGGCGGCGCGGGGCGGCGCGGGGCGGCGCGGGGCGGCGCGGGGCGGCGCGGGGCGGCGCGGGGCGGCGCGGGGCGGCGCGGGGCGGCGCGGGGCGGTGCGGGACGGCGCGGGGCGGTGCGAGACGGCGCGGGGCGGCGCGGGGCCGGGCAGGGCGGCGCGGGGCGGCGCGGGTGTGTGTGGGACGGCGCGAGGCAGCGTAGGGCGGCGTGGGGCGGCGTGGGGCGGCGTGGCGACGCTCAGGCGAGGGCGCGAGCGCGGGAGCGGGCGCGGGTGCGAGTGCGAATGCGAGTGCGAGGGCGAGTGCGAGGGCGAGTGCGAGTGCGAGTGCGAGCGCGGGCGCGAGCGACACGGCCGCGTGCTAGAGTAAAGAGAGTAGCGGGCGTTTCGCAACGGCGGCGAGGGCTGCGTGGGCCGCGTGGGGCGGCGCGCGACCCACTGCGGCTAGCGGCAACGAAAATGCACGCGCATGGGCGCCGCCCCTGCCACTCACCGTGGGGAAAACGCCCCTTCCACCTCGGCCTCCGATCCATTTGCTGCCCACGTCTTTACTCAAGTTTCCACTGTCAATTGGCAAGAGTGACATTACGGGATCCTATCATTTTGGTTGCTCCACGATCAGAATCTACAGTTGACACTATATTTCCTTGGAAGTTATTTTGTGAAAGTTCAGAGATCATATGATTCATACCACGCGTTATATCTTAATGCGTGTTTCATTAACATACAATCTCTGTTTCAATGCTTCATTGAAGGATTCTCATGAGACCAATCACACTTATTTTTAAACTAAATCTGCATCAACGAAAATTTCTAATAGCTATTAATTTTATAAGATATAATTATGTACAATTATTCTTCAGAGAAATAATATAATGCAAATATTGTTCTTAATTTTGAAGCTAATGAAAGCGAAGAAATAATAAATTTAAATACTTAAATCATTTTACAACAAAATTTAAACAAAAAAATTATCAGGTAATAATTCAAAGGAATGCTTTTTCCATTACAAATACTTTTGAATACAATCCTAACTTAATAGTCTTTTTATAAAAACCCAAAACATTTACAAATGAAGAATATGATCGCGGAAAATCCAAGCCACCAAATATTGAATGTTGTCCATAGCACTATTTTTCAATATTCGTTACTCTGTAACATTTGAACGACGTAACCAGACATTTAGACTGTTTTGCGTCTTCAGTTCCTCTTAGTGCTCCTTTTTACACATTTAATTTTTCCCGAAACGCATAACTTTTATTATTTTCAGTAATCTTTAAAATAATGACAGTTTTTTTAGCCGACTTCGGTTCCGTGACAGTACTTCATTATTCTTCGTTTACATTCAACGACTAGGTGGCAATGAAATGATTGCTCGTTTCCAAAGCACTTGGACGCTACTAAATTTCTTGCTATTCTATAGATCGTTCTGTAATTGTTGAAGTTGCAGAGAACTTAGCAGAGATAATGTACTGGTGCAATAGTTGCATGTACTGGTGTACTGATTGATTTTTAGTAGAAAGGCATTTGACGTTAATTATGACAATTTTGATCAATTGCAAATACAGTAAGTCAGACGACAATTATTCATGATGAAAAATTGTTTGTGGAAACCCTAGTGATACGAGGAAAATAAGTCATGTGTTTGAAACGTAATCCGAACTTAGTAAATAAATATATAAACTTGAAATACAAACACAAATATTTTACAAATCCTAAATATAATCAGAGACACGCATTAATGCACAATAAATTTCCTCACAATAAATCAATAAAAGTACTGAAGCAGTCATTTTGAGTGCTCCTCCGTCCCTGTACGTACGACAACTTAGCACTCTTTTTTAGACTTACTTTAGCTAGCTTTATCCTTTATGATATTTTTGGTCTAAATAAAGGAAATACTCTATATTATTTGTCGTCCCTGTCCCGCCCTCATTTTTATGCAAACAATATTCCTGTATACGAAAAGTAGAATTAAATATAATTTATTTTTAAATGTAAATAAAAGCGACTTTAATCAACCATTTTACCTCTGCTTAAGTATGTTTTCATTGGCGCTGAGATTAAAATAGTTCTGAAAAAAGAAAACAAAACGTGTGCCTCAAATTCAAAAATGTTTAATGAAAATTAACTTGTGCCACACAATTAAGCGAGTTGCTCAAATCAAGCAAGAATATTTAAAGAAAAAATAAACAGAAAATTGACGGGTTTTGAGACCGTCTTGTGTATGTATTTTCTTACAATTATCACGATTACACTCAAAATTGCGCGAAACTGGCTCATTGTTTTTTAAAATTATATGAAAATATTTCAAAATCTAATTTTTAAGAATAGATTTTATTAAGAAAAATATATTTTCAATGATGTAGCAGAAAGGTGTAAAAAAATTTGAACTTTTGCGATTTTCGAATATTCAGAGTTTTTAGTGATATCAGAACTGCGCCAGTTATGTAACCATACTTTGCGCTATTCGAGAAACATTTGGAGACATTTTTGAGTAAATTGGGGAAACGCCCAAGGGCATTCACCCACACACATCACGTGTAAAGTCGCCCCAAAAATTAAAAGAACCTTTTAAAATTCGACGGCCAGTGACATCACCCGGATAGATCGCGGCGTAACCAGTTTGGTTCGAATTCTGTGTACGAGCGCTAGTTTTGTTCACAGGTAGATGTTTTTTTAAAAATAACTTCGGAATCGCGAACCCACAAAACGTCTATAGGTCTATTTTGACTACATTCCATATATGAGAAAGTAATTTATTGAGCGCAGAAAAAGAAAAAAACGTTCTGTATTTGGGCCCACGAAATAGAATTTACGTACGTACATCAAATCTCGCGGTTAATTTCTCGCAATATTTTTAATGCAACAAGAATATAACGAGAATTGACAAATTCTATGTCCCTGAAGTAATGTACTTTTAAGTGCGTTTCTGTGCTTCAAAATCTTACGCAACTACATTAATGAGACAACGCAAACACGATAACAGACGCTCTGATTTTTAAGAAAATAAACATTGAGAAACGATACAAGTTAAATTATAAGTAATATGATTCAAACTCAATATCATATCTCACGGTAATATAAATGAAATCTTCAATAGACAGCAATATAGGTTGAAAAAAAATCTTCAGGGCTTCTCAGAACTGTGGTTCACAACTCCAAATTAAACGAGTCGTTGGCAAGTACCATGACAGCAAACTGTTACCTGTCCTGAGATACCCACGGAACGACAGTTCAATATAAGAATAGATATAAAAATGAGGCGTGTACGTGAGCTGTGCCCCCACTCCTTATTCCACTGAGAGTGCCGCGGGATAATTTGCAGTGACGAAGGCGGGATGACAGGAAATGGACCTCGGAGCTTCGCGCAGGAAGAACGCGCAAAGCAGGAGAGTATGACGGGTGGCATACTCGTGCACAGGAAGGCGCCATAAACTAGTTATGCATCCCCATGCACCATGAACTCGAGGCGCATTCTGTGCCCTCCTACCTCCGGCAAACGTTCATTCTACATTCTTGCGAGTTAAGAGCGTCCGTCGTTCGGCGAGCAACTTTCAGTCATACAGTAACCACTCTTCTACCACTTCGAGAATCGTACCATCACAATTAGAATGCTGATTACTTGCTGCAGTGGATAAAAGTAAATCCTCAGATGTCGGTGATCAGGGGTCGTTGCAAGTAGGAACAGTCTCGGCGAATTGTGATCCAGATGAAAGCGAACAATGACTAAAACTCGATGTATTCTTTCCTTAAAATTACATCCAAAACTCTTTCCCTTTGCTTCCCTTTCCCTGTTTCGTTCTCTTTGTAGCAGGGAACTACGTTTGTGATGTTACGTTGCATACAGGGGTGAATTACAGTGGCAACACATTGAAGAAAATTATCTGGACGGTAAACGATATGGAATTCGCTCAATCAAATTTTGTTGATGATCTTGAACCAAAACGGAGAAAATGCAGCAGTATGTTCAAAGATTGGCACTAAGAAAGGATCATGTATTCCTGGGGGTTCCATCATTCCCACAACAGCAAGTAGTACGTGCATTGGTCCCCGAAAAGGTTGTATTGGAAACCATGTTCAGAAATCGCTTTAAGCACGTGAAAATATTGTTTAATTTTAATTACAACTAATTTAGGAATATAAGTTGATAGGACAGACAATAAATGTCCAGAAATGGATATTCTCAACAGAAACATTCAGATTATAAAAATGTTTAGGGAAATTTGATTGTGGGTGAGACAATCCCTCAATTATTTGCATACCATGATTCATTCTATCAGAGGGAAAGCAGAAATATTGGATTCAAACTTTGCACTTTATGTGTTGTTTCTGAGTACATTCGTAGTATCGTCATACATACTGTAAACGAGTTTGTTTTGCACGACAGAAAAAATCAGTTTAAGAAAATGCGCTGTTGAAAACCTGCGCCATTTAATCAATTTCACACTTTTTTGCTATTTATTCCTTAATACAGAGCTTCGAGAAACGTAATCTATTCATTTAACATTAAATAAACAAAATAATCGTACCCTGAGGTGATCCTTACAAACAATACTATCAAAAAACGAATGAGTACGTCTTCCAATATTTAATAGAAACTTTAAAAAATTGAAGTAGAATGGCACTAATTATAGTGTAACGTTAACTGTCTTACCCTTATTTTTATTCATCCAGTGTGTACTCAAAACATTTTAGTTACAAGAAAAGGAAAACTGTTCCGACTAGCTTATCACAAGTCTTAAAAATACAGTATAAACGTAGGACGAGTT
Organism: Acheta domesticus; assembly: GCA_031308135.1. Taxonomy (NCBI): domain Eukaryota; kingdom Metazoa; phylum Arthropoda; class Insecta; order Orthoptera; family Gryllidae; genus Acheta; species Acheta domesticus. Next base: position 125,926,097 of record JAHLJT010008446.1, on the reverse strand, counting down.
TATAAGCACGACTACTTGATATCTTAATACGCTGCTTAGAAGTTGAAAATAGTCACCTGTTTAAATCTGCTTATACTTATTCCACTCGTAGAAATCCACCGTAAACGCGGGTGTTACTAAAATAACCCTTACAAAAGAGGAGTTATTTCAATACTGAACCCAAGAAGTTACTGGGCTCTCATAAGAATGACGGGCCCATTGTGAATGCTTGGATAACTCATTTAGAAGGGGAAAAAATCGTATCCCTTTTAGAATTCAGGAAGAAGATTTACATTACATATCTCAAAGTACCTAGACCAAGTTATGGGTAGATAACTTCATGTTGGGTCAAAAATTGTAGGCGTTCCATATGATGCGACAAAAATATAACCGGAAAGCGCAAACATAAATGGTGCCACATCAAGAATTGTAAATGAAAATTACTGCATTTTGCATAAAATACAATACCACATTGAGTGGTAATTTTTTTACACTATAGTTTAGGAAGTAGATGTTTCGCGCAGCAAATAGTTAGCAAATGCATTGAAAAATAAATGTGAAATTCCGTTCAGTTTTTGTCGCATTCGGGCAATGTGCTCTCGTTTTAAGACATATATGCTTTAATTTCAGGTTTACATAAAGCAAAATTATCAAATTCCCTCTAATGTACTTCTGTTAATCAATTTTTTGTCGTTGAACTTCAGTGTTATTGTCAGGACATAGAACAGAATTTCTTGATGCAGTATCTTAGCGACTGCGTCACGTCGTTGTTTCCAATCACAGTCAGTTTCTAAGAAACGTGTGCATTCTGATATAACAGTCATTTCCCTGTATTTGGTACCCGTACAGACTTCTGTCCACTTTTATTTCTGGATCCCTTACTGTAGCGTTAAAATAAGTTCTAGTGGGTATAATTTCATATTCTACAGCCAACATAGTGCCTTCAGTTCTCGGGAACCATCTGACCTGCATTTTTCCTAGTACTTCCGCTCCTTCAGGTCAACAAGATCTTCACTATGAGCGTACAGATTACTTCCATACAAAGGCTTACACATTCGCGCATCCAGATTTTGTTCCGTACATTTATTTCCATTGTACTGTTACTGCTTTAACTTCAACGGAGTGGATCCATCTGCTGGACTGATATCCCGCTGTTAATGGACTTTCCGGTTAAATATTTTCGAAAAAGGTTTATTTGTTGGCATAGTTCGTAGTCGATGTTCATAACATCTAGTCCACCAATTTGTCACGGCATTACCATTATCTTGATCGTGCATAGTTATTGTTATTATTCTTTACGATAGTCATTCCGACTACCAAAATAATCTCCGCATAATTTAATTCAGGTGCAGCCGCAATAAAACAAAAAAAAACACGTTTTTTTTCTTCTACAGATAGAATGCATCGGTTAAATTAGGGTGAAAACAGTCTAAACTTCATTCTTTTATTGTTTCGAACAGGTTTATCAGCCCAGAAAAGAATTTATCCCCCTGGGCCATTTTCACTATCTTCTCCCACTACTCCTTTTGTATTGTTCCTACAATACTATAAGTCTGTGGGGTGTTCAATTATTTTCCTGGCAGCTTAAGGACGTGTCTCAGGAAGATGTAGTGTTTTGTTTAGTAGATAATAAATTGATAGAAAAATTCACTGACACTTGTGTTACAATATCTCAAATATTCTACTTTATTTAAATATAACAAAATTATGCCATTTTATTGAAAAATTACGTCAATAACTTTTACTTTCTCGTTTTCTAATACTATTACGTAGCACGAGTATTAAGAAAGTATCGAAACGCTGCAGGAAAATGAACTGATTGTTCAAGAGAGAAACTCTTTTCGTGTGTTCTTGATCTTGAAAAAGTGGAGTTTTCTCGCTCATATATGCAGTAAATTACTTTTTTGAACGCGTAGCGTAGTCACAAATCACCTATGTGGCACCTTGTTATCTAAAAAGTAGTTTTCGGCAATCCCGTCAGTTCACCTGCGAACATTAGCGCATATGCTGTACACAGAATTTTAATCAAAACTCGTATATCCCGCTTCAAGTAATTTTCATTAAACAAATAATTCAATGCGAAAGTTTAGCTCCAAAAACTAATTTTCCATTTACATTTTGCGTTCTGTCACTTCTCAAATAAACCAAATGTGTGGCATAACTAATAGTATTATTGGGAGAGGTGCACTTACTACTGATATAAACGGAAAAGTGCAAATTACTGGAATAACTGGCCGGTTAGTTGAATGTCGGAGGGAAGGTGGCGTTATGCGTCATCGTAACTAAGTGTTTACTACAAAAAATCAAGAGTTTCTTTAAACGTTTGTTCTCGAATTCAGACACGTAAAGTGGTGGTGACCTGATTTTCCTCTCACCATGGGTTTTGTGGTTAAGACTATAAATTCAATACAAAATAATGTCGATACCAGACAAGTAACATCAAATTTTAATTTATGAGAATAAATATTACAAATCTGAATAAAAATATACCAACGTTCCGCAGAGTTGAATAATAATAAATAATTATTTATACTTGAAATTAATAGTGCTAACACTTTCTCGCTTTATTTCTAAATTTGCAATTTTCGAAAATTTAGATAGTTCAACGAATATGATAACCGCGCCATTCCATTCAGCGTCCTCTAGAACAAAATTAAGAAAAATATTTGAGGTTTTTTGAGACAATGCTTTTTTATAAATTGCATTAATTTCAAACCGAAATTATACGAAAACGATTCTTTTTTAAAAATCTGTGTATCATTTTTCAAAGAGGATTGATTAAAGAGGATTTTGATTTTTGGAACATACTATCCAAGGAAAAATATTTAACTTAAATTTTGTAGTTTATAAATCTTAACTTTTTTTGCAATTTTCGAAAATACGGAGAGTTCGCCGAAAGCGGGACTAGTGGCACATTATTTACCGTCCCGAGATATATATGAGGAAAAAATTTAAAGAAAAATTGGTGCCGTTTTAGAAAAAACAAGTTTTAAAAAATTTAAAAATTTCCTGCACTGCGCACAAAATTACGCGAAAACTACTCATTTACGCGAAATTTACTTCACATTACGCGAAAAACTACTCAATTGAACGTGACCTCATTTCAAGATGTCTTTAAAGAAAATATTTCATTCAGAAAAAAATTATGTCTGCAATATTATTATTGGAGGAAGATGCCCAAAATAATTGCTCTTTTTCAATTTAAAAAAATATCTGATTTCAACGAACATGAGACCTCAACCATTCTCTTAAACATTCTTTACGTTATCCAAGGACAAAGTTGATTAAAAAAATTGATGAAAAATTTGATTTATTTAGAAAATTTTGAAAATGTTGAGGGTTTATGTTAAGTACCCTCAGAAATCAAACTATCCGTTTGAAACTCCCAAAGCATCGAGTACATTCAGTTTGATCGAGAAATATCAATTTTCGAGAAACGGTTAGGCACTAACGTTTACCAGTGACGATCGGACACACACACAGACGTTTTGCTGTCAATCGATTTTTCGGTATCAAGGACCTACAAAACAAAGATTCTGGCCACACCCCGATTAAGAGGAAGTAATTTTTTATACACAGCAACAGGATTTATCCACTTTTTCGTTTCTAGGGTCCGACGATCAGAGTTTTCTTCCGCAAATTCGGCGTTTTCCGGAGCACGATTACATAACTTTCTCTTCTTCCGAAGTAAGAGCGAGAAAGTAAAAGATGAATGGCAAAACATCCATCCCAAGGTGGCCCAAAAACACATTACCGTACCTAAGAAGCTACGGCCATTAGAAAATGCAATAGAATGTTCAAGACGGTTTCATCCTATAGATTACGGGGTGAGAAAAGTTTCTTTGAGGCCTCCGGCCTCAATTTTACTTGTTAAGGCCATAGAACGCATCGTTTAGGAGTTATTTAACGATACATATTGAAAATCCTACTGAATGTGTTGCGGGTTGCACGTTATATATATATATATATATATATATATATATATATATATATATATATATCCACCTCTGGCCAACCTGCTGTACATATTTTCCACCAATTGTAGAGACAGCACCCAGGGCATTCCCATCTTCAGGGCAAGAGAAGTGTTGACTGACAGCGCAATGCAATTTGACGTTAATAAGTAATTCGAGGAATTATTCGAAGATGATAAGCATTTGCTACTTGGAAAACTCTCTATACGACAGAATATAAAGCTAATAACGACTTTCAAATTTTAGAGAATTTAGAAAATTTTGGCGTAATTTTAGTGAAATCGTAACAACTAAAATAGTAAATAAGATTGTCTACAACTGGTTCCCAATACTTGTCCTATACTTTCAATACTAAAAGTTGATAGTTCTTTCTTAATGTAATCTATGTGTTCCTCGATATTAGATCTGTTAATTATTTTATGTATAGCTTTCTCAAAACATGAGTAATTCTGTCGATTTTTGGAGAACATTTTGTGAGCTGACGAAGTCAACGGATCAATGACACTACATTTCAAGTGGATTCTGGGAGCTGGGCGAGTTACTCATTGCTCAGACGGTAAAGCGCTTGTATGTATTAATTGAACGTCTCGAGTACTAGTCCTGGCCCACAGAAATATTTTTTCCTAGAACGTTTTTGATGACAAAGAGCAAAATACATTGAATTAAAGTGCAGATGTGCTTCTTCCTTTTTAACTTTAGAAGTTTAAAAAAGGTAGAGGTTTTTCGAATCTCTCCGGCATCGTGGACTGTTTCAAGAGAAGGGTAACGTATTAGCAGAAAAGCATTTGCAATAGTTAGACCTTGGAATTTTAGGCACAAAAAAGTGATGATTTAGGCACCTATAGAAGGTAACAAAATTATGAAATTAGGCGGTAATTAGGAATGAAAAGTGAGGTTTGAGGCACTTAAAATACGTTACTAAATGATTAAACCAGGCATTTAACAAGCATTAGACATGAGAAATTATGTTTCTGTTATCTAAAATTGAACACAAAAGGATTAAATTAGGCACTTTTTATTATTCAGGAAAATCAAATAAGTTTACTCGAACATTTACGAAAGCGACAAGTATATTATTTTATTCACTTTTATTTCATTCATTCTTTGACTCTTTTCATTCTGAATCAAGTCAACAGCGCAGCTGCACCGAGAATGAGTGCAATTGCGTAAGTGTGTGCTGATCGGAGACAAGCGTGAAACATCCACTTTATATTGCCTTGCAGAGCTCCCTATGTTCGGTATATTGGGTGAAAGATTTCGGTGCGTAGTCGATTCGTCGATCACGGAATATTCGCGTTCCGGGAAATTCGCGAAAGTATTTGCGTTTCGGTATAACAAATGTAAAAAAGAATGAGTAATTAAATTAGGATAATTCTTCAGAATTTTTAGTTTTAGGCAGTTTTAGGCAAAATGTAGGTATCAACCGCCCTTTTAGGTTATTTCAGGCACTATTAGATGCTTTCAGTAGATCTATTTTTTTCAGATTTCGTAAACATCTGCAATTATTTTTCACAACCTCCTAAGGGAAATACATATGCATATGACCTAAAATCCTAGGTCTACCTGTAACATTACGTAACTATTACCGATAAAACTAGAACGTAAAAGCTGCTGTAGAATCAGTAATTTTAACTTTTCACCATTCAGTTCAAAATTGGGAAGATATTCAGTATGGGCTTGATTTTTAAGCGAACCCGTATATCAGGAAAGCCATAACCATCGTATTCTGCGATGAAGCAAAATTCTAATGCCATGGATTTGTATAGAAAGTTTCACTGAATTACAGAATAGAAAAAAATATAATTCAAAACCATTATTGATATTAAATTCGTATTTAGAACATTGTTATTACTTTTTCATAAAAATGTGTACGATATAAAGATTTAGATCGTCGTCAATTAGAATGGAAATTTCGAAAATAGAGGAATCTGTTCTCCAATCGAGGCGTTCATTACGATGAAGCTAAGTTTCATTTCATTGACAATTTGAATCAATGAAATGATTTCCCATTTCTTGGCTAACAATGAGTGCTTAATGAAATTGTGATGATGATGATGATGATGATGATGATGATGATGATGATGAGAGGCAAAGGCGGCTTATTTGGTTTTACTAGCAATTAATTTTTGAATAGCACGCACCCATAACTCTACTGGGCAGTTAAAACTCATGAAGGCGCCGGAAACTCATTGAGTGCACCACCGACCACACTCGCTATTGAAGTCAAGTAGGGCACCTTTTAATGCGTCTCAACCTCCAGGGTGCAGTTTGCTTCGGTGGTTGCTAAGACAACTGTGATGTGACTCGGGTTAACACGTGGACTCCACGCCGCTGCTATGGTGCTGGTGAAGTAGAGGCCAAAGATATACGATTCTTCTTCCACGAAGATTGTTCGTATAACGCTTCTTTAATAGTGTTGTGGTATTTCAAATATGAACCCAGTGTATGATATGGTGTGTATTTTATCAGAAACGTCATTTTCACGCTGAAAAGAGTAAGATCAGGAAATTTAAGTTGCAGGCGCCCTATTGAATCTATCTAAAAACCTAATACAAAGCTTAACTTTCAGGGGGAAAAACTACGTAAGTTTCAAATGGTTATTGTTTGAAGTATTCCCGTGGTGTGTTCCTCTCCAACATTACAGAATTTTTTTGTTGGACATGCTTAATTTTTAGCAATAAAAGCAACGTTTGGAACAGAAACAAATTTGTCTCTCTATTGAATACAACTCCACCGTGGCATAGCCGCGGCCGAGCATATACATTGAATTAGTCGAGTGCATTTCATACTACATCAATGATTTTGTACAAATAGAATTGGCAACGTCTGATTATTTATGTTCAGGTACATGATATGCCAGATGCAGGTGTCTCAGAGTTTCTTTGAAACATTGTAATTCAGAAGAATCGTCTACTGCAGTTAATACGGAAACATGAATGAAGACATCACAGACAAGACCGCAACCTTGAAGAAGCGAAGGATCGATTTGGTGCACAAGAAATCAGCGATTTCAATTACTGCGATAGGCATGAGCAAATTTATAGTTCCCTATTAGCGCTTCACCTAACTTGACAGCCACGAGCCGCCACTGCTGGGAGGAAACGCAACGCTAGCAATACAGACTCGTTGGCCTCAACACGGGCCATGGTTGGTCAATATTGAGTGCTATCACGAGATTGCGAAGTTATAAACGAAATTAAACTGCGCCCTCTCCGATTTTTGCGACTATGCATGCTGACTACTACTTGATGACCACTTGAACATCCTCAATAACCTAATTCAGAACCTGGGAAACAAAAGCACGCGCTCTCTTTATGACAATGGACATCCTAGTAGTTACGCAATTCGTCAAGTAACGAGAAACAAGCCTGAAACATCAACCCAACCCCCCCGTATATATTGGAATCTGAAAAGAGGTGGAGTATTATGCTGGACCAAAGATTTCCTTGCTCTTATCCACTGAGGTTGAGGTACGTTTGAACCTGACATGACGTGACATATTTGTGTCTTCTAAGCAGGTAGAAGCATGATGTCTTCCATTCCGACAGCTTCGTAACCCCGTTAAATACAGTTCAAATACGTCGATGTTGTGAGATTTGCATATATATGTTATATATTTCTTACTTTCTCACATACTACGTACGTAGTACGGAGCAGTATTGCAACATTGCGGGACAAAACGGCGATTTTTCGTGAGAAAACTTGTGAAGCCCTGATATCGGAAAAATGGATAAATTTTGTTCCTGTAAGTACTCGTAGCAAATTACTTCCTCTAACACGTTGTATAGTCAGAATGCTCGTTTTGTGGGTCATTGATACATGAAAATCGATTGATGGTAAATCGTCTGTTTGTATGTAGTCAACGCTAGCGCCTATACCGTTCAGCCGATTTTCTCCAAACTTCATATTGCCCGATCAATCTGGAGGATCTCGAGGCCCTGCGAATTTGAAATTTTGAAGTTGTTTACATGAAGACTCAACATTTTGAAAATTTTCTCAAAAAATGGTACCAATTTTTTTTATTAAACTTTTTCTTCAGATAGCGAAAGGCCGTACAAAAATGCGCAGATCTCATTTTCGTTGAAATCTCTGAATTTTCCAAAGTTGCAAAAGTTCAACATTTTCAGCGTTTTCCTACAATACAATGTTGAAGACAGATTTTTTCTCTACTGGAATTTGTTTTTCAAAGATTTTTGACAGATAGTCATGCACAATTTTTCGATAACATGAGTAGTTTTCACGTAATTTTAAGGGAAGGAATTTTTTTTAAATATTCAAACCGGGGATCAATTTTACATCATTTAAAAGAGCAAAGTACTCTTATAAAACTGGCGCAAATGCCATTTCCGGTTACCTCTCTTTATTTTCAAAAAATTGCAAAAAGTAACACTGCAAAAATACAGTATGTGGAGATTTTTCCCTTAATGACCTGTGATCTAAAATATTAGAACTTTAAAAGAATTCATGCACAACTTTTTGAAAAAAAAAAAAAAAAACTAGTAGTTTTTGCATACTTCGTGCTTGCAGGTCTCTCAGTGTTCTAAGAAGTTAAAAATTGTCAAATAGTTATGTTCTCTAACAACTGTAAATAAATAGTGAGTAGTAAAAGATTAAAGAATTTTCAAAGAAGGAATGCTACTCACTGGAGAAAATAGCTTTTATAAGTACGTTAATTTCAACATTTATTATCAATCCCCAAAAAATTCAAAAGTGTTCCAAATTATAAAGTTTTTATTCAAAACCCATTATAGAATTAAATTTCTATATGTGTTGCAGGGATAGTTTAAACTCAACAAATTCTACTTTTTCTAAAATTTAGTTATTGGCATTAGGTCGAACGGAAACTAGCCACATATTCCATGTTTCTTAAAACTTCGTGAAAAGCATAGTTTGTAATTTAAAAGAAATTAAAATCAAAGCCAGAAATCTTAAAAAATTGGTTGTTTCAAAGTTGGCAATTTTCTAAAATACTAATAGAAACAAAATGATTACTCCCAATAAAAAAATCCTTTTTTTATTACAGTGATACATGGACAGACATACAACATCATAACTTTGCCAATATAAATATTGTTAACTCCTTGTAAGTTTTTTAAAGTGATAGAATTCTGAATGAGTAAATTAGAGAAAAGTTGTCAAGTAGATATAAACTCAAATGTTCACTTTTCATATCATCCGAGTCAGCAAAGTTCAAATTTCATATTGTGATAGATCAAAACCCAAAATCGCCTTACAGTTCCTTCAAACTCTGCAATCTCCACATTTCAAGTGCCAATTATGCTATTTTAACATGGTTTTCTGATTAACCGTAACCAGAAATATGAACGTATCATACAAATAATCGTTGAAATTAGTAAAACAATTGTGGAAAACTATTATGATGTTGAGCTGTCGACTTCTTCTAGCGTGACCACAATAATGCAGCATTTACAAGTCATAATACTCCATCCCTAACTTCCCCCGACGGTGCGAAACAGCTTCTTCTCAAGAAGGCGCTATCCAAGCCCTTCTTTACCCCGTCACCCCCTGTTCGAGTTCGTGAGTCCTCTCGTCTGGCCTGGCTTTCTTTACGAATGTTAGTTTCCTGCAGTGTTTAGACTTTCCGTCACTGTTCATCCAAATAGTTGTTGAAATTAGAAAAAAAAATGTCCAACTCTAAGATGAACTTGAGCTTCGTTTTCAAAGAATTATTATATCTACGAGATTACATATATAAGTTAAATGAATAATTCGGTTTTTCTAAAATAGTAAAAATAAAAAAAGAAGAAGTGAGAATCAATCGTGAGTTTCGGCAGAAAAAGTAAGGAAAGTCAGAGTAGTACGAATATAGTCTAAAAAAGGCGAGAAAAAATTAGTCGCTGTGCTTGAAGTAAATGCAATTTAGTTGTTTTTTTTTTTCTTCTCAAAACAGCTTCAAATCTTTTCTTTATTTTTTCCCTCGGGTAGAGTAAAGAAACTCTCGAAAATATGTCTCGGGTCTCATTTTCGTTGAACTCTGAATATTCGCAAATTGCAGAAGTTATAAATATGCAAGAAAGTATGTACTGTTGTAGCACCACTAGTTGCAACAACCGTAGCCCGAATGTATTCTACTATCTACTATTATTCTTGTTTTTAAAACAATTTGCTTTGCTGCTGTATGCCAACTTTTGTTATCTTAGATATTAACCAATTAGCAAATTATTGTACAAAATGCATAAATCTTGGTTTCAGAGAAATATAGAATGATATCATACGGTCAGTGAAGTAGCATTTTGCTCTTTGACATAAATGTAGCTTCACTATCTGTGCACGTTTTGAGTTAAGTGGGAAATATACGTATTCAAATTATCGTTTTCCATGTACTCGGGGCACTAAGTCAATTCCTTTATGTAGGACATGATAAGGGATAAGAGATTTGTAGCTAATTTACCTTTACAACAGTTTTTATTATATGAGAGCAAATATTTTCTGATTACCAATTCTTGCCAAAAACGCTTTGGCTATATGAAATAATAATTCAATTTAATGTAGAATAAGATGTCTCGTGGACAGCGTGCTAGCTTTCCTTGGTGCGATCATGAGTTCGATTCCAGATCGGAGCAAAATCATCTCAGTTTCTATAGCGGGGTCGAAATACAGCTCAGACAGGCCAAGTATGCTAGATACGGCGATGGGAAAACGTCATGCTCGACATATATCTCCCCTACCCCCAGGAGTGGATAATAAATAAAAACAGCGCCCCAGACCTAAGAACATCGCTAGCTGACAATGTCGGATTAACCAGACCCTACAATGTTACATATTCCTGAATGTTGCAACGGTTCTTCACACTTATTCTGCTTCAACTGTCAAATAAAAGTTAGAGATTAGAACTCTGTAAATTAAATTTGCGTTATTTGTATCTGAGATCGCCCACAGACTAACTTGTTGAAATGAGGCCTAAAAAATATTGTTTAGAGAAAATTTAGTTATTTCTATCCGTCGAAAACTGTACGTATTTATCTGGGGTATAGCATGAAACATCTAGTGGAGCCTGCAATACAGAAAACCGATTACACACAAGAGAAGGTGAAGAAAACATTTTTACTGTGAAAATACTGATGAAGACGATGAGTCATGCAAATAAAACATCGCAATAGAATTACACGCTGGTAGCATCAGCAAATACCAAAAATATACTTCATTTTAAAATGCTGTTAGGATAGCTTATTTACTGAACAAAATACAAATGTTCTCTTTTAGTGCAATTTTCAATTTTCAAAATTCCATCAGACGACAAAGTAATTATTATGACCATGTTCCTTTCCTGATAATTTGTGACACGCGCACAATGCCAAGGTATAAAATAATGGAATATATTTAAAATACAGCAGGTTAATTAAAAGATTATAATAAAATCTTAATATTGAATTCACCATGTTATTTTATTTTAAAAAATCTTTTACTGTACTCGACTTCTAAAATGACAGATAAATCAGTAAACTTAATTATCTATTAATTATAATTTTAAATAAGTAATATTTCATTTATACATTGTCTATGTAATGTTATTGTAAGACTGAAAATGTTATTCTTACGTGAATGTGTCTTCCTACAGTTTTGGTTCTCTTTTCCATTGTACTGTAATTTTATACATTAATGTTTAAGCCAAGGTCGGAATGATCCTTCGTTTTGCACTCCCAGGAGTAAATGTAGAATTTGGCTTTCCCATTTTTTGTAAAGAATCAATAATGTAAGATATCTGAGTGTCAGGTGGAAGAGCAGGCCTTATGGCTTGAACTTTGCAATTAATAAAATTTTTTTATTATTATTATTATTATTATTATTATTATTAAAGGTACAAACGGTCGACCATTGTGGAACAGGAAGCCAGGAATGCGCATGTACACATGTGTGTATGATCTGAACCTAAAGATACTTATTTCACACTACGTAAAATACGAAGCAACTATTGTATAACAAATCTACATATCCACTTTCCAAACTACGGCTCTTAGATCAACTCTCTACCTTTCAGTACTCTATTCTACTGCAACTTTAACAAACTACAATTGCCCACACACTACTCTGGTTTCAAGAAGAAACAAATTATACTTTATGCAAATATTTACAACGCATCAACACAATTTACTCGATCTTCATTCTCCAATTTCCACACTACGCGGGGCATTAAACTACGAGACAATACCCCTGCCGAGGGCGGGGCTTAAGGCTATCATTTCGACGTACCTCTTTCAGAGGTCCGTTCTTTTCCTGTCAGTTGAACGAAGTAGGCGTCGAAATCTCTTAGCATGGGGACGAAGTGTGTCTTTCTTCTTCACTCCAGTCTGCATATGACAAATCGCTGCGAAAAAGTTTTGCCGTCTTTTACAATTTTGAAGAAAATTTTGAACACCCCAGAGCCATTATTACACGTGACTCAAACATGACACAATAAAATATATTGAACCACTGCAATGTTTGACACTGTAAGAATGACGCTGTTTTAAGAACAAGCTAAAAAATACACACATTCGGGAATGCATTTGGCGTTCACAGCACATTTTCTTTATACAATTTCAATTTTGAATTATACCATAATTTCTACACATATTTGGTTCAATAAACTACGAAGATTACATTATCGCACACTACCTGTCTCTCCTGTAAACGGTTTCTTCAACCGTTCCTGGTAGCTGAAACATATTTGGCGATGATATTTTGCGATTCTCAATTATAAAAATTGGATTGAGCACCACGAAGGCAAAATAAATTTTAATTGATCCATACACCAGCGAGAAAAAACAAAAAATTTAATAATTATTTTCAATTAACTTATTGGCTTCAAATTTTTCAGCTAATCCTCCCTCCTTTCCCTCAGTATTAATGTACAATTGAATTATTATTGGACAGACAATTGTTACTTTATTTTAAAAATGACGGACCCTAACATAATGAATTGTCGAGCAAAAGTATGATATGCGCGTTCGTTTCACCATTACCTGTTCGTGCGCGTGCCGGCGCCGTCGTCCTGCGCCGCCGGCGCGGAATGCGGCCCAAGGGTCACGGCGGCGGCGGCGGCCCTTCCGCGCTCCCCGACGCAGGGCGCCGGACCGGTTTGGCCGCGACGGTCCACGCGCGGCGCAGGGCGGCCCCGAAGGATCTCCCGCGCAGGGAGCACCCGCCGAGAGGGCGAGGGCCTCGCCAGAGGTCATCCGCCAAGGGCCCGCGCCCTTAGCCGACGCGTGGTGCCTAGCCCCAGGCCCTAGCCCAAGGGCCAGGGCTTAGCGCCTGAAGTCTCCCGCCGAGGGTCGCAGCCGGCGTACACCGGGAGCTCCCTGTTTGGTGCACAGATTTCCACCAAACAGCCGGTTCCTTGGGAGGCTAAATCGGTATTTTTTTTTTTTTGGTCGCGTACACCTCTTATGTAAAAGGGCGCCAATATTATTCCCAGCAAGACCTTTCAAAATTGACTAAATGGGCTGTACGCGTATTTATTTATTTATTTATTTATTACGAAAAGGGCGCATTTCCCTAGCTCCATATAGCCGTGCGTTATGCGCAATCCCGGCGATGGATGGGAGTCTCTCGTAACACACCGCCTTCGTACGAGAACGCTCTGACCGGATAATGAGCCATCGGGGAGACCGTCTGCCCTGGAGGCGTCCTCGGCGGCAGAACACCTGCTGCATGCCGAATGCAGGTTCTCAGGTCCCCTGTTCCCGGCGGAGGGCGAAAGTAGATCTCGGAGCGCACGGAGGTCATCCGCCCAGGGCTACGCCCTCAGCCGACGAGCGGCCGTTCACCCGGGGGCGGACAAGTCCTCGGCCGGTGGGAGGTCATCCGCTGGAGGATAAAGAAAGCTGAAGCGGGTCGTTCACGCAGGACGGGGGACAAGCCCTGGGAACACGGACGTCACCGCGGAGGGCGGGCGCTGGCAAGCGGCCAAAGGAGCTACTGAGGGCAAGGCCCTCTGTCGGGGACGTGAGAGCCATGCGGTAGGCCCCGCGGGCGCCGCACCTCAGCAGCACGCGCCCTTCCTCCCGGAACCCGCTGACCGGTCCTCGGCTCCACCCCTTCGCGCCTCATCCCTCCGGGTGCGCCGAGCGGCACCGTCGCGGCGCGTCGTGCGGTGCACCGTCGCGGAGCGGGTTCGCGTGGTGGCCACGAGCGCCGGAGGCTGCGCCCGGAGCAAGCGAGCGCCGCGGAGGAAGGAGGGAGCACGCGCCGAGGCGCAGGCGGAGGCGCTGGGTCTGTGACCTGTAGGCGCAGGGACCACGTGGCTCCACGCGCCACGTGCGCCTCGCTTTCATGTATGCAGCGGCGCCCGCCGCCGCGCCGCATCCCAAAGCGGGCGCGGGCACTCGCAGCAGCTCACGCGCACGCCGGCCCGCGCCGCGCACGGCCTCCCGCTTGCTGCAGCACACGCGCGGGGTTCTAAGGAACTCGCGAACCCAACACGCGTGCTCTTCCGAGCTCGCCTTCTTCGCGGGCGTCGCCGGAGCGCCAGGACCGATCGAGTAAACCGATTGCAAATCGAACACTCCCACTAACGGCTCGCTGCTACCATTACGTACAAGTTAAAGGCACTACTGAATTTTTAGAATGAATTAAAACCGCTTTCTTTGTTTTTTACTATATACGCACTTACTATTCGTAATGCATACGTTATGAAAGGGCCAATTGTTCCTTCCTCAGCCCGAAAAAAATGACCCAAGGTGTCGAGAAAGGTACGTTGAATCGCAGACACTGGTCTTACAAATAATCCATACGTTTGGGAAAAAAAAAACAAAAAAAAAACACGTTGGACTCATGCAGGATTTAAAAAAATGGGCTTTCGTAGGATGGCTTACAACGTTACACATACTAGAATGCGTATCAGGGAAATCGTCGAAGTGGAAATAAAACAAATTAAAGATTTATTTTTAGAAATGAATGTATTACGTTTTACGGTTTAACTCCTCTTTTAATGTTTTTTAATCTTCAAACTATCTTTTTTAGAATCACTTTACAACACAATACAGTGTTATTAATTTTTAGTAACTTGCAGTTACAAAAGTTTTTCTTCAATCCTGTCGGCGACTTCGAGTTTCCTATAAGTACTCATATAATAGTGTTAAAATTTGCAATGCAAGCAATGCAAATTGATATAAATCGCTAATACTTTCCATAATTCGGGTCGATCTTCAGAACTGGAACAAAAGAAAAAAAAACACAAAACTTAAGAAAGTGAATGACGGAAAATAAAATAGAATTTAAAATGCAGATATAGCTGGCACGACATTGATTTCCATAGTTGCAATCGCTCAGTAATGTTACATAATGAGGCACATCGATTTGTCACTTTGACTTCTACTCTCGAAAAGCAATAATACTATCCTCATTGTTGTATTGTCCACCTTGCAAGAAAAGTCAGAGAACGTCTTAAGTGTTAATCATCGGGGAACAAAATGATCATTGAGTATTAAAGTAAACATTGAGACTCAAAGGCAATAAGAGAGAAGTACAAGATCAAAAACAACGAAGAAGACACCCGGCAAAATTTCGGTCCATGTAGAGCTTCTTAAATTCGCCGGAGAGGAGGCAGGCACTCCATTCTGATAATCCTGTCCAACATATTTGTTGCACAGAGAAGATCAAATGCACTGAGACGCAAGCGTCATTCCTTTACACAAGAAAGAAGACAAATAAAGTAAACTTCAGAGGTATTTCACTCCAACCAGATGCGTACAAGACAATCCACAAAGCGAAAGCACTCTACTCCAGAAGACAGAACCGTATACTACATATATCAACAGCTAACATACGGGACAGGGTTCTGGAAAGGCTGAGGATGAGCTGAACTGATTTTCTTAATTAAAGACACTGATCGAAAACAGAACACTATCAGATAAGGTAAGGTGGTCACATTTGTGAACTGAAAGTCGTATGATTATGTAGACACAATCACAGTGATAATGTGTTAGAGAAATTCGGAATAGATTATAAAACAACATCATTATTGTAGAAATCGCAGGTTTACGATTAACAGAAAAGGTGCAACACAAATTGCCGTAACGAACGTGTATTAATCAAGCAAAGATACAAAAAGCACACCCACTTCAACACATTAATACATCGGACTCTAATAATATTGTTTTTTATGGCAACCTCTTTCCACCACGTGGCACCGTCGTTGCCCAAAACCGCGACAAGTCAAATATCCGATCTCACATTAATACGAACTACTATAACGAACATTCAATCCCAAGTGAAATTTCTAGAGCAGGGCTGTCCAACTTATGACTTATGGGCCACGTATCAAATTCTAGTTAGGCCGCGGGCCGCACCGTAATTTAAGCTGCCTTTTACCTTAACTACTGAGATTATAATGAAACAACTATATAATACATATGATTTTATTCAAAATCCTTTATGATTATTGTACATATTTCCCATTTATAATTATTTTTTTTATATTTTTCATTTATAATTCACATATTTCCCATTTACAATTACAGTTATGTAATTATAAAAATGCATAACAGAATAACTAAAAAAACTTTGTACTTGGTTGTTATAATACAAATTTTCAAAGCAGTCGCGGGACGCATGCGGCCCGTGGCCCGCCAGTTGGAAAGCCCTATTCTAGAGATATTGAAAACTTTAGAAACCAACAACCTGGTGAGACAAGACAGATGATCTTTCCTAAAAAAATTCAATTCATTTTGGATTATAAATGCCAGAATGGTGCAAAAATGAATAAACTTAACGCTTCTATCCTAATCACGTGAGGTTTCCACAAAACATCTTTTGGAAACCTAATGAATGTTCGTTAGATTCATTAGTTAGAATGAATGTTCGTTAAAGTCGTTTGTATTATTATTCAATTCGATAGTCTCGCTTACACAAAAAACAAACTTTTTTCTTCGGCAACTAGAAATAAAATTACAACAAATCGAAATCTTTAAAAAATACGAGATGTCAAATACAAATTTTGTATAAACATATAAAGTACATGAACACAATAATAATAATAATAATAATAATAATAATAATAATAATAATAATAATAATAATAATAATAATAATGATCTTTGGACTTCCTGTTATCGGCCCATGGAGGATACAGGAGAGAAACTGGGTTGGCACACCAGACCACTGATTAGAGTGGAGGCCCGAACCTTGCATTAGCCAGCGAAGGAGGCTGCCTTCAGCAGTCAGTCAAATCCCGTGGGGTTTAGTAATGCCGACTGGCGATCGGAGGGACCCCTTGCTGGGCCCTGCGGTGGGATGCCCCGAGGCAACTGTGGGTCGCAGTAACGGATGGCAGGAAACAACCCAAGGGTCAAGTGTGATCTGTGAACTCGAACTTGCGTCCTGCGAATCTTCAATTCAAACCAATGAGCAAAATGGATAGAACAAGAAATGTAATGAATCTTAACGTGCCTTGTTCTACCAATGTCCCATACCTGCTCAGAAACCGAGCTAATGTCACCTTGTCGACATCTGGCCATCCCACGGATGTTAGTCCCAGGGACCCAGAGCAGGCAGTAGCTCGAAGACATCGTCAGAGATGGACACGGGATGAATTAAAGGAGGTGATGTGGTGCTTTTACTCTGCTAAAGCGAAAAATGGGGGCTCAGAAATAGAAGTATTATATAAGATATGGAGAGAGCGGAATCCAGATAAGAGACCTACCCTAGACTCGAAGAAGCTTGCCAGTCAACGACTATACATACTCAGCAGTGGAAAATTCCAGCATTCCATGTACAGCTGATATGGAAAATAAGATTTTATATCAAATACTTTCGTCAGAACGATGAAACTACTGACAGGATCTTCTTCGTTGGTCACTGATAAAACTACATCGACCCTAAGTAATACATCAAGCCTAAAAAACCATTCATAGACTTGGTCGTCTGGGTAACTCAGTGGTAAGATTAACTGGGCGTAAACCACGAGACTTGAGTCCGATTCTTGGTCGGGGTGACAATTCTTTGAACAATGAGCTGTATTAACTATGCATGAACGAAATCCGTAAGATAAATTACGAACATTGAACTGTTTGGTGAGGTTTCTTGGTATGAAAAAAAAAGTTCCTGAAAAAAATCAGCTACTGTTCCTTCGTACACTATATTTTCAAGTCTTGCTCCGGAAGCGATCGAATGAGGGCGCCGTGTGTTCCGCTCTCTTCGAAGTGGTCGCAGCAGATGAGAGTCTGCGACTACAATTGCGAGTAAACTAGATATCGCGGATCAGTTGCTGGTGTGAAGGCTTGCAGTGAAATATGAAATGTTATTGAAAAAAAGTAAGGAATAATTAAGTTGCGAAACCTATAGCTCTGCCCTAGGCCAGAGCATTTTCGTAGCCCTAAATTTTATCAATAAAACTAACGGTAAACGTTTAAGCAACCTTAGCAGCAAGTACGAGACATCATAAGTTGGTTTGGAATGAACAGCAAAGGAGGAAGGTGCGCACAATTCAGCGAATCAAATGTGGCACGCGTCAGCCACAAACTACAGCGTCGTCCTTAGAGACTGATAACCTACGTTAGCTAAGTGGCAAGTGAAAAATAAAAACTTAATCCCGAAAGGTTTAATAAAAAGTCCCGATAACAACAGGAATAAGATCTTAGGCAAACTTCATTTGGATTTTTTTATTTATTTTTTGAAACTGCCCAGCGCAATTCCACATAAAATCAAACTCAAACCGTGCAGCAAAAACACTGCCCATCTTGACTCCTGAAGTAACTTACGTACCAAGGGGAATACGTATTATAAGAGTAGAGAAAACATAATTTTATTTTGAAATATTATCAAATGTCAAAATACTAATTTACTGATGTTTTTCGTAAATTTGTGAAACATCTATAGGGCAACGCAAGGCACTTCCTAGCTCAAGGAAGATCATGCGTTCCGTGTATTTTTAAGAAACATCCATTCATCAGTAATGAATAAATGAAATCACAATTGAAACAATTAAGACATTAAGTTCGGATCTTTTCTGAATATTCGTCACACAGTCCATCAAACAGTTTCCTTTCTTCTTTGTGGATTTGAAATGTAAAGTAAACTACAAAGAAATCTACAAGGTAGAGAAACTATTCAAAGCCAAAAATCAAATCTGATTCAATTCAAAGAAGAATGAAATACCTCAATGCAAGCGCTGTCAGTAGGGACGCACCAAAACATACGGCAATTGTGAATCCCGCTGCATCAAGTGGGGTGATTTTCAATTAACTACAGAATGCTCAGGCAAGAGTCTAATCGCGAAATGTGCCTACGTGAATAGGGTCAACCTGTCAAATTGCAGGGGTCGCTGCAACGCGAATACGTGTAGCGCAATGAACGTCAAGCAGGTTGCCTAACACAATTCGCAGGCGGTAGCTAGTCGCTGTGCTCAGCTAAATGTATACAGTATTTACGCGAAAATAAGGCGCACATTTATTTTAACCAAATGCAGTACTGAAAATTGTGGTGCGC
>JAHLJT010008446.1:125738106-125905718 GCA_031308135.1 Acheta domesticus | reverse complement strand
GATGTAAATTGTATAGTCGTCGTCATACACATACCCACACCATGCACATATTGAAAAACGGACGCGCACGTATACGCACGAAGGTGTATTCTAACTAAAGATTGAGCGCAAGAACCCTTGGAAAGTTGAGAAAAATGCGGCCGATCAGATCTTAAAATGGATTTGTAGTAGCTTACAATAGCTCTACCTCTACAGAAGTAATTGGACACTAGTCTTCACCGAGGATTTTAGAGTTTTCAAAGTATAAAATAGTACGTAGAATAGAAATATATGATGTTCACGAGAAGCACGTGAACACTTTTACTGCATAGTCGGTAACGGATCGGAGGGGGTGATCATGGCCCCCAAAATCCAACATTGGTGACGGTGCCACGCAGCATCGCTGACCGGGAGATCCCAGAGTTCTAACCATGGTGGTGGAGATTTTCAATTTTAACTCGATCGAATTCAACTAGTCTGAAGTGAATTCTGGCAGCCGACAGCTCTGATCGGTAGTTTTCCGTGGCTTCTCCTAACAATATCCAGCGAATGCCGGATCAGTACCCTAACAAATGGGCCACCGACCGTGCGTGATCTGTTCTGCCACATCCTTGTCCACACACACACACACACACTTTTACTACACTACAAAGCATGTTAAAAACACGTCACATGCTTTAACGTGCCCCGGTTTGATGGTTCCCAAAGTGGGGGGAGAGGAACTTGAAGGAGGAATAAACCCGCAAGTCGATCTGTAGGTTGGTGTCGGATCTCTTGTTCCACCAACTTGTTCATAAAAGCCATCAAAGCCTTATCTAATATATCTTTCTCACTAGCAATAGAGGGAAATTGTTCTAACCAGAGACAAATTTTCGCCGATGTCCGTCAATATTCCAACACATTTTACACTCAATTCGCTGACGATACTGGATTGTATATCTCCGGCATTTTATAAACAAGTCGCCTATTCCAGCCCCCAACAACAACTGAATACACAACACAAAATATTTTGTTACTTATGTAGCATCAAATGCCCTAATTTAGAAAACTTGTTCTCCCGTACCACGTACAGATTTTGGATATTGAACATTTAAACATACAATTTTTTTACTTTATGTTGAAATCGTGTGAATGGAGGTATACGAGATTGAACTCTTTGTCGGGATGTACTTCCACACCGCTACGTGGCATGGTATTCATAGGCGACCCGAACAAAACTGGGCTCTGTCCCTTACCCTCCATTGTTTATAAATAATCCTACGCTGCACTGGTCTTCCATTCATTCACAATGCAGCAGGGGGCACCAGCGAGTGACCGTTCTCTTTCAGTGATCTCATTTTACGTGTGGTTGCAGTATACGTGTATACTGCAACCACACGTATACTGTACTCAGTATACGTACGGTTGCAATTTCTATTGTGAAAAACATGTGAATGTTTTAGTGGTATATCAAGAAGATCCTATGTGATCAATCAGCAGAAACGAAACATTACCCCAATGATAAAAATGTTGTATCTGAACTATTTTAAATTTAAATCAGGAAAACAAGACAAAATGTTTTCTACATATATCGTTTGTAAAACTTATGTAGAAAATTCTACTGGATGAACGCATATAGTTTATTTATGAACAAGGCATTACTAAGGTTTGGCTTGAAACAACGAGATTATTATAATAATTTTTAATTTGGTCCGAGTACAATATCTGGACTTAATAAAACAACACAGCCATCGTAAATCTAAATCTGCTTTCAGCAGAGACCCATGTCACATGGACCAAGTGTTCCAGTTCCAGTACCATCAGCCATTGCCAGAGCGTACGTTCTGTACAAGTTTTTCCTCAGGTTCGGTTGCAGAAAATTATCTATCATGAAACAATCGAGAGGACTCACCCCATATCATGTTCCTTATGCGTATGCCACTCCAGAGCAACAAAGACCCTGGGAAGTTACAGTTTGACTGAAAAGAATATACTTAGTGCCCGGTCCAAAAATGTACTAAACTGTCCATTAGTCGAATCGGTGAAATTATTGCTACCCCCTTATGCACATTAACCTTGGAATAACAAAGCAATCTGTATACGTCTGGGACAAAACTGGCCCTTGTTTTCAATATATTGTTCAAAAATATCTATTATTGTCAGAAACAAAAGTAAAATAAGGCATTTTAGCCGGCATATTCGCCAGCTAATTAACGCTTAGAAATAAAACGGCTGACGCAGATCGTTAACCTTGGTACTCATTCAGGGATGTTATCGACAACGTTTTGAGTAATATTAAAGATGTAAGATATGAACATATTGTTAAAACGATCTCCAAAACTTCAAGAAGATCGGATGTAATGTGAGCTTGAAGTTACATTTTTTCCATTCTCATCTTGAAAACGATCCACAAAAACTTCAAGAAGATCGGATGTAATGTGAGCTTGAAGTTACATTTTCTTCATTCTCATCTTGAAAACTTTCCGTAAAACTTAGAGCCCGTTAGCGAAGAACCAGGAGAACGGTTTCATCAGGAAATAAAACAGACGGAAACAAGGTATCAAGGTCGATGGGATGGCTCCATGATGGTTGACTACTGCTGGTGTTTAACCATAAACGTCAATCATCAAAGCGTTCGTTTTTAACGAAACAGATGATATAATAGTTTTCCTGCCGTAAGATTGATATTTCGGTATTCATTTTTAATTTGTGTATTAGTACTATACATTTTTTGTCTTATTTTAAACTGTGTTACGCATTGCGAAGTACAGTTACTAAAAGGAAATTACTACACAATCAAATTTTATTTTCTGAATGGCATTAAAACCTTACGTCATATGCAAAATTGCCAAGCAGATTTCAATTCAACACACCAAAATTAGCTTCTAGAAGAGTTCAATCCTGTGTCGAAGAAAAAATATTTCGCAGGCCTGTGAATTACTGATATCCCAACGTACTACAACCATCAAGGAAACAATTTAACTGCATACGTCACGAACTTTCGTAAAGCTTTGGGGAATTTCTCAAAATCTAACCCAACATCGAAAATCGATGTCACTTTCTTTTTGTAACTCTTCACCAACTGTGCAAGGGCCAAGAACCACAACAACCTAGTAAACTTGCGCAAAGCACCACAGAACAAAATACCTTCTCAGAAGGAAATATGAAGCAGACTGAACAAACAGGAAGCAAACACTGAGACAACTACTCGTAGAGTTTAGTTTGTGACAATTAATGCTTTTTCTATTCATAACCAAATTCGTTTCATACGTACTGAATGCAAAAATGCATATTAAAGACCAAAACTGTCTTTTCTTCATTTTAGCACATAAAAAACAAAAATTAGTAGATGCACGTCATGCAATTTTTTGGAAAAAAAAATATTTTTTGCGGATCTGTAATGTATAACCCACTAATAATGAACCCATGAATAATAATTTCAACCAAAAATTCTTCAACGAGCCAGGTGGCCAAAGGCCTGGGCTGTTCTGGCAACAAGGCAATTCTACCAGACAACGGTTTCAACTGCTAGCATATTCATGTATGTCTCAAGTGAATGAATCATAAAGAACTTGAATGGGGAAAATTTCTCCATTTTTGTTTCTGTTGTGGCATGGACAATGATGTTTACGGTAACGGTATCCTCAATATCTTTACAACAATAGAACTATATAAAATATAAAGGAAATGATACATTTAATATGCCGTCAGACTAGCAACTATTGCTTTCGCCAATGCGCATCAATAGAAAAATAACGATACACCTGTATTGACATTTTAAAAAGTGAACAGAAGCCGTTTACTAATGTGTGTATATACTTATTTATTGGCACGTATTTATGTAACTCAGTCTCAAACTTTCTAGTACATCAAGACATTAGAACTCTTTGAGAGAACTTGCAAATAATCTAGAATAACTCTAATTATACAAAGAACATTTGACATTGGATGTATTGATTATTAATAAGACATTTTATATAAACGAAGCACCGACTTGCTTTGCCCAGAGCGCCAGCATTGCTGGTGTCTCTGTAGCGACTCTGACCGGGAGGTCCTAGAGTTCGCGTTAAACGGTGACTGATTTAGAGAATATAGAGCTACGTCGAATTCAGTCGCTGTCCGCAGGATAATCCTACAAGCCAGCTCCTCTGATCGGTAGCTTTCCAGAGTTTCTCCAAGCCAATGCTGGAGTAGCCCTAACAAACTGACCACTTTCGCGCGCGATCATTCCTTCCCCTTCCTAATAATCTCCCTTTCTTAACCCCACCCCCCACACACAGTTCTACACTCCACTCTAACACACATGCCGAGAGATCAGTCAAGAGCTTAGACCTTGTCCCGATTAAGCGGATGCCGTGCAGGAGAGAAGTGGAGGGGGAAATCCCGCAAGCCGACGCGTAGGTTGCTGGCGAATCGTTTTCCAGCAGGGGAGGAAAACCAACATTTCCCGAGAAAAAAATATTCACCACACTAACGGTACTAATACCATATCAGTTAACGTGATCGGAAACATCAAATTATATAGTGAATGGAGCTATATATCTCACAGTCACAGGTCACAGGATTAATGTTCTTAAGTCAATATTTGCGCAAATTGAACGAAACTATGAAAGAAATTGAAAGAAACTATGGGAAAAAAACTATATTTTCTTTTATTTAACGGCTGGAGAAAAATCTCGTTTCCTTAACGAAAAAAGAAGCATAAGGAAATATAGCTTATGGCAAATTTCGTGCCTTCGAATTGGTATAAAACCACTTCTCACATAAAACTACTTCAAATTTAAAGTACTGGGCAAATATGTTTGGAGAAATTAGCAATTTTTACCCCACTACAGATAAAATGTTTTGCGGACGGCAGCACTGCAGTTTGACAAATATCAGTGATGAAGTATCTTCCTGGGTGTGTTTTGTGGTATCAACCATTTTCTGTGTAATTCTGCGAAGCTGTGGTTTGTGATAATTCTAAAGCCCCTCGTGATAAAAAAAAAAAGTATTAATATAAGAAGAAGAAAAAAGATGGGAGAACAAGAAGAAAGGAGAAAAGGAAGAAGGAGAAGAAGAATTTGATTAAATCTCTTGCTCAAAGATATTTTGAAATAAGGTCATATACAATTTTTCGCAAATTTGAGTAGTTTTTGCGTAATTTTGCGTGAAATACGCAATTTTCAATAATTATTTTCTCAAAAAGGCTACAATTTTTTTCTTTAAATTTTTTCCACGAACAGAGCGAAGGACAGTTAAAAGTGACGCAGGTCTCAGTTTCGTTGAACTTTAGAAAGTCTCAAAGTTAGAAAAAATGCGAGAAATTATGTTAACGTATCACGACTAGTTTTTAATATAATTTATATAGATTTTGTTCCAGTAAGCTCCAGTTCATTATTCTTTGAATTTAAAGGCAATTGCCGAAAATAAAATCTTGAGATCACAAATATTTTTCAAGTTATCGCATTTCAAAACGGCTGAAGCCTTCCTTTCTCCAAACTACGATTTATGACTGGAGTCCGGGAAGTTCAAACATTTATTTTACCTAAAATAAGCATGCTTTACTTGCACTAAAATAGGCATGTAAAAAAGTATTTATTCTGGCTAATAACGGGGTGCAAAAAAACATATAAAGAATAAACAAAATCACAATTTTTACGGAACTATAGTACAAAATAATAATTAAAATGCTTCAAATTTTAATCCTACTTTTCAAATTTACATTAGTGAATGTTGTGTGTTGTGCCATATGAGACTCTCCGATCATCTTTCAATCCTTTTTCTTCCATTCCCGGCTGGTCTTGGCGGCAATGGCGCCGGGTCTTGGGGCAATGGCGCCGGGTCTTGGGGCAATGGCGCCCTAATACACGCTACATTCGTGCAGTGGGTTTGAAACCCCGCATAACGCATGGGCATTGTGCGTCCTGCGACCTAGCACACATGAACCACCCTCGAACCTAAATCCTATCCTTAAGTCTTTTTGCCTTCTGTAAGTTGTGTGAGCGTGGATAATATCAGGTGCGTGACGTACGGGATGCAGCACCAGCGGTGTCTACGTTTGATCAGGCTCCCTTACTCTAAACAAGACTAGGTACGATGGGCTTATGAGCTACGCTTATCCAATGTAGTAGGAATGCACAATGACCGATAATGATTCACGAGCCATATCTGGGATGGACGCAGCGTGTAGTAGGTACCTAGTGGCTGCACCTGGAGGAAACAGTCCCGCGGGCGAAGGTGGTTCGCATAAAGAATGGAAGGAATTGAACAGACTGACGCATCATTGTAGATTACCAAGCTTCTGACAAAGTTGTAAAATTGATGAGTATATGCAGCTTTCGACAAAAAAGAATATATATATATATATATATATATATATATATATATATATATATATATATATATCTGAGAGACAGTATAATCGGAAAACTGAAAACATGAAATTTAAATATTTATAACGAAAGAAGAGAACAAGTATGAGGAATGATCTCCCGCGGTCCGTGGCCCGTTTGGTAAGGCACTGCGGTATTCGCTATTGATCGGAGAAACCATCGAAAACTACCGATTAGAGCTAGAATCCTCATGTCCACTAGAATTCTCTTCCAGACAGCGACTTAAGCCAACCTAGCTATATAGCTCGTGTCGAAATACGATACGCTCGGGACTCGAACCCACGGACAATTTCTTCCATTAGTGCCTCATAACGCATGTTCATGCGAGCAGCACTAGGCATTTTGCAAGTGTGGGAATAACGCGAAAAAGTTGGGGGTTAAACAAGAATAACATAAGATACCTTAGTATCTCTCTCGTTTATGGCTCTTAAGCCATAAACGCGCCGAAATCTAGTCAGTTTTGAACTTTTGAACATACTGATTAAATGATCGTGTTCGCGGATGTTTTCAACACTAAACGCTGTGCGGAAGGAGACCTGCCTTCACACAGACGACAGTCATTGCCAAAATAGATAAAGATTGCTTTTCTATATTATTTTATGAATTATAAAAACTAGATTTTCAAATAAGGTCCTGTACATTTGTAGAGAAAAAGTTTTCAAACAAACTTTCGAATAGTTTTCGCATAATTTTTTATTGAAGTAAAGGCAATTTACAAAAAAAATCTGAAATACTGCATCAATTTTTTACTTTGAAGTTTCTTGTTAGTTAGAACAAAGGACGTTCAAAAATGGCGCAGGTCTCTTATTCGTTGACCTCTCTGAGAAAATTGCAAGTTACAAATAATGCGAGAAAGTACGTTCTTGTAAAGCCACTAGTTTTATATTGAAGCAAGAATACTGTGGACAAGTGTGATGAGCACCTTATTGACTACATACTATGATGTATATCTCCAATCTTTTTCGAATAATCCCTTTTCTTGGACGACACTGAGCTTCTACCTTCGACGACGATATTAATTCCGAAGTTGAGAAATTGCAATATTACTTAGAATCGCTTGCAACATTATTTTTCAAATGGAGAATAGTCCTCAAAGATGCAAAACGGAAAGTTTCAATCTTCACTCTTCCTCGACCAAAACTTTCATATTCGATTACCATACATAATACATCCAAACCTTGGCAATCTTCCACCCGAGCTGTTACGTATCTTGATTTGTAACTTGATCGTCACTTAGTATGGAAATTCCGTATATCTAACAAGCAAAACAAAGAGCTGAAAGAAACTCTTTCGTATTTTCCCTCAACTTAACATAAATTCTACCCTAAAACTAACCAATTCAGTGCAAAAAAAAAGGCCATTACTTTCCTAACACTGGCTTATATTTCCCCGTTTGGTCGAATGCTTCTTTAACGAATATCAACATTCCCCGTTTCAAAATAAATTACTTCCTTGGTATCTGAGCAATCGCAATTACACAAAGACCTAAAAATTCTATAAGTGTGGGCTTTCTTATAACACTAAAGTTCACCGGATTCACTTACCTGTCTGCGTGACGCAAAAGGGAGGATTAAGTTTTTCATGAGGATGTATACACTTTTTTGTTACCATCTATCGTCTGACTGAATCGACTAATATTCTTATGGGACGTATGCTGTATTTGTCCTGATAGCGTGAATGTCATAGGCTAAGTATCTAAAATTCCAGTTGGACACTAGGTACCATTTTCCTAATTTTTTATATAAAAGCTTTGACACATTTTACACCAGTGGTTCTCCAGTGGTCAAAATTCGACCATAATTCATAAAAAGTTTAATGTTTAATTTTATTGAGGTTCTTTTGCCAAAGTCATCAAATCATTACATATATTTTTTCTTCTTTCTTTTTTTAATTTTGTTCTAAAACGTCATCTCCGAGCGCATATAAAAATGCCATAAGCAGGAGTGGTTTGCCTTAATTCCCTGCAGTACCTATGAAATTTGAACACCTATGAAAACAGGTGGATCCGGGGACGTCTCGCCCCTCCTGCGTGTCCAAGTAATACATTGGAAACTAGACTCGACACCTCAATCGACAACAAAAGTCCTTCACAAGCTAAATATTCAGCCTCCAGTACCCTTTATTGATGTGTAATGTTACGTCAAGTGAAAAAATAACATCACTACGAGCTTCATTCAAACTAATATCGTTCACGTGCGAAAATCATTATTATTACAGTTATTAATAATATGCTCCTCACGTACGCACAAATTCAAATATGGAAGGAAATATCTTTCTCTTACAAACTTACCTTGGAATAACACGTCTAAAAATGTCTCCTTTTGTAGATTAAGGCATAGAAAACAAAACTCGTGACCCCGAGGGGACACGAAAATCAGGTTTAAAGGATTTAAAAGCATCGTTTCGAGTTCTATACGGTGTACGATAATAGTGTGTTGCAGCGTATTGCGATATGCATCTGCAGGCTATATTATTTAATGTATTTGTAACTTTATTGTACTGTATATACATTTTTGTTTTCTGAACATTTTTGTTGTCGGGTGATTTTACTTTCTTGCTATCGCTACCGCGATAGAAAGTTATGTAATACTGCACGAAAAAACGGCTTTTTTTTCAGAAATAACTCTTATTACATGGCCCTGACAACGAAAAAAATGGATAAATCCAAATGACAAAATTTAGAAGAAAAATTAACACGTGGTGTAGCCAGAATCCATGTTTTGTGGGTCATTGATACTGAAAAATCGAATGACGCCAAAACGTCTGTCTGTCTGTCTGTCCGTCCGTCCGTCCGTCCGTCTGTCTGTCCGTCCGTCCGTCTGTCCGTCCGTCCGTCCGTCCGTCCGTCCGTCCGTCTGTCCGTCCGTCTGTCCGTCCGTCCGTCCGTCCGTCTGTCTGTCCGTCTGTCTGTCCGTCTGTCTGTCCGTCCGTCTGCGAACAACGCTAGCGGCTAAACCGTTCAGCCGATTTTCTCCAAAATTGATATTCCCCAATTGATCTGGCTGATGTCGCGGCTCCTTGAATTTGAAACACGTATTTTATTTTGGGAGTACTTTACATGAAGCCCGTGGGACACTTTCAAAATTTTCAAAAAATGGCTCCATCGTTTTTGATGAATTTTTTTTGTTGGATAGCCTGAAGAACGTTTAAGAGAAATGTGTTGGTCTCATGCTGGTTGAAAACGCTGATTTTTTGAAAAGTGAAAAAATTACAAATTTTACCCACAACTAGACTTATGAAAATAAACATTTTTTTCTTAGTGAAATGTGTTCATGAAAAAAGATCTGAAACTAATGTCACGTTCAGGTTTTCGAAAACATGAGAATTTTGGGCGAAATTTTGTGTCAAACATAGGCAATTTTAATTTTTTTAACCATTTTTTTCTTAAAAATGGCACGAAATGTTTTGATTGAATTTGGACCTTAGCGAAAAGGACGCGTAAGAGAATCGTACAGGTCTAATGTTCGTTGAAATGCCTAATTTTTCGAAAACTGAAAAAAATAAAAGTTTTGCGGAGTCTTCCTACAACTACAATTGTGTAGATACAACTTTTTTCTGAATGAAATATGTTCATCAACAGCAGATCTTTAAATAAGGTCATGTTGAATTTTTCCAAATTGGAGTATTTCTTGAGTAATTTGGTGAACGTAAAATGAATGGCGATTCCAACAGTTGGATGATACGTAAGTTAGAATTTGTATACGAGGGTTGGGGCAGAAGTCATCGCAACTTTTTTTTTTAAGAAATGTTATCGGATTGCAAAATTTCATTTATATCTTGAAAGAAATGCTGCAGTAGGGTGTGTTTACATCAATAGATAGCTCTGTAAGTGTCTATTAGCACAGCGATCAACTTGAAATCAGTTGTGACATTCACCTCGCACGTCGGTAGACGGACATGTTTCCAACAGCGCTCATTCTCCAAGGGAGCCGTTCATCATGAAAGGAATGCCCGAGAATGTCACAGGGAATTGTTGGAAGCTTATGGAATAATGTCCTTCCATACCGGACAGCCGCGAGATGCGCAGGAGAGCTTCTGCATAGATGCGCAGCAACCACTGATCAGCAACGCACGTGACGACCTGTGAGTGTGCGGATCAATGTGATGTGCGGTGATCGAGCATCTACCTTATGAGGCTTTTAGAACGGGTACATAAAGCTTTTCGAATTTGTGACGTCGTATTCTCTAAAATGCTTTAGAACATGAAACGAGTACGGTCATTTCAAATATCTTAATAAATGTGATAAATTCAATTTTTGTGTGCTGATAAATGTCCAAGCACTTCGTTTATACCTTGTCCTTTCATGCGTATATTTGAAATTTTCCACCCGTACTCATATTCTCACAAAAAAGTTGCCATGACTTCTGCCCCAACCCTCGTATTATTTCATATTTCTTTCTTCGTTTCTTTTATTGGAGCTTTTGTTATACGTTTACAAATTAATCTTTTAGAAATAATTTTAGAATACCTATTTGAAATAATACATAATAAAAATTGCTAGCCTTGAGGGAATTTCAGGTTGGAATGAAACAACGGCATTCCGCGTCGCAACTTGCGAATTACTTCTCATTGTTGTGACATGATTTAGCTGTAATAAAAGCAGTTATAACTATCAAATTTGTGGTGATTTTGCTTGAAAATATTTAGTTTTCGCACCAAATGTTCTACCATTTGTAATGAGTTTTACGAAAAATGACCTCAGATGTAATTCGGAGAGAAATTGTGGTATAAATAGTATTACATAACCATTACTAAAGGCGAGAAAGTAAGTGCTGTTTAGCACCACTAGTTTTTAACTATACCTTCTTGTATTTTACACAAACTTATTACCCTAAATTTAAAACAAAAATTTATAAGCATAAATTTAGGCACGTAATTTCTAAATAACTTGTACAAAGGAATTCTCAAGTAAAGAAGTGCCCTAATAAAAATAATCCCAAAAACATCATATTATCTCCAGATCAATATACAAATCTTATCTTTGAAAGAAGAAGCAGACCAGAATGAACTGTAGACCAGTGACGTGCATCTAAAATATGTTAAACATTTTATTTTCTATGACATGCACATGTAAAGCAACTGGGCTGAAAAGTTTGAAAAAAACATCATTTACTCCAATGTCTTTGTTCAGGCTTCTAGTAACTCATAATATTATCAACGTCTGACGAAGTATTATCAAATCTTGCAAGGAAGCTTTACTTTGGATATCAAAACTTAAGTAAGTCCTTGACACAAAAGCAATCGCCAACCTTCTTTCAACACATTCTTCGATTCGCTTAAGACGAGAGATTACGTTACTGATGCATCACTGGATTACTACTTTTAGTCATATTTTGTGTTCGATATATAAAAATTACTTCACGTAGATGAAATGAAAATGACCTAGTGCAAACGGTGTCTTAAACATGACTATACTTAAAAAGGATACCTTTCTTCAGGATGGTGGTGGCTCGAAACCGAGGAATATGAAAGGAAAACTCCGTCAGGCGCTTTTGTTAAATATTTTCGTGTTTTTAAAGGAGACGTCACTGATTTCTATCGTGCGCAGTCGCGTAAAAATAAAGAAAAGTATATTTAAAGTTAAACATTTTAACGGTAATATTAAAAATGTATTTCTCAAATGATTTACTGCGTACGTAAAGATGCTGACTTTTTTCTTTAAAAAGGTTTATGAACATATTTCAAATTTCTGGATTAGTAGAAACAGCTCCCGTGAACATTCCTCTTGGGATTCAGTATCATTCGTTTGCACGACTAGAATTAATTACAGGTTTTCGAAAGTGTACAGACTTTCTTCTTCTAACATGAAATTTCATTGTGATATTTAGATTCAATCTACATTTTACGTGGCAAAAACATAATCTATCAATAGCACATATTACACCAATTGTCTGGAAACAATTTATTTTAATTAACAGATTTAATTTGTTTTGCACAGTAGTCCAAAATGGATCCAGATACAGGCACAAGATACGACGTTAAATAACTACCAATTTAGCACACCATACTTGTTCATTCAACTACAGGAGGTCATTCAAGGGGTCCGAAGCCTCAGACAGCATCTGCCCTGATCTTCTGAACTCGCATTAAAATGTAATCCTAATAAGAATCGTGATGAATGATGCAATTTTGTATTCCGTGACATATAACCTTTCAACGGTTGCCCATTTTAAGAGGGTTAGGTGGGAGAATCTGATCTCAACGGGAAAATATTCAAGTTCATTTTGTAATATATATCTATATAATTTCCCGAATGTCTTTTGGGCGAAAACTATTTCGACCTTGGAAATTTACTTAACACAAATATTGCAGATTTTGAATACTGCAACTGCATACAGCTTAATGAATTGCACGGCCAAGAAATGCCTCTTGAATGATGAAATATATTTGAAAAGAGACAAAATTACATATTACGTATAGCAATACAAAAGTTGCTAAGAAGAAAAGTTAAAAATAACCACACAGCAGTGTATTTTCACTGCTAGAGAGCACACATTTTCTACACACGAACCGTCAGATGTTCTGTTCTTGAAAATCTTATGATCGAAGAAAAAAAAAAAAAAGAAAACATTATTGCATTGTTAGGTTTCAGTAATTTGAAGAATTTCTAGAGTTATCATTTATCAATATGTAATTGTTTTAGAAAAAGGTAATTTGCCTATGAGCAAGCTTGTGCACTGTTCAGACCACCGAGCATCGTAATCGAAAGTATGACTTGTCCCGAGTTCTTTTCGTTTTCTCCAGAGCTTCCACAGAAAGGAAGAGCGGACGGCGCCTGGTCTCTCCCTTTATCCGAGAGCGGGCGGAGGCGGTTCCGTCCAGTCCTTCCAGGCGAGCGCTTGTCTTGCCCCAGATCGCGTCTTCGTCACCCCCTACGCCCGCCAGACCGCGGGCCATCCGCCAGGGGGCAACAGGGTGCGGAGGCGGCGGCAGGGGCGGGGGCGGCGGCGCGGGGCGCGTGGCTGCGACGTGGCGACCTACCGCGCAGGCGCGGGCCCCGCAGCCCCCAACTCCTCCGCGCCCCGCGCCGCCCGCGCTCACCGGCGCATCGCGGCGTTCCGTGCCGTGCCGCGAGGCGGAGGTGGCGGCGGCGGCGGCGGCGGCGCCTGCGCGCCACGTTACACGGTCCAGACCTTGTCTGGCTGACCCACTTACCCAGTACACTAGACCCACTTGGTGTTTCCCTCTCGATGTGAAGTAACCGCAGCCGAATCGGCAAGGCCTTTCGCCGGCGCGCGTTACGTCACGCCGCATGTGTGTCAGTGACACACTTACCCACTGCACTAGACCTAATGTTTCGTTTTCGTTCATCGCGGCAACCTTCAAACCGCAACCGCACCAGCGAGATATCACGCAGTGGCGAAGCTCGGCAACGCGGCGGCGGTGGCGGCGGTGGCGGCGCTGGCGGTGGCGGTGGCGGCGGGAAAGAGGCTGCGGCCCGGGCCGCCATGGTCCGCCCCCCTGCACTCCGCGCGCGGGCCGCCTTCCCCAAATGCCCATTCGCCAAACAATCGCCCTGTTCCTCGTCAGGCCGCGTATCACTTACAAGTAGGTTAGACATAGTAAATGTCACAACTAGATCACGGTTCTCCAACGTCCTTTGTTTTTCTATGAACGTTCGATGCTGGTAGGCACGACGATAAACGTAGGAGCTACTACACAAATTTGCAATCGTGAAATTATAATGAACTTCTCTCTGGTGTATTCATTTTAATCCGCATTAAATGTATTAAAATTATGACTACCTACAATTTAATTATATTTACAATATATATGAGAAAATGTTCCTCCCTTTACCAAGATCTCTAAATTGAGGCGCCTATCACAAAAGCTGAACAAAAGAGGCCGGCGTCGCGTACGCAGCGAACACATTCATTACAGGCTGCCGACATCGATCTGACTAAATAAGGTCAATGGGCGCAACGGTGCAACGAGTATTTCCACGCCACGAAGACGCCTTACGAATCCATCCCTAATGTGTCACGACGAAATGAAGAGGTACTGTACAACAGAGATCTCATTTCGCACGAGAAAGTGATTATTTCGTATTTTGAATCCACACTATTTTGGCTGATTATTTCGTATTTAACATTATTAAGACTGGATGTCATTACAAGTTCCAACACAAAAAAGTAACGTGTAAAGTTACACAATTTCCACAATTAAACATGCCATCATTGATATCTAGAAACAAAGAGTAAAAGTAGAGACTTTCAAGAGCCGTTCATAGCACGGAGCCATACACAGAGATAAGATGACATTTAGTAGCGTAAAACAAACGGAGTCTATATGTACCATCAATTTGCCCCGTTCATGAGCAGATAAACAATATTTCATTGAAATCTAATGCAGGCTATCCCTTTTTTCTCAATGCGATACATTTCATGAAAGTATGCAAAGTACTCCAAGCAATAATTCTTGGAGATTTTTATTCACTTCTGAAACGCAAGTACCGCCTGCACACACACATATGGTATAAATGGCACAAAAAATTCAAGTGGTTCATAGATTTTCAAATAATTTAGGATAGATTTAGTTATTGAAAATTATCACACGAGCGCACTTTTAAAATATTTATGGCAAATGAAAGACTTTACACCGTCAACCAAAATTACATTTGCTTAAAAAAATCAAATTTTAATTTCATGTAGACCAGTTTTTTACATTGTTACTGTCAGTATGGCAAATGCAAAATTTATGCCGAATGACTTTTCACTGTCACAAAAGGGGGGAAAAGCACTGGAATGCGAATAAATATTTGAATATGAACCTAACTTTTTCCTAACTTTACATTGCTATCCATAACAAATCCCCTCAAAAACCCAACCAGATGAACAGATTTTTTAACATCTGAAAGTGAACATTTCCACAGGTCATGAAATCCTGCAAAAAATATGCAGGCACACCCTATCTTTTTTGCCAAGATCGCAAAATGTCGAGGTCTCCGTAGAGGCCTCCCGAGATCTTAGCAATATTCCACTAAACTATCGTATGCCATTGTCCATTATGCGTGTAACGGCAGTGCAGCAATTAGGTCATGACACAGTAACAGCGCGATATACTTGGCGTCGATGCGTTGCGTTGCTTTGCTTTGCCACCCGTCTCGTGTGCCTTGCACAACATGACGTCAGGTCGCCTGTTCCTCTGGTGCACAGAGGCGGAGTGAACGATGACGCTACGGACGGTCCACACAAACTCCAATAGCGGCTACACATACTTGGCTTTAAAATGTTAGCAAATAACCCCTTTCTACATTATTCAAATATTAATGTAATTTGCACACACGATCTACAATGGACAGAAATTCGGGGAAGACCTATATTTCCACATCCCGCTGTTCTTCCAATTTAAGTGTCCAAAATGATCATAAAAGTAATTTCGTTGATCATAAAAGTAATAAAAGTTTCGTTGTTGAAAATTGTAATGGTACTTAGAATCGCTAGCAACATAGTTTTTCAAAAAGAGAATACTCCTCAATGCTGCAAAACAGAAAGTTTCAATCTTCCCTCTTCGTCAACCAAAACTTTCATATTCGATTACTATAAATAATTCATCCAAATCTTGGCAATCTTCCACACTACTCTCAAGTATGTTGGTTTATAACTTCACAGTTACTTAGTATGGAAATACCGTATCTAACTAGCAAACACAACCCGAAGAGAACCTCTTACATCTTTTCCCTCTACCAAACAAATTCTACCCTAAAACTAATCAATTCAGTGCTAGAAAGAAACGTTTACTTATCCATCATTCCCTCATGTTCCCCTGTTTGGTCGAATGCTTCTTTAACAAATATCAACATTCCCCATTTTAAAACAAAGTACTCAGAAAATTACATACGACACTGGGGAGTGCTTTATACACGGATGTCGATAAGATATTAATCATATTATAACCGACGGTACGTTAATAAAACTGTATTTATTGAACTGGAGCATTTTTTAAAGAAGTCAATTTCTGAGTCAGAGGGGTTGTAATATTAACTTGGGTGCATATGTGGAAGTTTCAAAACGAAAAAGAGTGCAGAATGCAGGTACGTGCTTGTCAATGACAATGAAGCCCAACAGATTGACAACATTTTTTTCATCACAGCATGGTTCAAAGAGAAGCATCTGTTATGTGCACGGGCATCTGTTATGTGCAAGGGCGTAGGTATGACTCGCAACTTCATACTAGTCGTGAACTTCACATATTCGGGTGTTCGGAGCAAATGCGGTATCATAGAGGTTGCCTTTCACCTTCACATTCAGTATCGCGGAGTGTAATAGCGGCGTGTCCTAGTTTCACGGAGAAGTCACAAGTGTCCGAGCGTTGAATATCGAACACCTTTTACAGGTGGGCAATGCCGATAAATGAGTTCTCTCGGTTTACTGCTAGAAGGTTGTTTTACCGTCTGCATACTGCACTGAAATGAATATATAAATCTCTTGCAAATTTTTGCTACAACAGTGTTGTAGAATTCCAGATAGACGATAAGTAAAATATGTAAAAATAGCGTACGAAACAAGATAAAGAAAAATAAACATTTTTATAGGAAAGAATAAGTGTTCAATATTCTCATAATTATATCCATTGGTAAGAATGAATCATATCCATTACACTGAAGCGTATTTCACATTGAAGGATACTATCCAGCAACACTCGTTTAGTAGACATTTACAAAGTGTTGTTCATCCGTAATGATAATATTTGTATGACTAATACTAGTGAAATGCGATATTTATGAATAAATTCACTATATCTCGTTTTATGCTGCGTGTGAAGATCGCATTCCAAAATCTACTTCAATTTTGCGACACGGGAAGTATATTATAAGACACCCAAGAACAAGGATTGGAAAATAAAACTAAAAAACCCTTTTCCAGGTTAGATAAGTGTCGATATCTAACGTCATTACGAACCAAATTCCACTTTAAATCGTTACTTTTCCTGGGAACACGATTCATTTTTGAAGAAATGAACGAGTGATTACACGAGGAGGGAGTTTTTTCCTCATAGATTCTATTCAGTACACACGCTTGACCATTCTCCCAATGCAATCATTACCGCATTCGAATAATATACGAGAAAGGAAAATATGGCCTCGTTATTTCACTGTCTATCGAAGGGGAAATGAAATGTGTTACTATGGAACGATTATGAGGATGCAGCAAGTGACAAATTAAAGGCAACCTTCTCAATTTTATGAAAGAGACCAGTCACCAGATATTAAGCACGTTCATCATTTAGGTGATTTTCTTATCAAATATCGAACTCCATTACGAAACTGATGGAATACGGAACTGAGAAAGAAACTCACGACCAACGACAAGAAAGTTCATCCTAGGTAAAACCTACGCTCGTGAAGAGACAAACATAACAGGGAAACCGTCTTCCAGAACCTTTGCCTTGGTCAGAGAAAAAATGGAGAACCTCACAAGACCAAGCAAAAATCGTTTACTCGAAGGAAGCACATTTTACACTGAAGTGCAATGAAATTAAAAGCCAAGTACGCCAAGCCCATTTCCCAGAGGCGATGACTCGCACAAATAGGCAAAGAAAATCCCACCCGCTTCGCCCTCGCCCCCGCTCCCGCCGCCGCCCCGCCCCGCCCTCCGGCGCAGCCACGTCGCCACGCGCGGTCGCAGCTCGCAAGCCCTCGTGCGCGCTCGGCTGCGCTCGTCTCGCCCCGCCGCTCCACGCCCCACGCGCTGCGCACGCCGCCCCGCCACACACCGCGCCCGCTCCGCGCCGCTCCGCGCCGGGCCCTGCGACGCGCCTCGGCGTTCGACGCACAGCTACTGCCCTCTCGCACACCGATCATGGCAGGGACTCACTCTCGCACTCAACCAGTTAAAAGGTTCAGCTGGTCACATAGAGGCACGGAGGTAGCACTTCTCTAGGACCTCCGTTCCTCTCAGGAGCAAAGAGAACGTTCCTCCAGTGCAAAACATACTATTGGAAGACAGGGAAACATCAACACATGCGCCACCGTCCGCATAAATTAATGCAACATATATTTGTTTGTCTGCGTGTGTCTAAAATGACAGACATTAATAAGGAGCGATACGAAACTGTTCCCCACAAACTCTCATGGACAGTCGCAATGGAAAGAGATCCGAAGAGAAGCTATGGTAACCCCAGCAACGGGTGTTTTACCTCTGATATTTCAAACTAAGGAGACTCCTCAAATATATTTTATGCGCATCTCCACAGAAATTTTATAAACGGTTTAGGAGTAGTGCCGGTTGACTAAAATATTATACACCTACAGAAATATTAATGAAAGACTTGAAATTGTTTCTGCACCTCCGTAACCCTTGTTTTAGAAAAACACGGTAGATGGCATGGTATTTTTCTTCGAAGACCAATTCCAAAGACCAATTTTATGTTTGGCAATGAATTTAATAACTACCAAACGGCGAACTGGGACAAGGTTACTCGAAAATTAATCACTTCATACGGAAAGCCACATTCACCTATTATTTAATTGAAAACAATGGGACCATATGTAATTCACGGTAAATTTATATTATTTTAAAACAATAAAAATGAGAAAATCGCTTAAATTACGCAGCAATGTTGTCTTCGTCACTTTCACATGCGCTTCGCTTGAAACCTGGTCAAGGAATTATCGTCATTAAGAAATTTTATGGGAGCATTTTGTATTACGGTGATACAAGTTAATAAAATACGCGTTCTAAATTTATGACATTATAGGCATGCCTGCATGGCATAATTAATCATAAACGAGGTGAGTATTATCCCAAGGTTCGTAAGCCGCGTGATGTTCAATGTCCAACAGTCTTTACTCATAAGGAGCAGGGGATCACGGAATTCGTTTGCATTTGCATACAACGGCTCCTATGTTTCATGGGCATGTACGCTCAAGAAAAGACTCGGGCATCGTAAAAGTGCTCGTGGGGCTGCTCGAGTTCCTTAACCTAGCCTGGCCTTCATCTCGTGCTCATACTCACTGGCATCCAGGGCCACGTCCGGATGGGTCACACAGCCTAGTTCCCACCGCAGATGCGTCTAAAATTCAGAGAAAGTGTCTGCGCCCCATTGATTCATTTAGGCAATGACTGCAAATACCTCAATACCTTCTTTTTAATAATAAGTGAAATTTAGACAAAAATAATCTCTTCATGAAACAAAAACACATTAATCAAGTAAACTAGGTAAACGGTATCTTCATTAAGTCAGCATATATTTACTCCATTCATGCAACTGGAAATTGAACTTGGGGAAAGTAACTATATCATTTTATAAAACTATAACGTGTTACGTTATTATCCCTGCAAAATTGTCATGTACCCTTTTTTATTTGCATCGTTTAACTAATGAATACTTTCTCAACAGCATACAATGTAACAAGGAGGCAAATTATAGGGACGCACTTTTTTAAACTAATTTTTAACAATAAAAATAAATTTGTGAAATTGTGAACATACGCACACAACCGAATTTCCTGCAGTTCCGTGTCCCGCGCCCACTGGCCAATGAGGATGTTCCGGTGTCGAATGCATGTTCAGAATGCTTAAATGCGTGCAATGGCGTACCTGCGGCATGATAAAATTCTGGCTAACGTCTAGCACAATTACATTCTCCAATAATTCTAACCGGAAGCATGCCCCATATTCTCTCAGGGAACCATACAAACAATAGATAAATATGTCTGTTCTTGTGAAAATCCTAGGCAAATTAGAGAATGAAAATTAATTGAAAAACCTACGAGGCCTTATAACGGCCAGATTTAAAAAGTATAGTAATGCAGACCTCATTGTGGATGGGTAAATTGCTTCGTTTGATACGAACGAAAAAAGTAAATCGAAAAGTTTGACTAGTGGATACAAACGGAAAATGTGCCTTGTTTGATAAGGGTTATAATGACAATTTAGAATATTTGGTCCTCGCGTCCTAACAAAATAATTTAAATCCCCAAGCCATTACTGACTATCGTTGCCGACCTAGTATGTTACTCACAGTACTTACATGAAGTTTAATTTTCTTTTAGGAAGACGAGTAAACATAGAATAAAACAATACAAAACCTTTTGGATACAAGTGTGAAATGAATACAATTCACATTTTTGTTATTACGTTATTTCCCTTCCGATGCATTCCCTTATTTGTGAGACGAAACTTCAAATTCTAAAGACAGAAGACTTCCCGAAAGAAAATGTGATGGAAATAAAATAGTCGAAAATAGGCAAGTTCAGGGAGTACTTGAGAGCAGAGAACCGCATGCAGCTCGGGGGCCCTGCCGTGTTCGCCGCTTCCCTCGCTGGCCCTGCAAAAAATTCTGGCCGCGCGCCTAGTCCACGACGCAAATAGAGTTCTGCGAGCGGGCGCGGGCGCACGCGCTGCAGCGAAGAGGCTCCATGCGCGGGGGGGGGGGGCGGGGCGCGGAGGGGACGCGGCGTGCCTGTCTAGGAGGGGACAGGGAGAAACGCGATGGGACGCGTCGGGACCCGGTGGGACGGAGTGGGACCGCACGGGCCTGCCTCGGGCGGGACGGGGCCCGGCGGGGGAGGGCGAGCGCAGGGGTGACGAGGCTGCAAGCGCAGGAGTGAGGGATGGGGCGGAGAGGGGGCGGGCGGAGGATCGAGCCTCGCGGCGCACCCACGCGTGCGCCGACGCGTTTTTGCACACCCAGGGGACGGCGCGCGGCGTAGTGGCTACTGCGCCGCGCCTCTGCCTTCGCACAGCCCCATGCGCCTCTCGGCTCATCGGCCACGCCAGGCAAAAGACACGGCTTATTGTGCAGTCCGACGGGAGGTCAACAAGTGCCTCTATCAAACATTGACACAAGCTCTAGAACATACACTGTATATGTGTGCTTTGTGACTTCTGACATTTTTCGAATCTAATGACGGTGATATAAGGTAGATACGTGTAGTTGAAGAGAAAATTACCAATGTGTTCTTGCACGTACAGCCAGAACTAATCTCGATATTCTTTATGATGTTGAAAACAACGTAATGAGGACAACCCTTATTTGCTTGTTTTTTCGAGTTTCTTTCATTTTCCATGAACACGTCCGTACAAAGTGGAGTGCTGAAAAGTTCCAGATTTTGATTTACTATTATTATTATTATTATTATTATTATTATTATTATTATTATTAATGCTCGCGTATTGTCCGACTCGGATCACGCGTACATGCCTACTGCCTTTACCGAGGCTCAGAAACAATATCCCGGTGACAGGGCATGAAACATCATTAGGAGGGGTCAGCTTTTGTCTGGATCCCATTCTTAACTCCCAGGGTTGTTAGCCCTGGGGGTATGGAAGATGAGATGATGTTAGTGAGGGGTGAAAGCACACACATATAGACATACACAAATACACCCATGTCCCAGGCGGGACTAGAACCCAGCGGTCCGAGGTCGCCACGACACTACTGCCTCAACGATCTCGGCCAAGGGGACATTATTATTATTATTATTATTATTATTATTATTATTATTATTATTATTATTATTATTATTATTATTCTAAATCACGACTAAAGATCTTATGAGTCGGCTGAATATAAAATCTACTCCAGGTTGCAACCAGCTACCTAAGGAGCAGATTCGGTGACTATCAGTGCCTCTACAATACTTTACGCAAAATGTGGGCTGTTCCAAATAAAGCGATTTCTTGCACTTCCCAGTCTTTTGAATTACCTGGGAGTTTAGACAAGTTCTTACACAAATTTTGCGGGACAAATCCCAGAGCTCCGATAACTATCGGGACGACCTGTGCTTTTGACGCCCCACATTCGGTTGATCTCGATTATTATTATTATTATTATTCTTATTATTATTATTATTATTATTATTATTCGCCCACTACGAAATATTATCTTTAATACATAAATGAACAGAGCATCTTCATGTATTTACATCATATAACGTCTGCAATGTCTGCTTTTGAATTTTCAAATATATTTAAATTTCCCTTGACAGGAAAGTCTCCTAAATACTTTTTTCCGAAAGATTTAAAATAATGAATGGAAAACAAAAAAAAAAATACTAACAAGAATTCGATAAATCAATTTTATCATCTGTTTTAATGAACTGTTATCAATAGTATAGCCTCCTTCACTGTTCTAGGCTCGCAGCCAGAAACGTTCGAGTTGTGGGAGTGTGGAAAGAAATACAAAGCTCATGGCCTAGCGAGACTGCAGCTTGGTGATGACTAGTGACCGGATTTCAATACATATTTTTCCCCCGTCGCCAGAATGTATACCTGTTTGATATAAGCAAGAAACACGCACTTTCCAATTATTTTAACATTTATAATGCGTATCTTGCATATTTTGCCTCTTCTTAATAAGCAGCATATTTCTGTAAATTTTGTAATTTGTTTCTATATATGTAGCTCATATCATTTTATGCGTGATATTCAAGAGAAAAATAACGATGGTTTCGAGTATTACAAGCCGTCATGTCCATTTTGAAAATCGGTAACGCTGATGAACACACGTGACTTGAACACTCCACAAGTTGCACATGGAGTTTTTCCCCCTCGAAATGTGAGCGAAATAGAAATCGTATGAATTCGAAAAAGAAATAATATAAAGTTGGCTGCCAACGGAATTGCTGTTGTTGCAATTGTCGAAACTAATACCACTTTTCAAAGCAATTTCACGTGCGGTTTAGTAAGAGTAAAATTCTCGATGAATGTATTGTTTTGAGAAGTAGAAGCCATGATGAGTTCATATATATTTTAATGTTCACATTTTAGTGCATATTTTCGAAGGTTTAACTGCATAAATGAACACACATTTTCTAGATTACAGCATATCAATCAGGTTCCTAGTAATGACACCGGTCAGCCAGCATACGTTGCTTGGAGATTCATAGTAGTAAATAAATATGACCAATATATATATATATATATATATATATATATATATATACACACACACACAATT
Source organism: Acheta domesticus (assembly GCA_031308135.1). NCBI lineage: Eukaryota > Metazoa > Arthropoda > Insecta > Orthoptera > Gryllidae > Acheta > Acheta domesticus. Next base: position 125,882,480 of record JAHLJT010008446.1, on the reverse strand, counting down.
TACACTAACACTTATTACGCAAACACCCCATCGTCTCTTGAACATCCTACATTAAATTCAAACCCCAGTTGTCTTTGCTGTCAAGCAGGCCTCTACCAAATCTACCATCGCGACGGCCTTTCAGCAAAATGTCCTGAAGAAGCGCGCGGTGCCGGTCCGGTCGGGTCGGGTCCGGTCGGGTCGGGTCGGGTCGAGCCGAGTCGGGCCGGGCGTCGCAAAGTCATCGCCGCGGCGTGGCGCAGTGGCGTCGCCATCGACGCCCGGTAACGGCGGCGACGGCGGCAGACAGCACGTGAGATAAGAGGAGGTGCGCGGAGGCGGCGGCGCGGGGCCTTACGTAACCGCGGCGCTGCGCTGCGCCGTGGTGCGCCGCGCCGCGCCGCGTTCGGCGGGCGGGAGGCCCTCCAGCTCGCCAGGCTGGCCGCGCGGCCCGGCCCGGCCCGGCGCGGGCGCGCGCGCGAAAGTGCTTCCAAGGCTACTAGGTCAGTGGGTCGTGCAGTCAAGGCGGCCCGGTCCCTACACTCGTCTCGGAACTACGTTCGTTTCACTAGGCGCCACCGCCCACCCGCCGCCGCGTCTTCGCACGTTTCGCGCTCATGTACAATGGGGAGGATCAGGGACGACCGCCGCAGCCGAGGAGAGACACGATTTGTGGGGACCCCATGCTCGGGGACAGGCTATCGCTCTGGAAGCCACTTTTCTGTCTGAACGTGCAATGCATGAGCAACAACCAAAACGTACGTGAAAACAAACACGGGTGTTAGTTTCGCGGTGCTTCATATTTGTCATATCCTCACAAGACGCCGCCTTCTTCGTCTCTGTTCTTTCAGCAAGTCGGGGACACATCCCACAGACCCGACCCCCCACCTCCGCCCATCTTTCTGATAATCGTATGCAATCAATCTGTGGTTTCCTGGGCGGCAGTCAAGGAGCGAGAGTGCCTTTGAAATACAAAAAAGAGAGTCTGTGCGAGAAATTGTCTGTCCCACCTCATCGAGGCTGTTCGCGCAAAAAATGACGCAACATAACGCAACAACGCTAGTGAAATCCACGAATGACGCGAACGCCGAGAGTGAAGGAAAATACCCGAGATGAGAACCTGGGGCTAAGTGTTACCCCTTTTATTCTGAATTCAACTACGATTTCTTTTTTACAGTGAATCACAATCACCCGGGATGCTTTTGCCATGAAGTGCACTTCTTTTAAAGGTGGCTAATATCAAAATAGTTAAAAAATCAATATTAAAAAATTACAATTAAAGTATGTCATATCCTTCTAAACATAATTTTACTTAATTATTTCTACACTTCTAGAAAATACTACAAAAGAATAAAAATGTCCAACTTATATTTCTGTAAGGAGTATAATACTATCTCTATATTAAAAAAAGGAAAGATTTATAAGGAATCGTGTTCCGAGTAAAAGAAATTTCCACATAAAGTACATCACCAATTTCTGGCTATTTGCAACACACACACATACACCACAGCCAAAATTTCTCCGTAGCCCAGTGAGCATCTGAAACGTCTTTGGCTGAGTGGAGGCCGGTCGCCGGTCACTGGCATCGATCCCAGGCCAGTAGGGGGCGCGAATAAATCTCAATTGACGTCACGGCATATATCATGTGCAGACAACTCTCTATCGCGAATGCACGAATAATCACTGAGAAAGCCAACGCACAAAGTACCTACGAGCATGCGGTACTCCTGCATCTGAGCACTGGAAAAACGGTGTAGGTACGAGCTAATGCCCGCGAATTTCCATAGAGGAGTAAGTCGAATATTAAACAAATATTCCCAAATATCGCGTATACTTGTACAGTTTTCTTCATGCCCAATGCGACTACATTCAAAATTTCTTCTAAAATCCTTTACAAAGGGGAAAAAACAACACATCGACAGAATCGGTATTTTGTATCCACTTCCACGTGGCCGTGGAATTATAAAATTGGGCGACATTAAAAATACTAAAACAATTCCCGCCCTTCTTTCTGATGGCGCTACATCCCAGCTAGACCTAACATGCGCGAACTCCCACAATTGACAGGATCTTCGCGCCACACATTAATAAATTCTCTCATATGAAAGTTACATCAGAGTGAGTCATAACAATGAATGTGCACTCCATTGTGCAATTAGTCGCACAGATAATGTTGCAGCTTAACGCTTTCATATCAGCCTAGTGGTCTGCAACAGCAAAACTGCTGCTGAGAGAAAATTACACAAATAGGCTATCTATAAGAAGCACACAAACTGCGCAAGAACAACAAATAAAATATCTTCGTATAACTTGCAACAAAACAAATGTTTTAACACAAAGTCTTCGCGAATAATGCAATAATACAGTATGTGACTGATTGTTAGTGATTACGGGCGCGTCAAACTACAGAGGTATTTAGTTCCGTGAGTGTAGTGCATGTTCTTCATCGAGAGCTGGTGGTGATCTTCCCCCACTGGATGGCAAGATCCGGCGCCAACCTACCGCCGACTAGCGGGCTTTCCCCAACCAGGTATACACCATCAGTGGGCACTGCCCAAGCAGGACAAGCTCTAAGCTCCCGACCGGCCTCCCGTAGTGCAGTGCATGTAAGTATAAGTGCGGGTAAGTAAGGGATGAGGATACGACAAGGAAGGGGACGGAAAGATTGCGCGCGGTCCGTTGCCCGTTTGTTAGGGTATTGCTCTGGCATTCGCCTAGTGTTGATCGGAGAATGCACGGAAAAACTACCGATCAGAGCAGCCAGCCGCTAGAATTCTCCTCCAGGCAGCGACTGAATTTGACCTAGCTGACAAGCTTACTGTCGAAAAGCCTGCCGTCGTCGGGACTCGAACCTAGGAATTCACGGTCAGAGGCACTGCAGTAACATCATCTGATGCACTGAGCCACCTCTCCCGGCAATAATACAGTATACATGCAGTTCCTTTACATATCAAGAATAAAAAAGTTACTATTCCACAAAGCAATTCCATAAATGGTAAATATTTAACGGCAGGTTCCTTGGAGCTTTATTGTTGCATGACGTCAGCTGTGTTGTAATCAGTGACGCACTGAGAATGAAAATAAACGGTATGCCCAGTATGAGAATAGACGGAATAATACAATCAATATATCTTCGTTTTCAAATCAAAATCGAAGCTGTTTCTTTGTCTTTGGATTTTTATCCCAGTTTCTGAATAACGAAACCATAAACACCTATTCACTACATTATACTGGATCATTATGCACTCAATAAAGAACAAAAGAAAACGAGCATTATCAAGCCACATTCAAACTATCCACCTGCTGAAGAATTCACTAATAGCAATACTTACATGATAATATTAGTTTTACAACAATGAAAGTACGTTTCATAGAATTTCTTATTTTTCGAAACACGGTGTTAATTACGAATCATACGAAATTTCGCAACCTTGTAGTTGCTACAGTTCTCTCTTAAGTTTAGCTCATTAACGGAATTACATAGTGAAGACGAAGATAGAAGATAGAGCTTAATAAGAAACTATTTTAATATTTTTAAATGGATGTGACTGGGCATATTCTATACCCGGCGGCGGAATGGTGAGAGAGTTCGCCGCAGAAACCTACATTTTCTAGTGAAAATCTCAGCTCGACTAAATATTTTGCGAGTTGAAAACACTCGCAAGGGGATGTGGTGGGTCAATGAGGCGATAGTGAGTAAAGAAATCCGTCGCTGCCCCGGAAAACATGCGCAATCGAGTTCAAAAATGCGAAATTTTCGCACGGGTTCACTTAGTATTATAATGCTAGGAAACCTCTACAAATAGAATGAGAAAGTATGTTCTGGTGTAGCATCACTAGTTTAATTTGCATCAAAACTTCAATAATCAGATAACAAAAAATACATAATAATGAGGACCATTATCATAACTGTAATAGCTAATATTTTTCAGGATGTTTTAATCTTTTTCTAGCACCAGTTTCATTAAAGGATCTAGAAACTTCACGCCGGAGCACAACTTATGAGCCAGTAAAATGGGCAGTTTGCGCCTGGCCTAGTTTTCTTACGGCGTACTCACAACCTCGTCTGCAGCACATTACGTCCTTGCACACTTATCGAAACGTAAGTACAACTTAAATTCTTTAACTCCCTTGCCACAGAAAACAAATGGAAATGTGTGGGAAAACCCTGAGTAGATGAAGACGTCAGAAATGCAAGTAAAACAGCAGTGAAAAAGCAAAATGAAAATTAAAAGAACTCTTTGAAAAGGTTTTCTCATCAATGGACATTGAGACTGAATGCCTTACTTTTCCTATAAACGAGGTTTATAGAGTAGACACAAACACCATGAAAGATTTTCTGTATTTGAAGTTTTGAGATTATACGAAAATCACCACGTATTTCATGAAAATTAGATCTAAAGTATACACTGTCTCATCGAGGCTGGAGTTCCACAAGACTCCAGTCTTTTCCAACCCTGACTAATATTTACCTCCTCAGCATACTTACCTCGTACTGCATTTCCATTTGTAAACATGTCAATGGAAGTAAAATCTGTTCTACATTGTGTTGAAGATCAACATTTCCCCATTGCATTTTACCGATTGGTAACAAAAATTGCATATTCAAATAAAGGCACTAGAGAGACAAAAAAACAACTCACCATCCCCCGACGACCCCCGATCTTCCTACTTTTATCTAGCAAGATCAAAACTGTGCATGGCTAGTCTCAAATGTACCGGTTTAATATTTTGATTGTTACTCCACAGAAAGCTCACATGACGAGCATATATTTTGTACATCTTGCCATGAAAAAGTCCATCATTTATATCCCTTTCTCAAGACAAAAATAAAGAGAATCGATTTTACATATCCTTCAACGAACTACTGTCGAATTTAGTGGAAATTAGTAGAATTATCTTCATTTCTTTCGTAGTTCTTTCCTGATGATGATGATGATGATGATGATGATGATGATCGACTCCTACTAACGCCCATTGAACTTCGCGAAAAACGACGTTACCGAAGTTCTATGGTAGTTCGAGGAATTTCATCACACAAGTAAGAAATGAAAATAATGGTAAATATTACCACGTCTTATCTCCAATATCTGAACAATGATAAGATAATATTTATTATTGTTGCATCTCGCAGAATCTAATGAACTCAAACATTTTGTTTTGACATCAACACGAATTAACTTCTTCGTGGGTATGCTTTGTGGGCGACAATAGTAATTTCGACCTAGCCAACAATAGAAGAATGATCCTAACACAGGTCTGTAATCCGCTGCACGCCTCGGCAAAACAAAATAGTTTCCGGTAAGAGTTTCATGATCACCGCTTAAAAGAGAAATGGCAAAACTGTAGGTGGCCCCTCTCCACCAGACGTAGCTGTCACATACATTCTCGTGTCACTGGTAACGATTGCGCTATATTAAGACACTTCATGCATCTCGTGAAAAATCTCCTACCCAAATGAAGTGCGAGAGGATCGAAAAAAAAAAAGCTTGCTTGAAAATTCAAAAGTTGAAATGAAAATGGTATGCTGCCATTGAATTTAGTGACTTGTGCTCAAAACGTTTAAATAAAAAATATTTTCCCGGGTTGGGTTTTGAACTCCAGGGTTTTAGGTTCACACGTTAAGAGTCCTTCCTCAAGCCACGGATTCCTATGTTTATGCGCAGTTTCAAATGCTACAATAAATTCTTTACGTTACGAGGATTCTAAAACATTGCCACGGTATAACTAAAAATACGCGAAAACTACTATTTTAAGAAAAGTGTACTTGAAGTGATTTATAAATTTAATATTGAAGAAAAGAATTGCATTACGAAAGAGATCTTGATCTCTACTAATGTAACAGTAAAAACGTGTCAATTTTTTTAAGCTTTTGCAATTTTCGAAATTTCAGAGGTTTTATTAAAAATCGGCACTAAAGCAAACGGCACATATTATAAAGCGATCTTTGCTCTATTCGAGCGAAATATGTAAAGAAAAATATTGGATTAAAGATTTGATAAAAATCTAGATTATTTTTTTTAATTATCACGATTTCTCTCAAAATTTTTCAATATCATGGACTAACAAAACAACTTTTTCTGAAGAAAAATTATCACTTTTTCCTACAGCATTATATTTCTCTATGTTTGAGTAGTATATGAGAAAGTAAAAACAGGATGAATTCAATTTCATAGATGATTTCTACCAATCTACATTTTTAAAATTGGCGAAAACCACACATGTGACCACTATTAACATTAAAACATAAATCATTTTGTTGAGATAATGTTAAAATGTACTAATACGTTTAAAATTATAAAACTGAAAAAAAATAAAAGCATATTTTGAAACCAAAATCCTCTCAATAAGATTTTTCTAACAGTTTATTAATAACAGAACTTGCTGAGATGTTTAGTTTTATTCTTGAGGAGAAATTTCCTTCATTACACTTCATGGATATTGTTGTATGACTAGACACAAAAACCAGAATGGAAGAAATGAGTTGGAAATTATGTAGAATCACTTGCGGACTACTAGAAACAACGAAATTACACATTTTCGATTTGAACCCCCTTTCATTTCTATAAACAGAAAATACGTGTAGAGTTGATTGACAAAGAAAACAACTGATTCCAACACTACACTGGAATGGATCTAGGCCGGTAACGTATGTACTGTAAACGAGTGATAACTTAATCCAGTGCATGGAAGAAAGGTAGAGCATGAGACGGAATATAGTACCGTATTACCTGACGAGTAGACAATCTGGCAAACAAATTGAGTATTAATATTAATATAATACCTATAACATGGGGAAACCGCCGCATCATAGACCCGGAAATTCCCAGCCAGGAATCACGTGGAAATCAAATTTCTCATTGAGGCTCTAATTAGCATCCAAAAGCAGGGAGGGAGAGGAGCGATGACTGTCCATTAGCCGAGGGGGGTGCGTGGCAAGGAGGCTCAAAAGCTCGCGTGAACTTCCTGGGGCAGACATCAAGGCGGCGAATCGTTGCGACAGCCTCCATTCCCCGCGCTCACGTCTTTTGCATCGTGTCAACCCCTTACCAAAACATTACAGTTCATGGCCAAAAAATAGTCCGTCTCATGTTGTCAATTGCCTCCGAACTACAATAACAAGAATTGGCTATGAAAAGAAAATCTATCAAGCGCGCCCATCATAAGTCATTAACAAGTTCCCATAACTACAGAAGTACATTGGTTCCTGAATGTATTTGAAACGTAAGAAGTGAGTTTCATGAACCACGATGCGCGTGTATTAAAATGTATGAATAATTAAGTAAAATGAAACAAACTTCCAGAACTAACACCGTCTTTTCTCAACTGTGTAAAACACGAGCGGATTTCGTCAAGAACATAAATGAAATAAATAATGTGGGCCTGCCCTACGGCGTGGCGGGAAGACCGAATTGGCATGGCCGAAGCGGCAGCGGCTCGGAGGGTGGCCCACGGGCGGGGCAGGGGCAGGGGCACGGGCACGGGCGAGGAGGGGAAGGGGCCGCCCGCTGCGCGCGGGGCTGCGTCGATGACGACGATGGAGCCACATTTACACCGCGATCGCTAAACTTGTAATGAGGCCATGGTTGCCCTCAAAGATGCCAGCCGCGCGGCCCAGATGGCGTCGCGCATCCTCTTCAATCGCACAAATAGCAACAAGAGAAGTACACGCTTAGGGTAGTGGGAACTAGCACGGGACGCCAAGGTAATGCGCGGTTGGGAAGGCCACGGAAGTTCTCCCTTGGAAATTAAAATACGCCCCAACAGAGGTTTTTAATACAACAGTAATGATTGTATAGACATATGAGATACAACACGGCCAAGTCGTACGTTCTGAACATTAGAAGTTTAGGGTCACCAGAGTTACCTTAAAAGAGTACAATAATTTTTTTTGAGAAGGTATCATCTTTTGTACTTCCTCTTTTTTCAGTAGGGTACTCTTAGCGGTATTTTTATCATAATTCCTATAAAGTATTTTAACCTCAATATAATACAAAATTTCTTGAAAATTATTACATTAACTTTCCAAACAAATATTTCACTGCTTCAAACAGTTTCTTCTGATTCACACGGTGTATATAATTTTAAAAACAGTTCCTTCACTACGATTCGTATCTGTGAAATAATTTTGAATTCCCCAAAAAATAATTAACAAAATCTAAAAGGTTTTTAAAAAGTGCTAATGAAAATTGTTGGAATCCTACTTCAGAACGCAGAAAACAGAGTAAACAATTATCATTGGAAATATATAAAAATCATAAGATGTAAAATTACACTTTGTCTTTTCTGACAAGCGACGAAATATACATTTCTTAATTTTAGATGAAAGATATGTACTCTTTTTCTGCCTTGATCTCGTAACCTTACAGAAGTTGGATCTTGGACAGTTTTTTTACTGATAATTATGAAAAGGTGCGCACAGATTTACAAGGTCTCTAGAGTCTTTAGATCATGGATCGTAGTTTCGTCGATTCTTTACATACACACAGGTCTATGTCTATCACTAACACTACAATGGATATTAGTTTCAATTCTCCGGTCACGTATGTTTTGCCAATGAAAGAATCCTTGCAGATTCCATTGTGTTCATTTGCAAAGCGCTAAGGTATATTTGGGTGTTTCGGCACGTCAAGACATACTGACTGTTCGTTGCAAAAACTATACTTCACGGGAAGAAACTTATTACTTCACATTACCTTAGCACGCTATAAAACTCAGAAAAGCTAGAAGCAGTGAACCTCAACTACCTCCTCTCTGCACAGTTTCCACTAGTAGTACCACTAACAGTTTCCACTAGGAAAAAACATTCACGACCCAAGTCAATTCTGAATACGAATTCCTGGTTTCTACAGACTCAATTTCTAAATATATGCCTTTCAGCATTGTAAAACTTACAGAATCTGATTTCATAAATACGAGAATTTGCAAGCAAATTTATTGGATCCTCAAGTCCTCATTAACAGCTTGGTATTTCCCTGGTAGTTAACATTCTAATTAATTCTTTTTTAAGTAATGTATGTTGATGATCTAGAATTGTCTGTTTGTTGCGCCTTCGGTACTGTCGCATGCTACAAATCGTATAACGTACATTGTTGTACGAGACGTAAGATCGGGGTGCGACAAGCCTGTACATATGTGTGTGTATGTGTGCGTGTGTGTGTGTGTGTGTGTGTGTGTGTGTGAGAGAGAGAGAGAGGGAGAGAGAGAGAGAGAGAAAGTGAGAGTAGTACGCGTCATGGATTGAGTGCCGCATGTGTATTCTTAAATTAAATGGTATTTGATGACTGATACACAATTCATACATTTCCTTTCAGTTAGCTCTTAGAAGTACGTACAGTTCTGGTCACTCATATCCGCTCTTTGGTTACCTTTACACACGTCGGAGTTTCATTCTTCTTTGGACTACTGACTGAACAATGGGTACCTGCGCAGAACGCGCAGTTGATGACGTAGTTGTAGTTATTTTTGGTGTAGCCAATTTCCATACATCTTTCACATTGCAAGGGCCCTTTTGGCTCTTCGCGTCTTTCTACATTAACCCAGTTATTAGGTACAATTTGTTCAATTGACAATACGCTTTCAATTTTGTGTGTGTGTGTGTGTGTGTGTGTGTGTGTGAGAGTGTGTGTGAGTGTGTGTAGGTGTGTGTGTGTGTGTGTGAGTGTGTGTAGGTTGTGTGTGTGTGTGTGAGTGTGTAGGTGTGTGAATGTGTGAGTGTGTGTGTGTGAGTGTGTGTGTGTGAGTGTGTGGTTTGTATTCTGTTATAATGACAGCATTGACGGAGTAGTTTGTGTAGTTATTGTACAATGTTATCTCGTAGATATGACATTTATTTTGAGAGTTATTATTAATTGTATTGGGTTATTAAATTTAATTCAACTGTAATGGTATGTGGTTTAAACAACCACTGGGGGTATTTCTATATTAATACGCACAATACATATACATTTATTATCTCTATTGTCATTATTATATCGAGATATCAACTGTAGACACCAAACTTTCTTAATAGATTGCGTGCATTATGAACTGGCACAGAGGCGGCGATCAGTTGCTCTTCCCGCAAAATAGAATTTAACACAACTTGGGTCGAGATTAAGACAAAATGATCATTCATAATTTCACGTACACTAAAGAAATATTCGCTCTTTGGAATTCACTTTGGTGATATGCAATGTTTTATAATATACTTAATTTGTGAGAACTTGAATAACTTGTATTCATGCAAGTAAAAACCTATACCGCATGGGATGCAGCTCTTGGGCAAAAGTGACTCCTGAAGCGCGTTATCTTGATAAGAGAGGTATGTTATCTCTCATACTTGCCATTCTCATGGTAAACACACCAAAACGATGCGTAGTTCCGTAACCCTCTCACGAAGAGCAAAATTATTTCGAATCTATGAAAGGACATTAGACACTGAATAGCTGGGATTGTATTTTTCCAATACAATATTGAAAATTATACTTCAACAACGACAAAAAGGTACGCTGGGAGTGGTTTTATCTATCTTTTCACACTATTATTACGTCCCAAAGTCCCCAAAGCTATTCAACAGCACCTAGGTACATATAGGAATCATTAACATCATTATCATTACTATTATCATGAGCTACACAATTATTCGTGAGAATGGTATCCTGATTATGCTATATGATTGCATCCTTTTCATTCAAATGACGGAATGGCGGGTACTTATTATCCGGCCCCTTTGATCCGAAATACAAAAAACAGCTTAGATAAAGGCTCCGCCTGAAATCATTGGGAAAAGCACGCAAATCACATCAACTGTTGATTATTCACATGAGACTAACGAAATAAATCAAAATAAACCTTTTAATAAAGATCAGCATGAAATCAGCCAATGTACTTCATCACATGAAAACTAAACCATGTCTGAGAGCGTAGGCTTCCGCGGCCGGAGTCAATATTAAGTTGGCTGTCCGGGTGACGCCGCGTCCATGGCAAAGGTGCCGACGTTTCGGTCGCCATTCTGCGACCTTCCTCCGCATTACGCCCTGAGGAAGGTCGCAGAATGGCGACCGAAACGTCGGCACCTTTGCCATGGACGCGGCGTCACCCGGACAGCCAACTTAATATAAACCATGTTCTTCTCACAGCTTCCTCATTTTTTATGATCCCTTCCCATGAAGTCCCCAATGTGGATATTCCCCAAGAACCCAAGGTATCAAAGGCTAGCCAACTCAAGACTTCATGTCGGGTCGGACATAATAATTAAATTAATTCAGTATTGTTACTTATTGGTGTGCGAATGTATACATAAATGAATGAATGTATGTGTCTGGTGGGTGAATTATAAATGGAATTACAAACAGGGAGACTCAAAAATATGCACAATCTTTTCAGGAATCATTTTAAATTAATCAATTCCAAGCCTCTTGATCAGTGTAAATGCGCCACAAAGCTATTAATAACTCTGTACTTTTTGTCGCGAATTGGCCGCCTCGGTCCACGCGGACATGCACCTGCACTTACCGAGGCTCCGTATCATTTATCCCGTGGCAAGTGCATGTCACTTATTTTTTGGGGGGATCAGCATCAAGCTGAATCCTATTTTTATCCCCCAGGGTTGCTAGTCCAGGGGGGATGGAAGATGGAATGATGATGATAATAATCAGTGCTTGATTTATAAAATTTTAGGTCCCGGAAACGCGCCCCAAATTACTTTTTAATAGAAATAATCATGTATTTATTGTATGCTAATTTAATAATAATTCCGAAACGCCCTTCCGTCGCGTTCCGTCAGAAATCAGCCCTGATGATAATAAATGATGAATGGACGACACTCACATGTAGACATCCACAAACACAACCCAAGTCAGAGGCGAGACTCGAACCCGCGGTCCTTCTGTCCGAGATCGCCACAGCACTACTGCTTTAGCGATCTCTGCTACCCGGACAGGCAAATAACTCATAATAATAATAATAATAATAATAATAATAATTATTATTATTATTATTATTGTTGTAATTAATGTACTTCACAATAAAGGCTGGTATGTCACTCACACGCGTACGGCATCTACGGGTGTGGTCATTCTTTAGGAAATTCAGCTGGATCTTGGCATGTATTAATAACGATATCTCATATTACAGTGATCCGAAAAGTAGGGAAACCCACCCTGGAAATCACCTCCTCGTCCTCCTCCCCTTCTTCCTCCTCCAAAGTTATCAAAGGATCTAGAAAGGCTGTTAATGGGATTATGTCCAATTCTAGGATAAATTCCGGGTCATCAATTTGTTTCTAAAGAAATACTCAAGCGCGGAACAAGTAGTTGATAGAACAATTAAATAAACTCTTGGACAAAACCAATTCTGCTCAGCCGCTTTCATGGACATCAGTGAAACCTTTGATGAGGAGTGACTGGGGTCTTCTGTAGAAAATAAAAAAAAAAATGTGTCAATGGTAAATATACTTCAGCATTTATTTGACACAAATTCATTCAAGTGAATTGTCTTCACGAACTACCCATTTCCTCCTAACTGGTATCTACCGTTTCCCAACGAGGTGTGTAGGGCTCAAACTTGTGCTTACCTTCACAGCTAGCCTACCACGACAAGACTATCACAACCGCAACCTACGCAGATGACACAGCTATACTGGTTACGAACAACGGCCGAAGCATCTAAATTGCTTTCAAAATCATCCGAATGAAATTTCTACATTTTTCAAGATATGGCGACATCAACTAAATCAACATATGGTAACCGCAATAGGTAACCGCAATAGGTCTTATGTCAAATCTAGTTTTGAGGAAGAACGAAAACGTTCCTACCTCTCCATGTCTTGAGAGAGGCTTTCACAAATGTAGAAGCTTGCTAGTCGGTTTTCCATTACTCCGCTCGTCTTACGACCTAGTGCAACTGATGTAGTTTTCTTGACTGATCACAATGGTGTAATAAAAAATGAATTTCTTGACATACGACCTATTGCGGTTACCACGACGATATACTTCACTCTAAGAAATAATATATAATCTGCCGTTAAAATAAACGACAAACTACCACAAACTGAAATAATCAAGTTCCTAGGCCCTCATTTCGACCAAAGACTAACCTAAAGAACTCGCATTATAAAAAAAAGACTACAGTTTAGCAAGCTCTTCTGGATTATCGTCAGGAAATCATTCCTCTCTCCGCTACAAAATACTGATCTATATGGTGATATTTTCGCCGGCTTGGTCCTAGGAACTGCAACTGTGAGGAAGAGCTGGTTATTCAAACTTTAAAATTCTACAGAGATTTCAAAGTCCTACGATACATAAAAAATTAGTATGTTGGCATCCCTGCTGCAGCGAGTAACAATTGATCGCGTAAGAAAAGTAATTTAATTAATGAAAATTGTTAAATTACAATACAAACGCTATCAAATGGAGCCCTTAGTGTCAGGGAGGCCAATGAAGCCTGGGATTTCAGTTATGCGATACTGCTCCTTCGCCGACAATACGGCAGGGCTGGGCCGCGCACCTCGGCACACGGCGTTCTTGCCGTTTGGGCAACGAGACCATCTCTGAAGCGATACTGTCCCCTTTTTATGAGTATATTTTTGAGCACAACATTTAAATTAAAAAATGGAACCATTTCTGAGAAAACTTCAAAAGTGTCGAGGCTTCAAGTAAAATATCTCCAAAAATTAAAATATCCGTTTCAAATAGAAGGGACCGGAACATCACTTACATAGATCGGCGGACATCAAATTTTGTAAAATACTATGAACGATTTTGGAGTTAGTGTTGGTCAAAGACACGAGGCAGATAGTTGCAATAAATATCCTGAACAATAAAGAAGTCATCAGAGAACTAAAATGACAACTCTCGATCTCCCCGATAAATCCATAATTGTATGATAATATACAAACAAACCTGAACCAAAGTTGACACACTTAGTGAATATAGCACTTATCAGCACAAATTTTGTAATCAATGCCTTCATTACCGTTAAGTCTTTGTAAATGAGAAGAGCTCTCACAGGACAACACCACTCATGGTCCATCTAATCATTCACCGAATGTTCATGTACTGTTGACTAAAAACATAAATGGCTCTCTGCGTGTTATGTAGATTCGTTGTATCCAACTGAAGGCACTCTAGTGCGCTCGCAGTCGCAGGCTGATTTTCGGAATCACTCCTATGAACGACATTATGAATGATACTATACTTGCTTAATTAAGCTTCCACTAGACTGCAACTTCATAGGTGAGGTTGGTTAATTCCTGGACTTTACTACCTTACTTACACTACCCTTTATGTTTTGACCTATATAGCGATTAAAATATCAATAACGGAAGCCTGCTTACGGTTTCTGGCAAATGTTATGTCCGGACTATCACAATGTACTAGCCATATAATGATGAATGATGTATTATTATAATTTTGGAGTTCCCAATACTTAAATACTTTTATGTCCCAGTAATACCCAAATTGGCCTTGTCCAAGCGCTAGTATATTCTGTACACCTCAAACGCAAATAAAAGGTGCATTTTATTTTTAATGTTTCGACACCATAATATTGCGTCCTCAAAACCACTGTCCAAGTGTTAAATACATTATTACGTCAGGTGCAGCTAGAGCCAGAACAATACTACACGTTTAAGCATCATCTGCAACGTCGACTGGTGCATACAGTTCACACTGGAGACAAGGACAGTAAAGAATATTTAATTTAAAATATATTATTTATACGTGTTATTGTGTTCAAGAATCTTAATTTAATTCCATAATACTCATTAAATATAAAAAACATTTAAGATAACTCTCTATTTCGGCAATTGGAACATGAAAAATTATAATGGGCTATGTAGCTAAAAATATAATCTTGCAATAGAGGGGAAAATTTTCAATTGGATTTATTTTCAACAGAATGGCTAAATTTTCCTCACCCCCCCCAAAAAACACCACTTTTAAACGAAAACCAAAAATGAAAATTCCTTTTAAACTCATAAAAACTCATGGTAAAATTTTAATTAATTAAAATTAGATCTAATATTAAGCAATAGATTGCATTACAAAAGAAATCCCTTAGCTTTGATGATGATTAGTTGTAAGAGGTGAGGATAACATTGGCAATTTTCGAAATTCCGAAGTTTTCATTAAAAAATAGGAAGTTTTCGGAATTTCAGTACTAAGCCGTAGTATTAAATGACCTTCATTCTATTCCTGCAAAAAATTAAGAAAGTAATTGTAGCCGTTTTGAGAAAATTGTTTATGTGTATGTAACTTTCTCGTTTACTACTATGTAGCGTAGTGTAGAGAAAGTATTTAATGCTGTACGAAGTAGTGCCGAATTTTCGACAAACTTCTCTGCATCTGACTACCCGGCCGTTAACAAGACTAGCACCTACATCGCGCCTAGAGGATTTTCATTAAAACTGATATTCCCCTAACGATCCGGCTAATGTCGCGACCTCTCAAATTTGAAATATATTTTAATTGTAGGGAGTACAAATATGAAATATGGGGACTTGGGACTTTACAACACGACCAACGAAAATTCGTGAAACTACCCTTATTTTGATAAACATGAAGCTGATATTAAAGATTAATTTCTGAAGAATCGATTTCAAATTTTAAGAAAGAACAACTAATGTCGTTATAAGAGGGGGCCGAAAGAATGTCAACTTTTGCAATTTTCGAAGATTCAGAAGTTTTAATAAAAATTGGACCTTCCCCATTTCTGAAAGTGTACTTTCCTTTATTCGTGAATAGAAGGTATCGAGGCATTTTAAGGTGTCTTCGGGAATATTACACGCACAACAGGTCCGCCAGCGTGCCTTCGTAGAGCAGGAGCTTGCAGCAGCGTTCGCGGCGGCCGAGCCCGAAAGCTTCTGGATAGAATATCGAAAAAGCCATTGCTTTTCGCCATGTGGTTGTGGCGTGACTGGCTCATCGTACCACCATGAACTCCATATTAATAATCATTCGATCTCCATAAGCATTCATCTTTCATTCTCATTCACTCTAACGATCGCGCTACCATCCCCTTCATACAATGAATGGCAAAGGCAAGCACCCAGAGATCGCTTGCCCAGGAAAGCGGGCACAAAGCTGCTGCCTGTTCCCTCGTCTAAGCTCAGAAGCAGCTCAGTACATAGTACCCATCACAAGGGAGCTTCCCTCATGGATTTTGCGAGACTCGACGAAAAATACGGTAATTACCAAAATAACAGAGCATACAGAAACTCTAAGTGGAAACATTCGAACTCTACCATTCAGGCAAATGTCTGGTTAATTAAACCGTTCCGGAAAGCTTGACCATTCTCGTTACTTCGAGTATATCACACCCCGCGGCCAGGATTGGGGTCGCGGTCCCACAGAACTCCAGGCAGGGAATTGGAAACTCCAGCCCGGGTGCGCAGTTGTTCCGTGTTTCATCGTTAACAGAAAGGCGATTGCAGCGAGGAGACGGGAGGGGGCACCGCGTCCTCCGGGTGTACCAGCCCGGATGGCCTCCAATAGGGCCAAGGATTCGTCGTGGAGGGTCGAATAGTCATGTGAACTGAGAAGGGATTCGTTCAGGAGGATGTGCGTGCCGTTCAGTGACACCGCTACCAACCTGGACAGCTGGTAAGCATCGAGCTGGCGAAGCGATCCCACTCAGGGTTTGGGTGGACGAAAGCGGCGTTCTGGGGCGTATCCAGACGCTGCCCCGTCGGTGTGCCTGTGCACCCGAAGTGGGGTGAAAATACGGATAAACGCTACACCCCCCTTCCTCCTAGTACTTGCAACGCAGTTAGTACGCTACCGACTCACAATACGATATGAAACTCCGTCGCTATACAGGAGTTACGCTAAGAAGGGACCACTTTGACAGGTCTGGAAACAAATGAATGTCATGCAGGACGATAACATGGGAAGAGATAGTGATAGATCCGTTTGCAAATGATCTAACTTAACGAACGCACAAAATAAGTGCATGGACATAACCTGCGGTTTTGTTGCCAGAAGTGCCCAAGCAGTAGCTGTCAAAGCGGTCCCTTCTTCTAGCAATCTATCTCCATCAGAGCGCTTTTCGCAGCGGGGCGTGGAGGGAGTGGTGGACAATGAGTGGAGGGCGGGCGCGCCGCTCAGCTGCTGACTGCGCGGCCGCTCGCGCGATGGCGCAGGGGCCGCGTCGGCACAACCGCATCTCGCCCCGTCAGCGCATCGCGCCACAAACGTAACGTCGAAGCTCTTCTTCCTCAAGATGTTTACGCACGGGCTACGCAAACGCGCCTTCCTGCATAAGCACCAAATGCTATTGACCTTTCTCCTCGCATGCGTTGTTCCGCAGCGTTTAAAGCAGTTGGAGCGCAACAACAATTATTGTTATTATTATTCCGAACATCGACCCGGGCTTGGTAGCGATGGACAGATACAAATAAAACAAGTATAAACCCAACACTTATGACAGAAATAACTGGTGCTTGTATCTTTTCGTAGAAATGGACATTTTGTGCGCGAAATCGTTCAGCCATGCTCATTCTACGACAAATGAGAATACATGAGATAAAGATTGATGTGGCCCCAAGAATATTTTTTCACAACTGGCAACTATTCCAATCACATACAAAATACTCAATATTGTATTAAATAAGAGTTGTCTATGACCGTCAGCATACATTTAATGGAATTATGTATCTTAATTATAAACAGTTAACATCTTCAACATACGACATGATTTATTTCATTATATAACTTCTCTTTACAGTAAAAACAAAAATAAAAAAAAAAAACATTTGCTGGTACGGCCCAGGGACCAATCCGTCCGCTTCCTCAGGTACATACAGCTATAAAATAATCAGTAATAAAATATTATATAACAGTAAAGTCAAATTAGACCCTAGAATGGCTCATGGGCAGCGTACTAGCTTCCTGTAATGTGGTCCCAAGTTCAATTCCCGGTCGAGGCAAAAGTAAAGTTGAACTTTCATTTAAAATTGTCTGTTTATGTAGCTGTGTGATGAAGAAAAGCTCAGGCAGGAGGAGTTCGCTAATTACGGTGTAGGAATACGTCATGTTCGCCATGTGTCTCTCTTATCCTCGCAAGCTAGGGAATTAAACTAGTTCCAGGCATGGGGGACACCGTTAGCTAACCGGCAAAGTCGGGCAATCGACCCAAAATGCCAAATGCATACAAAGTCCAATTATTACACGAAATCATCAGCACAAGATATAAGGATGAAAGAGACATCAACAGCACAAGATTTAAAAATGAATGAGGCATTGTCCAAACCACGAGCCCGAAACGTAGGCACAGTGGGATGAGACGCTGCTGTGTCATGAACTTCAGCACACAAGCTCGGTCTTTGCGCAAGCAATTGGTTTTCTGCTACGATGGTTTTCCTCTTGCGATATAACGTGGCCAGAGCTGTCCTTGTTCATTACTCTCAACACAGGCATATTCAAGATGAAAAGCAGCTTTGTATGAAGTCCCAGTGAGCGGTTTGGCCTCATAGCATGTTATTTTCGCAAACGATCATGAAGTCTTTTGTATACTTGAACCCACAGTGAAATCAATCATGGAGCATAAAAGTAATCGAGCTTAAGGAAAAAACACCAGCAAAACAAGACTGAACAGAAATAAGTTCATACAGGCTTGCTTCGAACTACAGTCTTGGCAACATATGACGCTTTGTCATAAAAACACGCTTTTAAAATTTATTACACCCACTTTGTTTTGCTTGTTGTAACATTTGCTTGTTGTAACATTTGCTTCTTGTAACAACTTTATAAAATATTTTCTATGAACAAATAATAACATTGCTTTTATAGTCAACGTAGGTAAATTGACGGAGAGGACATTTTGGAAACGGTTTGCTGTTTTTTAAAAGCATTTTTCCAAAATATTATAGACCCTATTATCATAGATTTTTGACGGGGTGTTTCTCCGAGAAGTTCTAATCTGTATGAACATTCCGACCCTCATGAGCCCCTGCATGAGCATTAATATTTACGGTTAAATATAATAAAACATTTAGCATTGCACTAAAAAAACTTTGGACAAACTGTTTCATATGTTCTTTTAATATCTTTTTTTATATAAAATGATGTTAACTTCTGGCATATATCAAGAGCATTCACCACATCAAAAAGGGACTTGAAAGCAGTGGTAGCAGAGATGTATTATTTTCCAAAACACATCAATGAAACTAAAGAGAGCCGATGCATTTCTATTCTTTTTTATTTGTCCATTCCATCTATTTAGAATGGAAATGTATCTCACACGGCACAGGAAACTTGAGAAGCAGTTGGCATTGTCAGAAGCTGAGGAATTTGTAATACATTATATGGCCAATAATCATAATTCTCCTCACGCTTGCACACAAGTAGATTCATTTGCGCAGTCTCCACTTCATCGCATACATGAAGTAGTCGAAACTATTAGCAGTACCAAGTACTGAGTTAATATTAAACAAAACCAGAGATCTAGTTATTTCCGTGATGATTTTCGTCAATTACGCTCCGGTCATGAGCAGTTCCCACACTCCTGCGCCACATAGGCGGGAAAGATTAACAAGTTGAAGGATGATGGGAGAGCAAAGCAAGATAACATCCAATCCCAGGCGAGATTACAACCGGAGACCCTTCGCGCCACGACCGCCACTGCACTCTCGCGTCATCAGTCGTCCGGGTCGGCCTCTTCAAAAAATTACGATCTGTTTTTCTGCAGACGACAGGAAGTTAATTCTTCTCATGTCATTTTATATTTTAATGTGATGTACGCTTCATTCAAATTAGCAACGCAAAACAATTTATTCGGGGATTCCCCTCGCACTGAACATCGAACCGGCTATTTACTTTTTCAGCCAAGACATCTCACAAAGAGTTAATTCTATATTCTGTTGTTCCAATGAGACCTCAGTTTGTATCATTTCTTATTCACTTGGTTCCAGAGGCGGGATTCGGGGGGGGCAAGGGGGGGCAACTGCCCCCCCAATGTTGGGACATATTTAAAAAAATATATTTAGACATTGCATTCAAGTTTATGTAAAAAAAGATTTACTTTTTTCTGTATTTTCAAAAGAATTTTAATAATAATTAAGGGAATAATAATTTTATTAAGCAAAGATAATACCACACTGCTTAAATAAATTGGCAAACTTTAGTTCAATATTATAAAACGGGCGGGATAATGTTCAGCGTTGCTGTGAATATCCCGTATTAAAAAAAATCCTTCAATTATATTTTACTTTTAAATATTTACTTAGAAATTAAACAGTTTCATGCGTAAAATCATGGTAGGTTTGACATCTTGTACTTCCTACTCAGTTTCGAACTTACGCGAAAGAGAGAACGAAGTCTCTGTTCTTTCGGAGCCCTCAACGCATCCACAGTACGTGTCCTTTCGGCACTGTAGATCACTGGGGCCAGTGGCGGGCTTTCTCACGCCACGCACTCACTCACACACACACACCACAAATCAGCCCAGCTTATCGGAATGACCAACCTCACAGGCGCTGAAAGAGTTGTCAGGAAACAGTGGGCGGCTTGCGGTACGATTCATTATAATCGGTACTATTCACACGTAATTCGTTTAATTCACACTTGTGATGAGAAATGTCTTGTAAATGGAAAGTTGATTCTTAGGATTTTACTTATAGACCAAAATAAATACTCTATTATTAATAATAAAATTAAAAATTTCTTATCGACAGCCGTGAGTGACAGGGACAAAAGAGAGCAAAATAAATCAGTCATTAATTATAATAAGCCTGTTGTCCACCCATTTGGTTCTCTCATTTTTAAATTGTTTTTGCGGGCTGTGAAATAAATGTTTGTCCAACATGAATGCGGACCACTGTCCTAGTCCTCAGTCAGAGGACTTTCGGTATAGGCGATGATGACATCTCTGCGATGTCAAAAGAATAAGAGCTCAGTTGAGTTCTTGCAGTACTGGCGAACGCACGAGCTTTTATTATAGTGAAACGAGTCAGATCAAGAAAGTAAGATTTCAGTTCTTGTATCTGACAGGTGAGAAATTAATGTTAGTTCATCGCGTTTAGTTCAAATTAGAATTTAATCAATAGCTGATGAATAATACTGAAGGAAATGTGACTTTATCAGACGACAATCTCATAGATACTTTGTTCTCCTAGAAGTTATAGCAAAATAGCAAACTTCGGTGGCCATTGACTCACGTTATTCTAGTATCCCCAGGGTAATCGAGAAAATAACATCTCTTCGTTAATGACGACAGAGGAGTGTCAAATAATACGTTAATCTGCTTTGCAGCCTACCCAGGAAAAATGATCACGCTAGGCCACTGATAATAACTTCCCTTCTCTGTTATTATAAATGGGAATCTGTTGTTTTAATCTAATGTCGGTTGTATTATTATAACAAAAAGGTTTTTATAACAAAAAAGTTTTTTTGTTCTTTTTTGGACAACAGAGCAACTTTTACTACCATAATTTAAAAAAAGGTTTGTTATTGCTATGAATCGTTAAAGTTCGGCAAACTGACAGTTTTGTCCACTTTCCAGAATGTCGAATGTTTTTATCTGGTCGATTTAACATTGCGTAGCTAATATTTATGTACTTCAATGCACGGAATTTGTATGTCATTAAAACTGTAAATTTTAATTACAATTCAAATACTTCAATCATTTAATTCTAATACTTAACACTGATCATTATTTGTAAAGAAAATTATTTGATCGTTACTTTCCTCAAATAATTTAATTTCAATATTCAATTTTATACTTAACATGTAAAAAATTGCTACATTCATGTAATTATTTTATTCAGAAACAAGAACAAAATAGTGAAAGAAAAATGTTTACATATGTTTTGTCAAAAAATATATTAATGTGTAAAGTTTAAGTGTACCGTCATACAAAATTTGACATTAATAATTATGTATCTTTATTCGATTCTACTAACTAGATCGCGGGATTTCATGGAATTGCATGTCTGTTTTTTGTTATTTGTTAACTGTGACGTTATGTTAACTGTGAAGATGAAATGATATGGTGATGATAGGAGGTGAAAGGACGAATAGAAATGCAACCATGCCCAAGGCGGGAGTCGAACGCGCGATCCTTCGGTGCGAGATCGCTAAGAACTACCGGCGTATATTACAGGTTTTTGTCTAGAAGTGGGTCGAAGTCAGTTATTTTTGTGTATTTCTCTTTCGAAAGAAACGTGAATTGGGCCAAGACAATACCAACATAATATTTCCGGTAATATTCTGATAACATTGTTTTCGCTTAAATCGATTTACTTCCTGTAACTTTATTCGTGCACATGAACTTAGTGAATGGGCTGAATAGTACGGCGTCTTGTAAGATGGCCATTTGTTCTCTCATTTAATATATTTTCGTTTATTAAAATGGAATATATTTACTTTTATTACACGCATTTGTACTACACTGTAAATCAGGGTTCATCAAAAAGACGAGTCAAGAGCAAAGGGCCGTCGGCATTGCCGACTCGGCAAGAGCCGGACCTTCGTCAAGTTGCAACCCCCACTTGTCAGAAATTCAAAATTAACTAGCCTATAATTTTGAACTATGTACTAATTTTGTACCAAAATAAAAAATGTTGTACTCAACTATAAACCAATAAAAAACGACATTCAAAGTGGGGGTGCTAGCTTGACGTCAACCTACAACCCCCACTTTACAGAAGTTCAAAATCACCTAACCCATTGTTGTCTACTAATTATGTACTAATTTTGTACCACAATTAAACATTTTGTACTCACCTATAACCAATTAAAAAACGGTTGCAAAAGATACACTTTTTGCACATATTGACGAATTTTTTAAATCCCTTTGGAGTCACACTTCGAAGTTGAAATGTACACAGCGGTTTGCTACTATAGTGAACTTTCAGGAGTATTTGTTTCAAAAATTTATCTGCTCCCCCAACGGAGATAATGCAATCGAAAAACAGAAAAAAATTGCATGTGGCATGAAACAAAAGTGCCTGCCAAGCCACCCACACTATTCACAAATTCAAATCCAACTAGCCATTTGCTATCTTCTATTTGTCTACTAATTTTGTACCACAATAAATAATTTTGTACTCCGTCCGTCTGTCCGTCTATGAACACTGCTAGCGCCTAAACCATACGTACGATTTCTTCCAAAATGGATATTCCCCGGTCGATCTGATTCTAGTCGAAGCTTTGAGATTTTGAAAACGATTCTTCAAAATTTGGAGGTACTTTATATGAAGCTCCCCGGGGATTTTCAAAATTTTCTCAAAAAGGGCTCCAATTTTTTTCTTTAAATTTCTTGTATGAATAGAGTAAAATACACTTATTAATATGGCATAGGTCTGATTCTCACGAATAACTCTGAATTTTCGAAAATTGTGAAAGTTTGAATTGTTTTCGGCGTCTTTCTCCAACTACAAAATTGAAGATAGAGATTTTTCTTCAAATAAAATTTGTTCTGCATATTGAATTCTTTCATAAAGGTAATGTAAATGTTTTTTCAAAATTTTAGTAGTTTTCGTGCAATTAATTTCGGGCCTGCAATATGTGCACTTTTAAAAAATTACAAAAACAAGATTTTCTCAAAAACTGCTCCAATTTTTTTCTTTTAACTTTTGGTAGGGATAGTGGTAAATATACTCTATCAGAAGACATAAAAGCCATATTGCTCTATAGGTTGGTTTTTTCCAAAAATTACAAAAATGTAAATTTTTTCACATGTTTCTCACGTCGATAGTATTTACATTAGCGGCGATTTTTTTACATTATTATATTTACGAGTACATGTGCTTTAAATAATGTCAAGTAAGATTTCTCGAAAACACAACCATTTTCTGTGAAAGTAGCTCAAAATTTCGCTTTTTCAGAAACGCTCAAACGCCATTTTCTCATATATGGCTGCAAATGTTTTCTTGAAACTTTTGTCACGGATAGTGCTAATTACACTCTTTAGTATGGCGTAAAGTTTATTTTGAGTTGTTTTTTTTCAAAAATTACATAATTGCATTTTTTTTAAAGATCTCTCACATCTTTAATATGCACATTACCAGCAATTTGTAAACATTATTATATTTGTGAGTGTAAGTGCTTAAAATAACTTCAAATAAAGTATTTTGAAAACTCAAAATTTGTCTGCGAAAATGAGCTTCAAATTTCGCAATTTTAGTAGCGCTAAAACGCCATTTTCTCTTAAACGGCACATAATTTTTAAAAGAAAATTGCTATTTATGACTAGGTTTTTGTGTTCTTTAATATTCTAAAATTAATATTTTCGTTCTACCAATAGGAAACCGAAAAAATTAAGAAAATCCAAAAAAAATGTACTTTTGGCGGTGATAGATGGTAGCTGGCAAGAAAGAGTATGTGGCAAATCCGAATAGCTAGCGACGACCCAAGGGAATAGAAAACTAATACGGCAAAGTCTGTGCCATTCTGTAGCACCAATAGTTCCTTTCCACGGCCCGGCAATTAATTTTTTTCCGCCGAAAATTGGCCATTTTTTCGCGCAGCATTACATAACTTTCCCTATATTACGTATATCACTCCGTGTATACGTACGTATACGGGAAAGTAAAAATGTATCGTTGAATTAACAGTTCGGACCGTTCAAGTAACAATGCGGAATCTCACCGCTGTGTGCAACTAATATAATTAATAACATTCAATAATAATTAACAAAATTGAAAGCAATGTGTATAATTGCAGCACAATTAATTAACTTAAAGCATGCAAACGAATATTTTTGATATTTATAATAGCGTCCAAATTTGCCCCCCCAATGAAAGATCCGAAATCCCGCCCCTGCTTGGTTCATGAGAACGATAAGGAATACAACGTGTTCCCACGTTTGACTGTCTAGCTTGTGTACAAGACTTGTACACTCTACTTCGTAAAGAAGTGATATTCACACTTGAGGGGAAACCTGATGGAGACACGTCGCAGCTGTAGCGGAGGTCACGTAGGGAAAATTCCGAGGAGATCCAGCGGCCCTCAGCGGGGGCGGAGGCAGCCGCCCGGGCGTCGGACTCGTAGGCCAACAAACGGAACTCAACAGCAAAATGTACACCACATGCACATCACAGCTGAAAGTTTCATTTTAAAGTTAGTTTTTCGAAGCTGTTTTGTCGGATGTGCAAAGGCAACACCGGTAGCATCTGCCTCGTTTGTTATAGAGTCGAAGGACGGCCGGATTAAAAAACAATTGCGATGAATAAATTGTAATTACTTCACCACTCCAGATTTACTGAAAGCGAAACTCTAATATTATATTTTTATTTCGGTGAATCTTGAAAGAGTATAAAAAGTAAGTTAAAAAGGACACAGAAGCTAGAAGAAAATGTAATAAATCATTCAAAACGCAACAACTATGATCTTGTCATTTTATTCACATCTCTCACGCATGTCTTAATTGTTCGGAAAGAACATGTTTTAAACACTGAGAAAGCCTACAAACGGCATCATAATAATACAATTTTGGGGTATGAAGATCAGCGGTCTATTGATAGAACAACTTTTAAGAAGAATTTTTATCTCATTTCCTGGTGTGTTCCAAAAGGCTCTCAACAATGCGATGCAAGCCCTTCTCTGTTCGCGTATCAAGTATCCTTGGAGCGCGGGGCGGGCGCGGGGGCGGAGGCAGGCAGGGAGAGGCTACGCGCCGCAGGCGTCCGCCGGCCACCCCCGCGTACGCAGCCACGCGGCCGGGCCGCCGCGCCTCCGCCCCCGGGCCACCCTCCCTAACCCCATGACCCACTTCGGCCGCCCTGTCCTGACCTGACCCGAAAGAGAGGCGCCGTATTGACCCACAACCGTCCTGACCCTGCCCGACTTCGCAGCGGTGGCGGCAGCGGCGGCGGCGGCAGTGGTGGCGGCGGCACGCAACGTGCGGGGTAGCGAGCGGCCAGCTTCGATCGGCGCCGCCCGACCGGTCCGGGGGTTTACTGCGCCGACTCGGCCGCTTCGCCCGCCCCGCCCCGCCCCCTCCGCCCAGCGCTCGCCGGGCCCAACCGCCGCGCCTCCGCAGGCCCGGGGCCCGGGCTCGCGGCCCGCGCTTCCTCCCCGCCTCCAGCCCCGGCCGGCCGGCCACCCCCGCGCCCGCGCCCGCGCCCACGCCCGCGCCGCCCTCAACCTCGCGGCCTCGCTTTTGGGACGGCCGCAGCGATTGGCGCTCGGCGGCGCTCCTCGTAGGGCTTCATACACGTATTCGCTTAACGTTCACAATACTGAATGGCGCTGCTGCAAACAATATCAGAGCAATATTGAGCCCCGGGCGCGGGCCCGCTCACGTTCACCTGCTCCGACCACGCCCCCTCGTGCACCGCCCGCGCCGCTCCAGCCTCCGCTTGCCCCCTCCCCGCCCCCGCTTTAAATTGTAAATGTACTTCCGTCCCCTAGTCATAGGGGCACACGACAACTGTTCCCAGCTCGGCTTCCCACCACTTCACCGGCAATCGCCACTCAATGTCGAGATGTTGAAAACGCTTATAACGTGTGAATGTCATTTCCCACCAACACCCACCGCGATATGAATTATTTTCACGATCGGATTATACAACCGTGACATCACAAATTACCAAATACATAGCATGCAAGCAGGAGATCCGGTTCCATAAATCCCTGGCCTGACCACATCAAAAACGAGTCCTAGACAGTCTCGACAATTCAAGACAGTGGCATTGCGACATGGCGACGAACAATTGTTGACGAAAAATTGATGTTAATCGATTTAGCAATCATGGAACCAGTAAACTGATACGACTTGGAAAAAATACAAAAAAACCCATACTGCAACGCATTCCTTCTCTCCACCAATTTCAATAGAAAGTTCAATAATTGTGATATATTCGAACAAACAATATTGTTGATGATTCCAGATACACCCGAAATTACCGCCAGCTACACAATTAACAACAAATTTTTGGACAAGAATTAAAGAAGCCTCTGCAATCAAAATCAGACGTACGTCCCTCTAGCTGAGGATACCCAACAGATAGAATTGACAATACTTGGGGGAAGAAAAAACTGGAGTGCTGGTCAGAATTTTCAGTAGCAGTTGCCTCGTCAATGCTGCATTTCCCAGATATCACCTAATGAATTACACAAAGTTTGTATCATTTCGTTTTTAGAAATAAAACGTAACGAGTTCTGAACCCAAGCGCGTGAAACTATCACAAAATGGACATAACGTATCGGTGAATATTCAACACGAGCATTGCTCATTAAACTGGAATCATAACTTGTTTTCTTCACATTTTAAACAGTCACGAAGGTAAACATAGAATTTGAAATGAGATATTAAATGAAACGACAACACGATTATTTGATTTTAAAGCAAAAATAAGTAAAATTCGCTACATAGTTTTAAATGGCAATACAATTCCAAGTAAACGCTCTAAAAATTATGAACACAGCGATATGCACTTAAGTAGTAGAACCATAAGAAATACGTTTCAATACTTGGACGTCATTCTTAATTCATTCCCAGAAACGCAATATGAACAAAAACTACTAAATACAATGTTATCGTACTAAGTGTGAAACAAAGTTTTTCGTCAGTATTGCACTCCGACCACCAGATGTCTATGGAGTAAACAGCATACTCATCGATGAAATTGTTGATATAGATCATAATGTTAAGGAGCACAAACAACATGTGAATATATAATTAGAATTCGAAATAAAAGTTAAACATAAAAAAAATGCAAAACTACTACCACCAATTAGAAAAATGCACTTAAAAGTAAAAAAAATAATACTTTGAAACACATTTAAGAGCCATTCAAGAAATCAACGTTCGCAAAATTCAGCCTTTTCTAACCCCACCCTTATAACTCCCAACACTCACAAACTTACTTGAAAGGAACGTTCCATTTCGAACCAACTGCAACTTTTTTAGATAAAAAATAACTTAATTAAAATTGTTTTTCAAATATATTTTAATACAAATTTTAAAAATTTAAACATGAGTTACATTTTGAATAATTTTATGATTAATTTATTATACTTGAATCTAATATTAAAAATGTGATGAGAACGTTCATTTTTCATTAACACCTTCTCCCTTCAATCGTTTCCGCCAAAGTTGTGGGGTCCCTCCCTAAACTCTCCCAGAATTTTTGTCAGTGCCATTAGTGAAGGAAGAAATGGCGAACTATAAGAACGTTCCTTCCTGGCGACATCCCACATTACCCCCAAGAAGAATGTTCATGTAGATAATATTTTTGAAAATTGAAAGACGCCAACGAAAATAGGATTTGTGTCATATTTTCAAAATATATTCGTGCAAAAAACTTAAAGAAAAAAGTGCAATTTTTCCGAAACACATATTTACGTACATTTGGAAATTGAGAAGGTTTAATTAAAATTTATACGAAAACTACTAATATATTGGAAAAACATTCATCAAATCTTTTAAAGGGCTAATATCGACGATTGAACCACGTCTTTAGCGCCAAAGACGACGGTGTCGATATTCGAAAAAGGTGAACT
This sequence comes from Acheta domesticus, assembly GCA_031308135.1. Lineage (NCBI taxonomy): Eukaryota > Metazoa > Arthropoda > Insecta > Orthoptera > Gryllidae > Acheta > Acheta domesticus. The sequence goes on along the minus strand of JAHLJT010008446.1, from coordinate 125,854,074 downwards.
AATTTTCGAAAATTCAAAGATTCAAAAGCAAACGGGAGTTTTACCACATTCACAGCGCTCTACTTGAGCAAAATAAATTGTATAAAATCTAGAGCCGATTCACGAAAATTTTGAAAACACCCTAGCTTTTTGCTACAAAGAAATCTTTAAACTCAAAAGATTCCTTTAAAATTCGCAGGCTTCCAAGTTGAGCCACATCGATCTGAGAATATCAATTTGGGAAAGCTTCCTCTGCGCCGTTTACGCGAAGTCGGTTGTAAGTAAATTCTGTTGAATAGTTCACTTATTTTAGATGCAGACTTTCCAGAGATAGTGAACGATTGATCAGATATACATCTTGCGGGTTCTTTTCGGCAGACTGACCCGGAATTAACAAGGAATCGATAAGCTTTCCACGGCATCCCTACTGTAAAACATTCGTGTTAGATAGGCAGAACGCAAAGCACGGAAAGAGGCAGGGCATTCATGGATAGCACAAAGCTAGCACCCTCCTCAGTTGTAGACCGCGAAGGAATTGGAAGATATTGGCCTCTTTAGCATACCGGTAGCAGTCATACATCATTATGCATTAAAATGCTTGCACTACTTCCACATGCGTGTAGTTGATCGTTGAAAGGTTTCTCTCCGACACCCAGTCACAGACTCCGCTTGTGATGAGAGAGATTTCTCTGGTTGGCAACTGGACTTATGAATTACAATCTAATTACAATCTGCTAATTACAATCGTCAAATTTAGAAACTGACAAAACGACATACTACTTACAGAAAATCATCTGAAAAATATGAACATTCGACGTTTCCTCCCCGGACACCTTGCGTATATATAATGCACGGACCCCCGATATTTTTCAAAAGAATTACTTAGCACTAATTTTTTTTAAAATATAATAAAAAAATTGAAAAGTGATTTACGGCTACACTATATTACGCAAAAAATTGGCATAACGGAAAGATGTGTCGCGCACCATTGGAAGATATTTATAATATGGAACGTAGCTGGTTGATGCGTTTGTTGAACAATTCAATAAGAAAATAAAACAATTTAATTGATAGTATTTTTCAATGCAATTACAAATCTGTTATTCTTACTTATTCATAGTATATGTTTGTATATTTTGTTTAAATTATGTTAAATTGAATCACTAAGAAATACTTTCAACATAGTTTTTAAAAAAAGTACAAAATACAATGTGAATTGATAGATTTTCTTATATATTATATAAATTTTCTCAACATCATCTTGGCGGCACTCGATGGACAGATTACTGACGTAATTCACGATATGAGATTCAATGAAGTAATTCCCAAAAGAAGGTTCTCTAAAAACAAAACTAATTTTACTATGTCCCGTATTTAAAATATCGTTTGATAGATAATTTTGAACTAATCATTATTATGCCTCACAATTTTAGTGGAACGCTTACGTTTAAATTGAAGCGCTTTTTTAAACAAATCAGTAGTAGGTCATTAGTATTTGAAACAGAATGTTGGAAGTTCGCACCTTTTGTGGGAAAATGGACTTATTCACAAAGATTACGATAAAAATATTTCATTTTTCTTTTAGCTTTGACACTGCATTAAGTAAAGAAGGGGCCAGTAAAGAGGGGTTCAGAACAGGTTGGTACGAAATACAGTCCTGAAATAGGGGTTTTAAGATTAAAGTTGTGTTGGAGGTGCGTCATCCATGGCTGCTCATTAGGCCGTCTGATATTCCATGGTGACGGTGGCGCATGAGGTGAGCGCCGGGGACGGTGTGGCGGGGGGGGGGAGGAGCGAGAAGAGGCGGAGGGTGTGGGCCCCGGGCGCTGCGCCGCTGTAAAAGCCCTGCGCCGCCACTGCGGCGAGGAGCAGACAGGCGCCCCCCGCCGCCGCCGCCGTCGCTCATCCATATGGAAAGACGCCCTCCTCCCGCTCCGGCGCAAGTGCACACCGGCGATGAAGAAGCCAGGGCACGACACAGGGCGAGCTCTCCCGCTCATCAAGATACAGGCGCAGTCGGCGGAACGGAACGAATGACAGTCGCCCCCGACGGAGTGCTCCGGCCGGCGCCGCCCCCCTCCGCGGCGCACGCTTCGCACCAGGCACTCGCAACGCACACAAGCAGCGACAATTGCACTATGTACATGAAAACAACAAACTGACATGGAAGAAAGTAGATCAAAGTGTGGATGTTCAGTTTCTCTGCCCACGGACATTTTGCGGGAAGTCACGGCACTTTGGTGGTTAGCTTCGATTGTATCCTATTCGCAACCAAATACGGAATGAAGTTCACAGCAACAGCAAAACTGCTGCTGATCAAAACAGCGCAAAATTGTTTTCCCAAAAAGTAGCACGCACACTCATCAAAGACAAATAGTCTCTCGAACAATACTACAATAAATTTAGCAAATAAACATTACATAACAAAACTACATTAAAAATAGCAAATATTACATGGCGGGCGGCATCTTCCTCGGAGCCTTGATGGGCAACTGTGCTGTAAACGATGGTGCATTGAATACGAGAACTCACCTGTGTACGCGCACCATGATAATAGATGAAATTACAGAAGCAAATATTTTCACATTTCAGTCAAAATCGAAACTATTTAATTGTGTTTGGCTTTTTTCCCCGAGTTCCTGGACATCTAACGAATCCGTAGACACCTCTCAAAAGCCGGAGGCTGTTTAAATTTCTGTGCGCATTGGAAATTAGTGATAGACACTGCAATACCTTAACACAATGTTCGTTCGTCGTAAACGAGACCTTCCATTCGTTCCCCTATCTATATTTCCAATGCGCGCAGAAATTGAAAGAAAACTTGCCTCCCGCCTTGCGACAGAAGTCTATGGTTTGGTTAGAAATCTAGGATGTAGATAATACAAAAAAAAATGAAAGTTACGATTTTGATTTAAAAATGCAAATAGTTTATTGAGTTATTCCATTTAGTTTCAAAATACGCGTATCGACTGAATTTTCAAACTTAGTGAGTCACTGCTTACGACACATTTGGCGTCATGCAACAGCAGGGCTTCAAGCAAGAGGACTCCTGCCATTAAATATTCGTTATTCTCACTTGCTTGTTGTTCTTCAGCTGTGTGTAGTACGTTTTTAAAAATCACTTTGTGTGGTATTGTTCAGCAGCATTTGTTCTGCTGGAGCCCACTAATAATGATATAAATTCCCAAGATTTAACGCATGGTGTTTTACTTTGGGATAGAAATCGTGTACACGTAATGCATATTTTCTTCCGCGCAAAAACGCACGCGCAGCGGAATAGAAACCTTATTTGTATTCGTCACTAATATAAGAATTCGCGTCAGGCATTTTAATTTTGCTGATAAATTATATCACAAATAATTATTGTTGGATGAAGTGCAGCAATTTATTAAACACTCAAGGGTGTTTATAAAAAATAGAATTTAGTATTCAAATTAAAGGTATATTTCATACCACAAAATTTGAAAAATTGAACATATTTTCGGCCGTTATTCTATTTGACACAAGTTTTTACTAATATTTTAAACATTTATTTAAATATTTTTGATGTACAATGTACCTTCACTTTTACTTTGTGGCATACTACTTACGTATTATAAAAAAAGTGCTGTAATGCTGCGGCAAAAAAAGGCAAATTCTCAACAGAATATCTCCTCTTGTGAGGTCCTGATAGGTACCGAAAAAGTGGATGAATCTTATTCCTATTTGTAGACAATTACTTCCTCTAAAGCGTTGTCTTGTCAGAATCCACGTTGTGGGGCTCATTCTTGCCGAAAACGTGGATTAAGGCAAAACATATGTCCATCTCTGGGGTCAACGCTAGCGCCTAAACCGTTCACATGATTTTCTCCAAAATTGATATTGCTTCGCTGAACTTGACCCCGTGAGTTCGAAACGAATATTTTGATTTTAGGGTACTTTATATGAAATTTCAACATTTATTAAAGTTTTCTCACAACTTGCTCCAAATTTATGGATTAAATGTTTTCATCGGATAGAGCAAAGGTCGTTTAAAATGGCGCAATTCCGATTTTCGTTGAACTCTGAATTTTCGAAAATAGCAGAAGTTACAATTAATGAGAGAATGTATGTTATTGTTGCACACAGTTTAATAAAAAGACAAATCGTTGATACTGTCAGTATTATATTATTCTTTTTATTTTTATTTATTTAACGTCCATAAAAGAATAAACTATGTATGATAAATTGTCGGAAGGCCAAATTTGCGAAGATTTTCTGACTCTCGTCTCTTGCTATGTAATTTCTGACACGAAACGCGTTTTAGCAATAGTGTTGTTCACAGACGTACGTATTGAAAATAAACTTTTTCGGTATCAAGGATCCTGAAAACGTGTATTTCCGTCAAAATCTTTGCATAATTGTCTATACATCATAATACTAGTATACGAGACAGTAAAGCTTAAATGTGAAAATGAAATAATGACAAGAAATTAATATGAACAAAGAATGGAATAAATGTCATACAGTTTTATTTAACAAAAATACACTTTTGTAACGGGAAACCATGACAGTGATTTCCCGTTATTTATTCTTTATCGCCTTTCTGTAGAAATATTAGTATTTTTTGAGCAAACGAAATTGCAAAAAAAAAAAAAACATTAACAACAATGTTACAACTCGACACTTGGCTTGCACAAAATCCATCATATGGGCTTTATTGAGGCCGGAATGAAGACCTTGAACGCCGACATTTTTTATATTCGCTCTAGAAAACGAAAATGAAGTGCAGAAGTACAATTTTTATACGAATGAGTTATTTTAAAATATTTCTTATATTGTTTATGATTCTATTTTATACATAGAAATCTTGAATGCATTTTGAATTGCTCTCCATACACATATCGGGACACATCGTGGTCATGTAGAAAACTGACGACTGCAAAAGACCTCTCCTACGCTGAATATTAAACACAAAAATTAGGGGTTAAATTGAAAATATCTATGAAGTCAGGCGTGTAAGCGATAGGCTTACATATTGTCATTAACACACAACAAAAGCAGCTGGGACAGCGAAAACAAGCTGCGTTGCTACGTTCATTGCAAAGTAGGTCGCCTCGTAATCATGACCCCTTTCCGAGCTCGCATAGACCTGTCATTACCAAGCGCTCGGTTACGGCGACGTAAAAGGCTGGGAATATTACGGAAAGATCTAATCAAATACCTGTATTCTCTTCATTATGTATTTTAAAATAAAAAATATCTAAAAAAATCTTCGTCATAAAATAATAGCCCACGAATTCAAAACAAGGCGAACGAGTATAATGTCGTGCCTCCACAGCAATCACTCACAGTAAATTGTAGACAAATTACGCCAGGGAAAGATTTAAAACTCCAAGATTTTTCTCTTAAAACAGCAATTCACAATATTTTTTGGGTCCTAAGAAAGTGACTCGTGAAAAAAAATTGCACAGAACTAAAATACAAAATTATTCTGAAAACTGTATTTTTAACTTGTAAGTAGACGTAATTAATTTATATTAGTGACGGTACTGCCCGTATTTAATTTGTAATTTTATTTTGTTTTTAATTCCCCCAAAAAATAAATCTGGTCATTTATACGTTCCATCGTACTGTGATTCAGGTCAGGTTAGCAGTGTCATTGAGTAATCTTGTAGTTGTTCGCAAGAAACAGAATGGCAAACTATTTTAAATAAAAAGCCTTCGTCCATTAGAATATACTATTTTTATTCAGTAATCCTGCAGCATTAGTTTTCCAGATCGATTTTCATGTTTTCATTCGTTCAAACCTTCAAACAAACATTCGTATGTTTCTACAGTCAATAATAACACAAAGTTATTCAGTAATACACCACGTACTGGTAAGCAATAAAATAATAAATTATAGATTCAATTCTACGCAAAATCTAACAACGACCTGTGATGCAAGATCTCGCCAACTGTGATGCAATTACTCTTAACGTCTAATTGAGTATCGCACAGTACGTAACGTAATCACAGAAAAATTAACAGAAATAAATGAAAAATTGCAAACACTAACTTGTATTTAGAATAATGCAGTTTTCTATTGTTATTTTTACGCCACAATATTGTCGCTTTTATGTATCTTATTTCTCTAAAAAGAATAACAATTTCACATCCAGATCAAGAAACAGAAGCAATCGTGATAGCACATTTTTTAAAACATATTTACAGTGAATAATTCTGTTGAAACGTCCTCATGTTATCAGTGTTCGATACAACTAAAGACATTAAATTGGCAAAGCGAGATTCTCAAAAATTCAGGTCAGCTTTAGTTCAAGTTCCGATTTCAGTATTGACAAAATTACATCAACAGTAGTTACATAAGAAAACATCGGTAATTATTTAGAAAAACACAATGTCAACGATTATATATACACACGTATGATGGCTTATTTTCGTAAGTAGGTCAAACCTTCATATCACGCTATCACTTATATCGCCTGAGATAATCAGACGACACACAAGCCATTTCATTTAGGGAGATTACGAGGAACGAAGCCACATGATTCAAGCCGCAGGTTCCTGATCCGGGAACATTCGATTGGAGAAGAACGTCTGTTCGACTCCAGCAGAAAAAACTGATGGAAATTAAAAACGCACGAAGAACCTGCAGAATCCAAAGTGATAGTCCGGAATATCTACAATTCTCGGTGATCTTCAACACAAATTATTAAATTTTTGTTAATCGAAACTTAAAGGGTATTTCAGAGAGTTAAGCAAATTATTGAATAACCCAATAATAATATTTTAGTGATACATTTCGTAAAAAATGGTCGGTTATTCTAAATATTTAATTACATCTATGAAAATTCTAAAACAAATACATAATGTACGTACGTTTATTTTACACATGATTGTATTCAGCAAGACAATACCAATATTTGTTATAAAGAATGTTTCTACGTCCAGGAATGATTCATAATGTACCTTAAAATAAATTATAAAATCTTTTTACAGTACAAACCCTTTCCTTAAAACGAATATTTCCTTAGTTTAAGGCGTCAATTCAGACCACAACACACATAAAGATGTATAATCAACGAGGGATAATTTAAGCCGGATTTTAAATGAATTTGTAATCTATAATCTTACTAATTATAAATGAAACCACAATCATATTTATGTTGTTATATTAAAATAAATAAATACTGCAATATATTCAATTCCACTGAATATTTTGGTAAGGATCTTAAAAAAGGAAAGTATTTTTTTAAATTAAAAAAATGTAAAGAAACTAACCTCTTTTGAGAAAAGTAAAGATGTTCAGATACGAATAGAATAAAGACTACAGAAGAGGTGAGTATTATTTTATACGATAAGCGAAAGTGTGCAATTAATTTTATATTCACAGAATAATGCCGTGCTGGCTCTCAAATACACTGCACAAATTTTAGCAGATCAGTCTGTGGTTCGTATTTCGTATTTTGAAGCAGCTAACAATAACACCGGGAGTGAAAATGAATTATTTAAGCAATCTGAACTTTAACTAACCACGGCATTCGTTCATTCATAGCATGCCGCAAACGCGCAGAAAGCGAGAGTGGCGGTCGGGAAAGAGGCACGTCACTCGTGACGCAGCGCAAAAACTGGTAACACTTCGACGTAGCGCAATGCTACGTCTTTATTACAACCCACTTTCAGTTTTATCCGCTATTCACAAGCGAATTATTCTTAAATCCAAGAGGCTCATCTTATTTGGGCGCGAGCTCCACCGAACGGCGTAGAAGCCGGCCGCTTGAAAATCGGCGGCGGCGGCGGCGGCGGAGGCGACGGCGGCGGTAGGGGCGGCGGCGGGGCGACGTGCAGCGCGACGGAGGCGGGGCGGCCGCCTCCCCACCCGCTCGCGACTTGGCGGTGTGAGCCAGCGAAGTAGGTCGTGCGTCGGTTGGCACGGGCGCAAGTCCTCCAAGAATGAGGTCAGCCGGCAACAGTGCCAATGTCACTGGGTGACCTGGATTCTTGAAACTACATGTTTCGCGGCACACGTAATATCGAGATACTTCACACAGTGATTCGAAAAGAGCGCTCTCCCCGTTCCAGTTGCGATCTGCCATACTTTCCCTCTCGCGCGCGGGGCCGGGCGGGGCCTTTCGCTTTCCGTTTTGAAACCGAAAGGAGAGAGAAGTCTCGCGCTGAACTTTCGCGTTCAGGAAGCGCTCCCCCGTCCGTCCCGCTCCAGGCTCCAGGCGCCGCGCACTCCGCTCCGCGCTGCCGTCGCCAGAGATGCACCCGCCGCCGGGTCCCGAAGCCCGGACCCCAGCCAGCCGCCCAGGCCGCGCACGCGTTCCCTCAACGGCCCACATGGGTAAGTCGCCGCTCGCCCAGCGCCCTTCATGCCGTTGCTCGATTGCAGCCGTTCACCATTTCTCACTTCACGCGGCTCACGTACTGATCGATGGGAACAATCAAATACCCTTCATACCAAGTGGCAATTTGGCTTTAGACTATTACGTAAATGAATGCAAAATATTGCCATTGTACTATGACATTCCACATGAAAAAAAAATCAATTTAAAACTTCCTTAGTCTATTAACACTCCAGACATTCCACGATTATTGATAGAAGCGTTCGAAATTATAATTAAAGCTGCTTCCACGAAGTACGAGATGAATTATCGAATTCAAGAAGCTCACTCGCCAGCCTCGCTTTACATAAATATATTAAAATTAGTCTTTAAAACAAGTATATTCTAAGATATTCGGAAGAAACACGTTAATGAATTTTGAAACTGCTTTTGGTAAGAAACAACCATGAACACGTAAATGTCTAAAGGATGTCGAACGTCTAAAGGAATCCAAACATACATTATATTCGTTGGACAAAGAAAATAAATTATTAAACCAATCAAAAATCAACAAGGGCATGGAATGTAAACTTTTTGAAGACCCATTACATTCTTGCATCTGGATTGGTAGAGGCCATTACACACTACATTTCGTATTTATTATAATTTGTATTAATTATTTATGAAATATTTCTATTAATTTCACTGAGTAAATGATCAGAATCTAGAATGGTGCATTTCTACATCAGGGATTACGACGGTTGGCATTCGTACTGCATTCCAAACTATTGCATTTCTGAACTGCGAGAGAAGAGTACCCAAACGGCCAAGGACTGGGAAGGAAGAACAGTCGGGTACTACAAGGTTACCCGAGTAGCATTTTCCTGGAGTGCCTGCCTGTCTGATGGAACTTCCCGGCTGGAAACCATGTTCCATGTGGTCGCTCAAGGACTCTCAAGCATATCACAAAGCGATTCACAAGAATTTTCATTCTACAAAATACAAGTGGATAAGTCCGAAGGGTTTTATCAAAAGTAGAAAAGGAAAATTGGACCAGTATCTGAAAAGTCTAGGAAACAAGACTAGGCCACAACACTAGGCTACACACCTGCCACGTGAATATATTACCTTAAGAAGAGAAAAGTCACTAATACATTTATTAGAGGCCCGCATCACTCAAATTACGAATATGCTTTTTCATGAGAAACCGATTCTGGGGCCTCTATAGCGATATCTGATTCCAAAATATTGTCCTGGAAGTGGGTCAACGTCTGTATGCCAAGGGCGCAGACCAAAGTAGGTCGTCGCGATGTTCACTTCCAATCACATGTTCATACGTCATCCATTTCATTCAGAAGCCGTCATTCACAAAACTATTCCACACAAATTTCGTTTTCCCTTATTATTAATAATTCTCAAATACATGTAGACGCAATCACTGTTCTTCTTACAGTGAATGACTGAAATTAAATTTCATTTCCATACTTTGGGTATCTCTTTCTTCTTGAAAGAAAGGATATTTTTGTCGCGTCATTTGGTTTTTAAAAGTGAAATCTTTTCAGTTCGGGTTTTGCATTCAAATGAAATATCTTATCTACAGTATCCCAGAAGAAACGTACGACTTACGTCGCACATTTGCGTCACTTTCGGGAATAGCCCATCTGCGGCGGGGGGAGTGACGTACTTGGGCGCTGTTTTGGGATTCCGGCGCGGCGCCCCGCCCCCGGGCCCCGCCGCCCCCGCGCGCAGCGCCCGCCAGCCATTGAGGCCGGCCCCCGCGCAGCTCGCGGCGCCGTCGCCATCGCCGTCCCCGACGCCGACGCCGGCTCTGGGTTTCCGGGTCAAGGCCGTCGGAGGGAGGCGATCAGTCTTGCGCCCGCCCGCCCGCCCGCCCGGACCTACGCGAAACGCCGGGGAAGAGCGCGGCGTAGGTCGGGGTCCGTTTCCTAACAAGCACGCCCACACGCTGCCTGCCTCCCGGAGAGGTCTCCGTGGCATCGCTCGCACCAGCCTGCCACGGCTCTTCGCTATTCGCGGGTTCCACATCGCATCTCTCGAGTTTCAAAATAATACGCCTATTCTTCGCGAGGAGCACACCCGTGTATTGCACAATTCAGACCCCAGAAAATTACTCGTGTCGAAAACACCAGTTCCCAAAACCCTCGCTTCTCTTGCAATAAAACAGACGGTCAGCAGCGCAGATATTCTTGAAAAAAGGATCTGAAATCTTTGTATCCACCACCCTAACAACCCTTTCCACGTCTCTGGTCCCCGTTTCGGCGCGCAGCGCACCGCTTTGCCTCGCTCCGCTCTCCCCGTCCTATTCCCTTCGCCCTTTCCCGGGCGGCCTGGTCTCGCGGCGCCCCGCCCTGGCCCTTCCGGCCGCACGCCGCGTCGCCCAGCGCCCAGCGCCGCCCGCCCCGCCCGTTGCCCCTCCGCGTGGCGCGCCGTTCGAACGCTGTCCGGAGTAGGTCAGTGGGGCGCCTCCTCCTCCCGGCGCGAGATTATTAATCTGCGCACCCCACGGAAAGAGCCTACGGCGCCGCCTGCCTCACCTCACCTCGCCCCGCCCCCCCGCGCTCCACGCGCCGCGCTCCGCCCCGCCCCGCCTCGCTCGCGCCCATACACGCGAGGACGCGCCCCGCACGCGCCGCCCAGTCGTCCGGCCGCTGCGCTCGCCTCGCTTCACCTCGCGTCTTCCTCGCCCTTTCCAACTAGAGCAGCCCTGCACGCAGCCCTTGAAAGCCTGCCAGGGGCCGCGCCTCGCCGCGAAAGCACGCGGCTGCCACCTGCGACACGCCGACGCACGTCCGTTACTCACACGCCTAACCGCCATGTTCATACTTCAGATTGTGGGATGTAGGAACAGTTTTCATTTGCTAGAATTTCCTATCGGGTTCCAATTCTATTCCAATATTCCTATATTTTTTTTACATTGGCTCTCAGTGTTATTTCATTGCTGTGATGCGTCTGCTCATTTCCACTTCACTGATTCAACTTCAACATTAGTCACCTTTTAAAGGATAAAAACCTTCGGGGTAGCGCAATTTCCTCTCAAGTAAGATGCAGTAGGGAGCGGCCTGTCTGTAGAATGCAATTTGAGGCATGATGCTCTCAAGAATTCTCACTGCCAAGAAGAAAAATGCCGATGAAAGCAGTACAGAAAACAACCTTTTCTTCCCTGTTAGAGAGGCCTAGAAAATGGACTAAGCAAGCAAACCTGCTCCGCAAACCGAACGCCTTGTTATAGCACGTATTCTGAGAACGCTGTTCGCTTCCTCTCGTGCCGCTTGTTAACTAGTGGAGCTCACGATCGCAACTAACCATCACAATTCTTTGCATGAAAATGCACAAGACCCTCCCTTCGTAAAATGGAATATTGAAAGTAAAATATAAAAAATTTATCTGTTAGATAAAAAAGTAGAAAGATTACAGAATACCCTTCCTTCAACGGCCACAGTGACAACTTATGGTGAGATAATAACGCAAGTTATAATGCGTTTATTCGTAAATTATCCCATAACCGCCTACAAAAACTAAATAGATTTGCGAAACTAAATAAACTGAAACCCCTCGAGTGGTTCGTGGACAGCACGCTAGCTTTTGTTGGTGCGATCCGGAGATCGATTCTTAGTAGGGGCAAAAATAGAGCTGTAGCAGTCTAACACAAATGTCTCCGTTTCTATTGCTGTGTGACGAAAGAAACTCTAAGGCAGGACTCCACTGCTGGATACGGTTTTGGCATACGTCACGTTCGCCATATGTCTCCCCTACCCCAGGCGTGGATAACACATTTAACTAGTGCAGATAAAACAGCACGTACTTTCACGCAAAATTACGCGAAAAGTACTCAAACTTTCGAAAAATTGTACATGTCCTTATTTCAAAGTGTTTCTTTAAGGAATAGATTTCATTAAGAGAAAAAATCTCTACCATCATAATTGTAGTGGTAGGAAGACGCCGAAAAATTGAATTTCTGCAATTTTCGAAAAATCAGAGTTTTTAACGAAAAAAAGACCTGCACCATTCCTTTAATCGTCCTTCACACTATCCAACAACAGAATTTAATCGACGACGATTAATCCATTTATTGAAAATCTTGAAAACGTTCCAGGGACTTTATGTAAAGTACCCTTCAAAATTAAAATATCGGTTTCAAATTCAAGGGGCCGCGGCATTAGGCAGATCGATTGCGGTATATCGATTTTGGAGAAAATTGGCGGAACGGATTAGCCGCTAGCATTGTTCACAGATGGACGGACAGAGAGAGAGGGCGGGAGGGACGGACGGACGGTTTTGCCGTCATTCGGTTTTTCGGTATCAAGGACTCACAAAACATGGATTCTGGCTACACTACCTGTTAGAGGATTTTTTTTCTAAATTTAGCAACTGGATTTATGTATTTTTTCATTACCAGGGCCCTGTAATAAAGAGTTTTTCTACTGAAAATCCGCCGTTTTTTCGTATTACATAACTTTCTCTCTACTGTGAAAGCGGTAGCGAGGAAGTAAAACGGGGCTCAGGCCTGGAACACTTAACTGACAAAAGTCTGACTACTCTAAAATCCCAAATACATACAAATAAACTGAATTGCGATAAAACGAATTAACAGTGAAATTTTTTTTTTGAGGACTAGTAATTCATAATAGTTGTCTGGTATTTTCCTGCTTTCAAAGCGAAATGTAATTCTGCTTAACTGTTCCTTTTCTTGAAGATATCTGAATTCCAAATTATTCCACTTTATAGGAAATAAATCCCAAAAAACTAATTTGTACTTTGTACTTAAAAAGTGCACATATTCCTTAGAGATCCTTTAAACTCTTGCCTTTGATACTTCTCTCCCATACGTCACATTAGAGTTTCTACAGCTTTTCGACGAAAAATAAATCAAATCAATTCGTTTCTTACTAACGAAATCAGCAGTCTTGCTTTTAGCGTACCATCCTCTAGTGTCTGCCTTCTTTCTGGAGCAAGAACTCCTGTAATAAAGGAGTCGGCTTATCAAATGAATATTAACAAACACGGCTCTTTCACATCAGGCTTTTACAGCTGACATACTTTATAGTTAAGAGATCATAAAACTCATGATCAGAGGGCTGATCGGAACGCATGATTAGAAGCAGAATCTGCTACTCCGGCTAGCAGGTTTCTTGTCTCTACATTCAGCCAGACAAGCGGATAACGAATTTGCTCTCGTGGCACAGCCATTCGCAAATGTACTACATTATGCATTCTTTGCGGTTATTCAACACGCCAAAGCAATGCATACTGTTCTACACAACTCTTTCAAAATCAAATTCCGTACCCTTCCGAAATATACTTCGAAGTGGATATTTGCCAGCACCTCTGCAAAATATATTCTGCACCGTTTGTCTTTTGCCGCAGGCGGAACACGAGACGTGGTATTCGAAAGACCAAACACGTGGCCGCCGGCTCGTCCCGCGAACTGTCGGTCGTGTGCGAACTCCAAGAAAATTGCCTACGATTCCGTGGCAAGTGCTCAACAATTACTCCTCAGCAATGAGCGTTGTTGCCATCACCATTAATTCCAAATGACCATAAGGTAGGACATAGTATACGCGAACGAAATCAAACCGCGCCGGTGGAAGGAAGGTAGTCATCGTTAAAGGGTATGGATCGCGCACCCCAGTATCTATGCTGTTCTCCCACATCAATCAAACTTTTTATAAGCGCAAAGAACATTTAACGTGCATACCACATGTAGCATTCCAGTAAATGCATTCGCATGTAAATAAATGTGTCACAAGTAATGCAGCAAACAGTAACCCAATTGAGTCCAAATAATGTAAATTTTGGAAGACTAGAAAAAATATTTAAATGATTTATAATTGGCCAATTTGCTCGCGATATATTTTATGACATAAAGCATTTTTATTTTTATTAAAAATATTATTCGATGTATAATAAAGATTACCAACAATACTAAGACATTTTCTATTATTTTTTAATCAATTTTGACAATATTACATAGTTTATGAACATATTCAAACATTATATTATTTAAGACAGGGAAATTGTAAAAAAGCATGGTTACAAAATCGGCCAGCCAGGTCGTAAATCAACTCCTAGACATTTGCCGGTTGGAGCACTACCTCAAACTCATGAGCAAAACATGAAATAGTCCACATTTCATAAGTAGCACTACCTAAAACTCCTTCTGGAAGTTTATGAATAGGTGTATTTTTATTTTAAAAATTTTTTTTGGTTCACATTTTTATAGAAAAAAATATTTTAATCAATTTATTACTTTATTTATGAACTGAAAGGCATCTACAAGTCAATTTTTTTACCAATTATTATGGAAAAGCTCATATTAGAAGCAAAAAATAAAATAAATGCCATAAACTATTATTTTCTTAATTTAAACACGAAAAATCGTTTTTTTCGCTGTAATTACCATGTAGATATTTTAGCATTATATTTTGAAAATAATATTTTCTACATCAAAACACGTGAGATAAATTTGAGACGAATTGCAAACTAACGCCGGAAACCCCCCTTATCCGGCTAGAACCTTTAGCTGCTAAACAACTCTTCCCTGAAGATTTGGGTAAAGTCAGACATAATCGTTAAAAACGAAAGTAGGTAACCGATAATATACTTTTATCTGAAGAAAAGCACCGAGTCGGTAGGCAAAATGTACTACCGCGTCGTAATGCGCCTGCATGACGATGATTAGAAAAGTCGCAATGAACGTCATTTTATTCACCTTGGGACCAAATATACGACTTTGTGAGTGGTATCATCAGTCAGCACGAATATACGACCATGTATCAGCAACAAAACAGTCCGCCGCAACTCTTGGCACGCATGGCAACATTGTATATTTCCTATTTTTGATCCGCCAACTCATCCTGGTTTTGCTCCAGTTTCCTAAAATACTTTATTGTTTGGGATAGGTCCCATCTCGCTTGGAACTGGATTAATTCATCTCAGTTCATCCAAGGAACTTCAAACTGCCTTTGTTTTAAGCAAGGCTGTTTTGTTTACTACTTACGAAAGTAACAATGTTTTTTATGACCGAACAACATACATTTTTAATATGAAACACCCAAAATACTCATCTGCCAGAAGAATTACCTGTGAGGGTGAAAATCAGCAATGTTAATCACTCATTTTTTCACTGAGTTTTTCTCTCGAAAAATTACGTTTTTTTCTGCAGCATTACGATACTTTCTCTATACTATGTATACGTAGAATATGCAAAAGTAAAAAACACAAGAGTCCACTGTTTTTATTTAAGAGGAATTAATGTATTGGGAGCAAGTCCACGGCCTTGGGGCGAGACGCGGGGCGGTCCTACGCGGACGGGCGCGCGCGTCAACCCTCCCAAATGCAAACGAGGCTCCCAGGTCAGGGGAGGGGCTGGGGGGTGGAGGGCGACGAAGGGGTGGAGGGCGGGTGGCGCACGCGGAGCTGGATACGCTATTAATACCCGCGCCGTGTCAAGGCTAGCTGCGGCAGCCGGTCACCCGCCGCCGCCTTCGCCGCCTTCGCCGCCCCGCCCTCCGTGCGCCCATTCGGCGGCCGGCCGCGCTCTTGGCACAGTGCACCGCCGCCGCCCGAGGCGCCACGCGCGTGGGCGTGGGCGGGGCGGGGGGGGGAGGCCGAGGCGCCCTGGCGCTGCTCCGCGCCCGCCCCACGCGCCGCTCGGACGCCTCGCGTTCGGAATCGGCTTCGCGCGCGCGGACCTTGCACTCCCCACGCGGAAGGCGGGCGACGGTTGCTCACCGCACCGCAACGCACACGCGCTCGTCACTTGGCTGCCGGCGACTTCACAAATCAACCCCACATTGGACCCTGGTACCTTCTCAAGGAACCGAGAGGGGCAAAACAGTTTTCTAGACTACAGGTGAACCGAATTAGACATAAGCTCCGAACTCGAGACGGTGCGCTCTTCCACAAAATGTTGTAATTTAAGTCCTTCCAAAATGTCCGGCAAAATGCTTCCTGTTTATTTCCGAAGAACCGTAATTTTGAAACTTCCTAAATCTACATTCAAAAACAACACTGATTTCCAATTTAAACGAAATATTACTGAAATTATACCATGGTTTTCGTACAGTAAACAAAAAAATTGGGTGGCGACAAATTTTGAAAAACCCATTTCTCCGAGTTTTTCTCGGTTTTCAGCATATCAACATCAATTTCTCCTCACTATAATTCTCGGAAACTTGAATCACTTCAGACTAGAAAGGCAATGATTTAAATAAACTTAATTACGTCAATAGATTTAAACCCAGGATTCAAAAAGAATGAATGTGAAAAAATAATTCTACCCTATGTGATCAAAAGTATCCAGACACGGAGCCGGTGGTGTTACGGTGTGGTCGTGTTTTTCATGGAGGGGGCTTGCACACCTGGTTTTGCGTTGCACTATCAAGGCACAGGCCTACGTTGATGTTTTAAATACCTTCTTGTTTCCCATTGTTGAAGAGCAATTCGGGGATGGCGACTGCATCTTTCAACACGATCGAGCACCTGTTCATACTGCACGGCCTATGGCGGAGTGGTTACACGACAATAACATCCCTGTAATGGACTGGCCTGCACATAGTTCTGACTTGAATCCTAACGAACACCTTCGGGATGATTTGAAACGCCGACTTCGCGACAGATCTCACCGACCGAATCGATACTTCTCCTCAGTGCAGCACTCCGTGAAGAATGGGCTGCCATTCCCCAAGAAACCTTCCAGCACCTGATTGAAAGTGTGCCTGCGAGAGTGGCAGCTGTCATCAAGGCTAAGGGTGGTCCAACATCCTATTAAAATCCAGCATTATCGATGGAGGGCGCCACGAACTGGTAAGTCATTTTAAGCCACGTGTCCGGATACTTTTTATCACTTAGTGTATAAATCAACATTTTATTTTTTATTTTTCATCAAATTTGTTTCAAATTGTGAACTTTTACGGTCGACCATCATTACCAAGAAAATGCATAAATTGATAAATTTAAAAAGTGCAATGTAGAAGTTTACCACATTTAATAAACATTTGAAAATGAACGTATGCAGCCAAGTTCATAATATTAGCAATAACATTCCTTAATTTCTTCAGTGAATTATTTCAATAAACATGTGAAATTGATCAGTATGAAAAATATAAATGTTCTCGAGAAATAATATAAATGAATAAAACGTAATTTTATTATAAATTTAACACGACTAAAAATATTTTTTCATATTTTTCATTTACTATATTGCTTACTTAAATATTTAATCTTACTACAAACATACTTAAAAATAGTTTGTAGACATTTAACATCCATATAATCACAAAAACATTGGACATTAGTTTGCACTTAAAACCACCTATAAACAAACAAGAAATTCCTTTTTGCTTTCCCGTATGCGTACGTATTTACGGAGTAATATACGTAGTATAGGGAAAGTTATGTAATGCAGCGCGAAAAAACAGCAGATTTCCGGCAGAAAAAAATTCATTGCCGGGCCCTGATAACAAAAAATAGGATAAATCCAGTTTCTAAATTAACAAAAAAAAATCCCCTAAAACGTAGTGTAATCAGAATCCCAGTTTTGTCGTTCCTAGATACCAAAAAAACCAATTGAAAGCAAAACGTTCATCTGTCCGTCGTCTGGGAACACTTCTAGCGCCTAAACCATACGGAGGATTGTTTTCAAATTGAAGAAACCCCTGTCGATCTAACTCGACTCGAAGCTTGAGATTTTGAAAAAGATTCTATAAAATTAGAGGGTACTTTACATGAAGCCCCTCGGACATTTTCACAATTTTCTCAAAAACGGCTCCAATTTTTTTCTTTAAATGTCTTGCAAGAATAGAGTAAAATACACTTAAGGTGGCATAGGTCCAAATTTCACGATTAACTCTTGATTTTCGAAAATTGCAAAAGTTTAAATTTTCTTCGGCTTCTTCCTACAACCACAAAATTGAAGATAAAGATTTTTCCTTCAAATAAAATTTGTTCTTTACAATGACTTCTTTCATTAAGGTCATGTACATTCTTTTCAAAATTTTAGTAGTTTTCACGCAATATTGTGTGCAATATGTGCAATGTTTAAAAATTACAAAAACAAGATTTTCTCAAAAACAGCTCCAATTTTTTTCTTTAAACTTTTGGTAGGAATAGTGCCTAAAGTACTCTATGAGTCAACATTAATGCAATATTCCTCTATTCTTTTATTTTATCAAAAATTACAAAAATGATTTTTTTACTTGTTTCTCACGTCGTTAATATTTATATGAGCGACAATTTGTTCACATTAATATATTTATGAGTACATGTGCTTTAAATAATGTCATATACAGTGTCTCGTGTTCTATGGAAACTAGCTCAAAATTCCGCATTTTCAGAAACGTTCAAACACCATTTTCTATGTATGTAAATGGCTCCAATTTTTTCTTCAAACTGTTCGTACGGATAGTGCTTACTGCACTGTTGAAGATGACGTAGAATTTATTTTGCTGTATTCTTTTGTTTTTTTAAAATTTACACAAATGTCAAATTTTTTAAAGATCTCTCACGCCGCTAATATGCAAATGTCTAGCAATTTGTAAACATTATTGTATTTGTGAGTTGATGTAGTTTAAAAGACTTCTAATGAAGTTTTTCGAAAATTCAAAAAAATTCTGTGAAAAAGAGCTTCAAATTTATAATAGCGCTGAAACGCCATTTTCTTAAAAACGGCTACAAATTTTTCAAAGAAAAATTGCCATTTAGGACGAGGTTTTACTGTCCTTTACTATTATTATTATTATTATTATTATTATTATTATTAAAAGAATATTTCCGTTCTACTTTTAGGAAAAGGAAAAACTAAGAAAAGGTCAAAAAAATATTCTTGGGCGGCGACAAATGGCAGCTGGCAAGGATATGTGGCAAGTCCGAATAGTAGCGGATACCAAAGGAAATAGAAAACTAATACGGGAAAGTCTGTGCAGTTCTATAGCACCACTAGTTATGAATTGTTTTTAATAATTGTGATATAACAATTTATAAATAGTATGTCTCATTTTGAACAATTCAACAAATTATAGAGAAATTATTTTCAACTCTATATTTCAACAAAGTACTTTCAAGACATATACTGTACATTCACGCACTTACTTTTAATATACTAATACGTGAAGAAAAAACTTTGTACCCCTTTGCAAGTATATTGCGCGGACGGAGGAGTGTGAGATTTTGCGTAGTTAAAGTTTGTATGGAGAAGTAGTGCGGAAAGTTAAAATTTATATACAATGTGCGTTAGAAATATACTTTAAATTAAATAAAACAACGTGTAGATGCAACCCGCAACCAGATGCAACACTATCCTACGACGTACATAACTCGGAAACGATGCGTTTAGGGCCTTAAATAGTCTTCACGTCCCAGGAACACGGAAGTCACGAGTTTTGGGACACGAGTTTTATTTTCTAAGCCCTAATACACAAAATTAGAGACATTTGTAGACGTTTTATTCCAAGCTTGGTATGAGAAAAATACTTCACTCATTTGTATTTGTGAACATGAAAAGCATATTATTAATGATAGTAATAATAAATGTAATAATGTTCCCACGTGAACGATATTTGCTTTTACAAGAGTTCCAGTGAAGCTCAGTGATCCCCTCAGTTTTCATAGGTTTTCGAATTTCATACGTACTTCAGGGAATCAAGGCAAACAACGCACATTAATGACGTATTTGTACAAACTCGACAGATGACGTAATAGAACAACTTCTTTTAAACGTATATAATAATTATACAGGTATACTCTTTGACAAATGAACCTCAATAACGTTGAAAATTAAAAATTTAATGAATTACGGTCGAGGGACCACTAGTCAAGGGGCCGTCCATAAATTACGTAACGCAAATTTCGAGTATTTTCAATACCCCCTCCTCCCTTGTAACGCACTTCCCTATCTCTATGAAACGCAGCGTGACTCAGAGCCCCTCCCTCCCACTTTAGCGTTACGTAATTTATGGATGACCCCCCAAGATAAAAATCCATTCTGAATTTTAAGAAATCTTCATTCCTTTATTTGAAACAAATCATGATTTTTTCCCTTCTTCTAACCCTTTTAGAATGTGCCGCCCAGAGAGCGTGGTTTTTGAGGAGCGGGAGGGATCGTCTGCAGCCGGCCGCGGCCTTGTTAACTCACAGCGTGCAATTTGGAGCGGATCAGTTGTGCCAATCGTTGCTTTTTCTTTCAATATTCCCAAATATTTAAAAATATGTTCACTATTTCCTCTGACAAGACGAAAAAGGACATTGGGAATCAATGGTGGTTCCGGTGGGAGGGATACGAGCAATGGCCTCTCCTCCAAATCTCCTCCAACCTTTTTGTAATTTGATTCAATTTATTCAAAATAATGCGCAAATAGAAAATATTGCCACATCCAAAGCAGTTTTCACATTATGAATATTTTCATGCATTTTTATTACAAACTAACGTTTTTAAAAATTGTTAAAAAATAGGGGAGTCCGATCAAAAATTGGACTCCTACTAAAATACTTTCTGGATCCACCTCTGACGGAGTTGGGCATTTTTCCGGGAATGGGGAGTCGTAAAAGTTGTCTACTGTGCATGGACCTGAATTACTTCGAGGACTGTTGCCCAATTATTTTCGAGTGTTCAGAGAAAATGTTGAAGAATTGCACAATCTTGGGAATCCCGAAAATATCGTACAGGGAAAAAGTATCACAACCTTATAACCTTACAAGTATCAAACCTTAGCATAGTTGGAATGAATTTGTTGCATGAAAAATTGAAATATTAGATGGAACTGATTCCTGATTAAGTAAATTGTGTGTGTAGTCATGTAATAAACGTCCACGTTGCTACAGCAAACTGTTTTGGCCAGTTTTCACGAACTGCCTGAATGCGGGCAGGGGCGGATCCAGAGACGAATTTTGGGAAGGGAAATTGTTTATTCAAACTTTTGGCAGACGGAAGCAGGCTAAACTCGGCTCATTTTTGTGTTATAATTTTTATTCGTTTTAATGCTTGTAAGACACAATTTTTACCTGACAAGCTAAAATTTATAGTTTCTGAAAAATTTTGGGAGGGTAAATTTCGCTCATTTCCCTCCCCGTGGATCTGCGCCTGAATGCGACATATTGCAATTTGTTGGCTGCGAACTAGCACTTTTCACAAGGCGATAAAGAGCACTCACTGGGGAAGACCCATTGGAATGAAGGAAATATTAGCGATTCCCGTCTCAGAAAAAAAGCACAAGTTCCGGCGTGGAAGGCAGCTTGCTGTTTGACAATACAGAATCATGCAGTCTTAAAAACAAACATAAAAACAAAAACGGGTTTCCGCAGGACGGTCCGCCGAAATATCTGCTTAATATGATAACACTTTACTGCGTATTTACATAAGTAAGTTTAGTGCATACAGCCCATTTTAAAGGAAAGCTACTTTTTGATAGGAATCCAACATCAAATAATTCGACAAAATTTGACTTAAGTTTTTTCACAACAGTATTTTCGAGCATATGCCCTTATATGTCAAATTATTTAATGTTGGATTCCATTCACGGCTAAATTATGAAAGTTTTCATTTTTACTACTTCCAAACGGATTTTTTCGTAGAAAGAAAAAATCCCTTAATATTCCAGTGAATTACAAATTCTCTTACAATTCCCGGTTCATAAAAATATTTCATTATTCAATCACAAAATCAGAACATTTAAAAAAAATGAGCATGCGAAATTTTCCTACTTAGGAATGTGTCATACTTTTAAGATTCTCTATTATGGAGAAGTTAGTTTTCATTGAAAGTGTATAGTACGGTGGCCATTCTGTCATGGCATTCTTCAAAATCGGTCTGTGCAATCTTCTTGCGGACACTAATTCAGTAATTGTTCTTTCTGCAGTTTGGTGCCTGCAGACTTGCCATCCTCGATACTTGTTTCTACTGGTTGAATGTCGCCGACACTTTAAACCGTTTTAAAAATATTTTCATGGGTTAAAAGTCAGTTGTCTGGTTATTTTATCCTCAGGCGTAGAACGTAAAAAACAATACATTAATACTTAAAATTAAATAAAAAATACAAGAAGTGTGAGGTCACAACTCTTCTTCTTGGATGTTCTTTAGCGTCATGGCCACTACCCACACCAGAATACGGTGTTGGAGAACCTAATCCGAACGCTCCCAGAAGAGTTGATCTGACGAAAACATTTGTTCAGCATATTATCAGGCGGCTTATTAAAGAAAATTAGTCCATTCGCAAGCTCTTGTCCTACCACACCATCCTATTCTAGTAGATTTATATTAGAATACTTTTTAATTGAAATTATCCTACAAAAGGTGATTTTCCTACTAACACTATCGTATGAGCTACACATAACACAATTATTCTATAAAACGATAATTATCCTACAGGTTGGTAATGCTGACGACGAACCTTTCGCTTCCGAGTGATCCAAGTCCTGCACCGCGTACTGGTCAGCGGCGACCCGTCGCTAGCGACCTGTTTTTCATCGCCAGGATACGTGGGCCGTCTCATTTAGCTGTCATCGCAGCATGGCGCTAGAGCACGAGGTTCGTGCGGTCACCGCTAGGTCGCAGTGCTAAAAAAAAGCGTAAACACGTCTTGGAAATTTCTTAGAATCTTCTGGACGGATCCGAAAATTTAAAAAAATAAAAAATTCACAGTTCCCTGTCAGGAAGACATGCGGCGAATGACAATTCATCTCTTTCGATTGGTGGACGGAAGGCAGACGCAGGTTACTCGAATACAAGGATTTTGACTTGAATAAACTTGGTCAGTAGAGCCTGTTCTTGGGCTACTAACACCGACTGTAGTCCCGTTTCAGACTTTCCGTACATCATAAGGTCATCCACGTAGAGGAGGTGGGGGAATATATAACTCTTTGATGATTGATACCCAAGTATCAATCATCTCTTAAAACGTATCTTGCGTAAGACTGTTTTGAGTGTGTGTTGTGTGTGTGTGTGTGTGTGTGTGTGTGTGTGTGTGTATGTGTGTGTAGGGGCTATTAGAGCTGCAATAAAGAGAAGCAGATAGAGCGAGTCGTCTTGCAATATCCTTCGGCATCTTATCTTGACACTTCTGAAAGGGTGTCCCTAAACTAAATTGCGTGTATTTTTTAATAAGACCAAAAACTTCTATGCTCTTCACTACCCAACTGTGAGGCTAGGAATTGTATACTTTCTTCACCCTCTTCAAGCGACATTCAAGTTCCCTCCGCCGTCTTCTTGCATTTGTAGGACAAAAATCAACGAACCATTTCCTCCTCGGGATCGCTGCTAAAATTTACTTAGTTTAGAGAAAGTATTGAAATGCTGCAGAAAACGGTGTTTTTGACAGAAGAAATTGTATTGTGGGTCCCTAATATCGAAGAAAAAAAAAAAAAAAAAAAGAAGAAGAAGAAGAAGAAGAAGAAGAAGAAAAAAGATACATCTTGATCCTGTAAGTAGTAAATTACTTCTCCTAACATGTTTAGTCAGAATCCACGTTTTGTGGGCTCTTGTTATTCAAATTAGTACGCTAAAAAAGCGCATACTTTCTTGCGTTGTCTTTTACAATTTTCGAAATTCAAAGTTTAACGGAAATTAGACTGCGCCATTTTTAAGAGCTCTTTGCGCTTTCCAAGAGTGGGAAAATTTAAGAAAAATTTGGAAACCGTTATCAGAAAAAGTACATATTGCCTTTACTTAAATCAAAAATTAAAAATATAATTTTTTATTCTAATTCACTCCATTAGGACTTTATTTTCACGTTCAACGGCAATATTGTATGAAAATTGGTAAATAGGCACAAATCCTCAGCTTAATTATAGTATGGGGTATCCGTTACACATATTGCGAGAAAGTAAGTGCTGTTGTAGCCCACTAGTTACAAATGGCGTACTTCCTTTTAAACTTGTGTTTTGTTTGTGGTCGAATGTGTAGATATTGCCGTTGAACGTGAAAATAAAGTCCTAATGGAGTGAATTAGAATAAAAAATTATATTGTTAAGAGAAACTTCCATCAATACAAAAGGCCAAATTGAAATTATAAATCTTCTATGTTCGTCCAAAATAATGGGTGAAATATTTCCTTGAAAGATGGCCCTTTTTGGTTGTATTTTTCGAAAATTGCGAGAAATTAGCGTTTGCAATGTACAATATTTAGATAGAAATTTTTTCTATAAAGAAATCTGTTGTAAAGTATTGTATTTTTGAGTAATGTCTCGTTCAATTTGTTTAAAAAGAATGAATATGTAGTTTTTGCGTAATTTTTATTAAGTAAAGGCAATATGTATTTTTTCTGATAAACGGTTCCAAATTTTTTCTTTAATTTTCCCACTCTTGGAAAGCGCAAAGAGCTCTTTAAAAATGGCGCAGTCTAATTTCCGTTAAACTTTGAATTTTCGAAAATTGTAAAAGACAACGCAAGAAAGTATGCGCTTTTTTAGCGTACTAATTTCAATAACAAGAACCCACAAAACGTGGATTCTGACTAAACATGTTAGGAGAAGTAATTTACTACTTACAGGATCAAGATGTATCTTTTTTTTTCTTCTTTTTTTTTTCTTTTTCTCGATATTAGGGCCTTAATTATATATCATATTTAACAAAGACAACTATCATCAATGCCGTAGTTTTGTCATGTTAATGTTTTGTTTGCGATTTTCGGAAATAGTTGGCCGAAAATAAAACCTGCACCATTACTTTAGGCGTCTTTTGCTCTATCTGAGGAAATAATTGAAAGAAAAAAATTGGATCCGTTTTTGAGAATTTTTATATAACATGCCTTTATTTCACGCAAAATTACACAAAATACTTGTCTAGAAAAAATAAATTGTACACCGAACTTATTTAAAGATCTAATGATTTAAAAGAGATGCATTAAGGGAAAACAAGCAGTATCATCGATATTGATTGATTTTTTTTGCAATTTTCGAAAATACAGAGTTATCGAAATGTAAATTTGAGTAATTTTTTTACGAGTTCTACGATGCATAAGAAGAGAAAATCCAAAGAAAAAATTTGGAGCAGTTTTTAATAGAATAACAGTTTTAAAATTACCTACGTTTCACGTAAAATTACGAGGAAAACTGTACATTACCTCATTTAAAGAAAAACAAATTCTATTAAGAAAATTCCACGATCTTCAATATTGTAGTTGAACGCAGACGCCGAGAAAAGTTTGAACTTTTGCAATTTTCAAAAATTCAGAGATATAAACAAAATACGAGGCTTGCGTCATTTTAAGCGTCTTTACGCTAGCATACGACAAAGATTAATAAAAAATGTGGAGTTATTTTTTAAGATGTTTAGAAAATGTTCAGGCTTGATGTAGCACTCCCAAAAATCAAAATATTCTTTTTCAAAACTCGCAGGGCCTCGAGTTCATCCAGATCGATCGGGGGATATCAATTTTCGTAGAAAACTGTCTCAACGTAATGCGCTAGCGTTATGCACAGACATGTTTTGCCGTCAATCGATTTTTCGGTATCACGGATCCACAAAGCGTAGATTTTGACTACTCAACGTCTTGGAGGAAGTAATTTACTACATATTGAAAGATTTATGCTGTTTTTCAGTATCAGAGCCCCATAAAACCTGTTTTTCTGTCGAAAAATCGCAGATTTCACCAGCATCTTTACAATACTCTTTTTCTTACTATGCTAGTACATAGAAGGGAAGACAGTAAAATTGTATTCTGCCTGTCAGACTCGCCATTACGTAATACTTATCTTGCGTTAAGAAAAGGAGATTATGCAGAATTCAAATGGGTCTATGTGTGAGTGGAGGAGATTCACAATATTGTGATTTAATGTAAAAAAATTACATAATTTTCCATAATGTATGAATCAAATTCGTCAATAATAGGCACGATATAGTAATTCATTTAATACACAAACTTTATCTCAGCAGAATCATCAAATTATAATTCAAGTGATTATTTTGTTCCTGAAAATGAATATGGATTTTTAAATTTATTGGAAGAAGACTTGGCCTCCTACCCCCGAAAACACCCAAGATTCTCCACTGAACTAAAGCATGTGTGATTCCTCAAGTTTTTCACATTCTATTTCTAAAAATCTGAACAAAATACTTCATATAAGAATGTACTTTGATATTTGAGGAGATTCCCAAACGATATGTCTAATGTCAAATTAAAACTAGTGAATCTACAGAATGGCATAGACTTTCCCGTATTAGTTTTCTATTTCCTTTGGTCTCGGCTAGCTATTCGAACTTGACACACACTATTGCCAGCTGCCATCTATAGCCGCCCACACTACATTTTTTTTTTTGACATTTTCTTAAGTTTTCGGTTTCCTAATAGTAGAAAGAAAACATTATTTTAAGAATATTAAAGAACAGTAAAACCTTCTCCTAAAAGGCAATTCTCTTTGAAAAATTTGGAGCCGTATTAAGAAAATGGTGTATAAGCGCTACTGTAAATGCGAAAATTGAATCTCTTTTTCACAGGAATCTCTTGTGATTTCGAGAAACTTCATTTGAAGTCATTTAAAGCACATTAACTCACAAATACAATAGTGTGTACAAATTACTGGAAATGTGCATATGAATGGTGTGAGAAATCTTTCAAAAAATTACATTTGTGTAACTTTTGTAAAAACAAAAAAATACCGCAAAATGAACCTAACGTTACGCCATTATTTACAGAGTTTTTAGATGATGTGATTGTATATTTTAATACATTCCTCATTGCTATTGTTTTATTAATTGCGTTCAAAATGTCACGATCATGTTGGACGATTTTAGCCTTTTCATAATTTTTTTTTGGGGGGGGGGGAGGGGAGAAGAGATGGAAATCATGAGATACGCTATTATGTTTAGAAAAGAAATATAGAATTCGTTTGGTTTTACATTAAGTTCTAACCACTCATTTTAATAAATTAATTAAGAATTTGATAAAATGACTGATATATTACTCCCACTTAATTTTCAACGGTAATGTAGGCGAAATGTTTCTTTATTGTAGATATATATACAAATACAAAATGATGAAGTATTTTAGTGAACTATCAGAACTTTGTGACTTACCAACCAGTAAGTTATTTCTCAGAAAACTGCTTTCAACGTGCCATGGAAACGCGTGTGCTTTGGGTATGGCTATGAATTTTGTTGTCTGTTTCCGATGCAGCCATATATTCATGAGTGTTCCCCATTAGCGTCATTTGCTATGGTTTAGTCTCGTTTAGCAAAGCATGTTTTATCGCTTTAGGATGATGCTCAAGTTCAGCTGATCTCATGCTCGATGGCAAGCACTTGATAAACAGAGCGGAAACCTGCCTCAATTCAATACAATTAAGAGCAAGTTCTTCGTAACTACATTCAAATCAATCTAATCCGAATAGAAGTGTGTCCGAAGCTACCACTGAGTGTTCATGGAACTGCATCTGCATTCAGGAAAAATCTCAGCTGAATTCAATTCAAGCAATTATGCGGTTCTGTTAAACTAGAATCGTAGGTTCCGAAAAGGTTTCTTTTAGACAAGTAAATTATTCACGGAATTCTTTAGAGAGTGACTTCAAATTATAATATAAAAATAGTATTAATATTTATAAATTTCTTACGGTGTTTATCAATCATTATCGCTTTTATTAATACGCAGTTTCCACCTAAATTACTTCGAATACACATAGTTTTTGCAAATATTATTTCGTACTTTGGCATAAATCTGCAAGAAATGCACAAAATGTATGACTATAATAATTCTCTATTCATTATTCTAAATATCTCACTAAACATTTTCCTCAACGCCGTGAATTCTTCAACCCTGTCAAACGTTTTCATTTTTATAGAACTCTTATATACGGAATACAGATGAAGTATGCTTTTAACCTGTATTCATGGAAGAAAGTTATTGACATTTAGATTGGGAGCGAAACATGACATGATGCAAAATCTGCCTTCAAAAGTGCTGGACGTAGCATGTCTAAGCAAGTCAGCGAAGAACATATTGCAAACTCCACAGAACAGTAGGCAAGCAGGTACACTGCGTTTGTTGATGTCACAGCAATCATCCCGTAGACGCTTTCAACACTTAATCACTTCCGTCACGCACTTATTAATGAGCTTCCTTTCGCCCAAGCCGCTCTATAAAGCGGCGGTCGTAAGGCAGCGTGCCAACAGCGGGCGAATTTCCCCTCGGCGGAGGCCGCCTCTCCTCCAGCCCGACCTGGCCAGCGGGGCAGACACTTCTGAGAGGACGCCACACGCGCTGGAACGCTGGTTCGACTGCTTGTCAGTGATTCCGGGGGCGTCGACGTGTAGCGCATGTCTTCTTCGGAAGGTGGTGATCTTCCCCCGCTGGATGACGAGATCCGGCGCAGATCTCCCGTCGACTAGCTGGCTTTTCCCCAACAAGGTATAACCTACCAGCGGGGAACCGCCCCAACCGGGACAAGATCTAAGCTCCCAACATGTATGGTAGTGTAGTACTTGTTAGAGTGTAAGGGGTGAGGATAGGACAAGGAAGAAGAAGGAACAATCGCACGCGGTCCATGGCCCTTTTTTTAGGATACTGCTCTGGCATTCGCCTGGTATTGATCGGGGAAACCACGGAAACTACCGATCAGAGCAACTGGGCGCAAGAATCCTCCTGCGGACAGTGACTGAATTCGACCTAGTTGACAAGCTAAAGTCCAAAATCCTGCCCCCGTCGGGACTCGAACCTAGGACCTCCCGGTCAGAGGCACTGCAGTGACATCAGTTCATGCCCTTAGGCACCTCATACGATACAGTGAGTTCGAGACGAGGCGGAACGGGGCAGATCGGATGAGTTGGGGTTAGATGGGACGAAGTGAGCCGGGAAGGACAAGGCGCAGCGAACGCGGTAGAGGGAGAGGGTGAAGAGACAAGTCGACGCGCTATGAAAAGCGTCGTGTTGCCTGTGGGGCAAGAGGACGTAGGCCCACGGGACGAGACTGGGAGTTAATTTTGTTTATTCTTTTTTATATCATACGGCCATACCTGAAATGGAGAAATTACTTTGATGAGGAGGTGATTACGAACATCTGATATAAATCAGGCAATGGTGGAAAGAGAAGCAGGCAAAACGGAAGAACACCGAGAAAACCTGCCGTTAACCCGCTTTGCACACCACAAATCCCATACGAGGCGAACGGGATGTGAACTGGAAGGTGAGCACTACGGCTGCTGCCCCTGGGGTCGCTCGCCGGGAGTGAATTGGCGAGGCAGAGCGATGTGGTCGCGCGACGTTCGCCGTCGCAGCCGCCGCCGTCGTCGTCGTCTTCGTCGTCGCCGTCTTCGTCGTCGCCGTCTTCGTCGTCGCCGTCTTCGTCGTCGCCGTCTTCGTCGTCGCCGTCTTCGTCGTCGCCGTCTTCGTCGTCGCCGTCTTCGTCGTCGCCGTCTTCGTCGTCGCCGTCTTCGTCGTCTTCGTCGTCGCCGTCTTCGTCGTCGCCGTCTTCGTCGTCGCCGTCTTCGTCGTCGCCGTCTTCGTCGTCGCCGTCTTCGTCGTCGCCGTCTTCGTCGTCTTCGTCGTCGCCGTCTTCGTCGTCTTCGTCGTCGCCGTCTTCGTCGTCTTCGCCGTCTTCGCCGTCTTCGTCGTCTTCGTCGTCTTCGTCGTCTTCGCCGTCGTCATCGTCTTCGCCGTCGTCATCGTCTTCGCCGTCGTCATCGTCTTCGCCGTCGTCATCGTCTTCGCCGTCGTCATCGTCGCCGCCGTCGTCATCGTCGCCGCCGTCGTCATCGTCGCCGCCGTCGTCATCGTCGCCGCCGTCGTCATCGTCGCCGCCGTCGTCATCGTCGCCGCCGTCGTCATCGTCGCCGCCGTCGTCATCGTCGCCGCCGTCGTCATCGTCGCCGCCGTCGTCATCGTCGCCGCCGTCGTCATCGTCGCCGCCGTCGTCATCGTCGCCGCCGTCGTCATCGTCGCCGCCGTCGTCATCGTCGCCGCCGTCGTCATCGTCGCCGCCGTCGTCATCGTCGCCGCCGTCGTCATCGTCGCCGCCGTCGTCATCGTCGCCGCCGTCGTCATCGTCGCCGCCGTCGTCATCGTCGCCGCCGTCGTCATCGTCGCCGCCGTCGTCATCGTCGCCGCCGTCGTCATCGTCGCCGCCGTCGTCATCGTCGCCGCCGTCGTCATCGTCGCCGCCGTCGTCATCGTCGCCGGCCGTCGTCATCGTCGCCGCCGTCGTCATCGTCGCCGCCGTCGTCATCGTCGCCGCCGTCGTCATCGTCGCCGCCGTCGTCATCGTCGCCGCCGTCGTCATCGTCGCCGCCGTCGTCATCGTCGCCGCCGTCGTCATCGTCGCCGCCGTCGTCATCGTCGCCGCCGTCGTCATCGTCGCCGCCGTCGTCATCGTCGCCGCCGTCGTCGTCGTCGCCGCCGTCGTCGTCGTCGCCGCCGTCGTCATCGTCGCCGCCGTCGTCGTCGTCGCCGCCGTCGTCGTCGCCGCCGTCGTCATCGTCGCCGCCGTCGTCATCGTCGCCGCCGTCGTCATCGTCGCCGCCGTCGTCATCGTCGCCGCCGTCGTCATCGTCGCCGCCGTCGTCATCGCGCCGCCGTCGTCATCGTCGCCGCCGTCGTCATCGTCGCCGCCGTCGTCATCGTCGCCGCCGTCGTCATCGTCGCCGCCGTCGTCATCGTCGCCGCCGTCGTCATCGTCGCCGCCGTCGTCATCGTCGCCACCGTCGTCATCGTCGCCGCCGTCGTCATCGTCGCCGCCGTCGTCATCGTCGCCGCCGTCGTCATCGTCGCCGCCGTCGTCATCGTCGCCGCCGTCGTCATCGTCGCCGCCGTCGTCATCGTCGCCGCCGTCGTCATCGTCGCCGCCGTCGTCATCGTCGCCGCCGTCGTCATCGTCGTCATCGTCGCCGCCGTCGTCATCGTCGCCGCCGTCGTCGTCGTCGTCGCCGTCGTCGTCGTCACGGCGGAGCCCTGGCGCGGGCATGTCCCTGACGCTCTCATAGCAACAACTTTGGGATAGGCTCTCCGCCTGGTGGGCTGCCGCCAGCCGCCCCTCAGGACGCTGCGGAGGGGCCCAAGAGAGGGTAGAGGTCGCCGGGATGGGGCGCCGCGGGAGAGATAGCGCAGAGGGGGAGCCAAAAACTACGTAAAAACAAACTCGAACTACTATCGAAAAAAAACAACAACAAAAAACACTGTACTGATGAACACACTGATTGATGTATCCGGGCACGTCATCTACTATGGCCCTTGGTATAGTTAAGTGTAGTGAATATATTATCACCTGACGTGGCGGTATTCCACCCCTCTCTAGATGGCGAGATTCGGAGTCGTTCTACATTTCGGCTTGAGGGGATTTCCCCATCCAAGTATATTCTCTGAGCAGGGCACCGCCCCCAGCCGAGACGAGCTCTAAGTTCTCGACTGGTCTCCCGGCATTCCTGACAGTAGTGTAGTGCTCGTAACTGTGAGTAAAAGGCGAGGAGAGGACAAGGAAGAGGAATGAATGATCGAGCACGGTCCGTGGCCCGTTTGTAAGGAAACTACTCCAGCATTCGCCTGATATTGATAAGAGGAAACGTGGAAAACCACCGATCATAACAGCGGACCTTTTTTGACAATTTTTTTAAATAACCGAAACGTCGGGAGCTATTTCAATTATTGTACTTTTAAGTGTACGAGTTTAGGAAATCAAGATCCTTTCCATTGAAAATAATAAATTATACTCTCAATTGACATGTTATAATGTGACGTATTTAATACAAATTGTTCATTTCTTTTTTTAGTAGAGGAAATGGGAATTAATGAAGCTAAATTTGTTGCAATAACTGTCACTCGACTTCTTAAAAAGACTGTCATGGGCCAGGAATCGATTAAAGTATCCCGCCACCCTGGACCAATTTGTACAACTCTTACTTTTCAACTTCGCGGCAATTGCTCTGCGATGCAGTGCCCGCGAATTCTAAAAAGACAGTTCCCTAGCCCGCAACATTGACACGTCTCCTTTAAAACAATGTACAATAAATACTCAGAATATCATAGCCTTAAAAACTGATTCCATCGAGAACATTTTCATTCTCATTCCACTGTCCGCTAGGGCTCTCTGGGCGTGTGGGTGCGTATTTGCTTACGCGAGCGCGCGCGCAAAAACAGCGGCCACGTGCGCGGGGTGCGAGAGCGCGGAACACGTGGCGCGGCCGGCCGAGCCCGGGGGCAGGAGGGCGGGGGGGGGGGAGCGGAGCGTGGGGCGCCGGCGAGCAGGGGCGAGGTGCGAGGGAGCGTACTCACCGCACAGGGCACGGGATGGGGGAAGGGGGAAGGGGAAAGGTGGGGCGCAGGGGACAGGAGCCAGGAGGAAAGCCGAGGGGCAAGTGGCACAATGCAAAGTGCACCGGGCGCGAGAGCAGGGGACCTCGATGACGCAACTGAGGCAAAGTTGAGGGACCGTGGCGGCCGAGGGAGGTTCAGGTCGAAAATGAAAGGGGAAACGCGACAGCGATGGTTTGAGGCAGGGGAAAGGGGAGAGTTCACAAGCCATACGCGAGGACTGAGACGGCAGGAGGAGGCGCGGACCGACAGAAGTGCAGTTCAGTAAACCCAGGCGGAGGGGCGGAAGTGACGGCTTAACCCTAGAGACTTATTAGGTGTTACAAATTGACTATTTATTCATTAAACGAGTTCAACTTCGAGACGCGACTGTTCTCTTTGGAGAGACCTACATCGTCGCGGCCAGCATGCTTGCTCTCCATTGTTAAGTACCAAAATTCTCATCTCGGTCACTTCCTATGCATTTTGGAACTATGAATATTTCTAGGGGTTTTCTCATTCCCCGATTGCTTCATCACCATGCATAACATTGACATTCATTCACCATCTCAGTGGTCACTCACATTCACGAGCAGGAATCATAATGAAATTCTTCTAAAATTCACATCTGAGTTTTCTTAGTAATCGTAAATCACGAAATATCGTACTATTTTATTTCACTTTTAACTGCCCACTTGTGTTTCTCTCTTAATTTCTATTCAACTTACAATTTATCGTGTCAAATTCACCTGTTCATACTATGCCTTTCTGATTAGAACAGCAGAGGTTGGAGGACAATACAAAACCAACTTTTCGATTGTTAGAAAATATTCGTTAATTTGATTTATTTAAACGTAATTCAAAATACATTTGACGTTTATACTGTCACAATGACGAAAGTAAAATATAGACAAAACTGTCACTACTGAAACGGAACGAGATAACTTTCTTTTGGCTCACAGTCGGATGTTTCACAACATTGAAACGGAAACACCACAACGGATTACAAATCTAAGAATTACAGGCTTTTTGAAATTTCTAACATGTCTTGTAGTTTGCACGCTTTAATCGTTCAAGTGCAACGTTAAATGTTCACACCTGTACCGCCTGGTTGTTAATTTTAAATACCTCTGGCATTCGTTTACTCCTCATTTTACAGGGATTCACAGAAAAATGCTCGTAACAAGTGCAAAATATCGAAATCCCAATGTTGGTAACCTTTTTATGATAAGGTCACCAGAAAAGCTACAGGACTTTCTTCGCCAGTCTCTTCGACTTTCATAGTGCATGAATTTTGAATGACTACAATAACCAGTACCGGTATCCGTTTGAAGAGAATTGGAAGTAGAATGTCGGCAGGAAGAATTCGTGGCCATCGCAGGCTTGTAGAGACGGGCAGCAAGACGCAAGCTGGACTGTGATACGGCGATGAAGCTATCCTGCTCTGTCCCGCGAATTAATGTGGGAGTGATCCAGTAAGTAGTGTTTGGAGGCTCGAGAACTACGACCACTAATCCCGTAAGTGTAGTACGCTATAATCAAGGCGTTGGCATTATTCCTCCTCCAAGTAGAACGTGAGATCAGGTGCAAAGCTATACGTCGGCTGACAGTTTTTCCCGGCTCCAAGTACATTTCCCAACGGTATAAGCCCCAGATGGAACAAGATCTTAGCTTCCGTCATGTGCGGTAGTGTAGTACATGCAAGCGTAAATCTGTTTATGAGTAAATTTGTTGGGGTGCTTCACCGACGTTCGCCTGATATTGATAAAAAAACAGGGGAAAATGCCGATCAGAGCAGTCGGCCGCTAGAATTCTTCTCTAGCCAGCGAGTGAATTCGACCTAGCTCGTGTCGAACCCGCCCCCCCTTTTCTGTCGCGCCTCCAACCAGCAGAGTTCCCGGGGAGGGACGGCGCAGGGTCAACGGCAGCGCTGCCTGTGAGCCATCGCAGCCGGTCCGTGCGTGGCGACGCAGGGCCAAGCTCGCGTGAGGGCGCGTACGCCGCCGCCGCCAGCGTACACCCATCTCTTCGCCTTCGCCCCGCGTTCCCGCCGCCGCGCCGCGCCGCGCCGTTGGACACCCACCGCTCTCGCTCTCGCTTCTGACGCCCCCGGCCCCTCCCCGCCCCGCCCCGCCCCCGCCGCCGGATGCGCCGAAACGGTCTGCTGCGTGTGTAAGGGGGAATTCCCCTCGCCCCTCGCCCGCGAGACGCTTTCCGTTGCTCTGCTCGAAATGCAAGTGCACGTGCATGTTGTCCCTCCGCCAGATTCTTCTTCCAAGGTGTCCCAAGCGGGGCATGGATACACAGAGGTGTATGTGTGAGACAACAGCGACTGAGTGGTGAATGAGAGAGTGAACGAAACGGGAAGAAAATATTATGAAAGATGTCACAAAAATCATATTTGCGTAACCAAAAACCAACCAATATTATTACTATTATTATTATTATTATTATTATTAATAATAATAATAATAATAAGAAGAAGAAGAAGAAGAAGAAGTCAGAAACAAGTAATCTGAGTATGTGTTACTGAGCCGTTCGTCTGAGCGAAGACAAAGAAACAACTGCTACAAACTTGATATTCAGCAAACATCCACAATACTATTGTCTTGCGCGGGATAATACCGTTCATTCATTAAAATCATAATAATTCAAAGACTACTCAACCTTATTTCAATCTCCATCCCAAAAAGATCCGATATACAAATATAGTCCATATATACCTACACATTCGCGACAAAAATCGCAGTAATAATGGAGTTGAGCGTCGAACGCGGTCCACAAAGGACGCGGGGCGGCGCACAGCGCAGACAACTGAGCGCCTGCAGCGGGGGTGGTGGGGACGGGGAAGGGGGAGGGGCAGTCTCCCGACGGCGGCGGCGACGCGAGCGCCAGCGGTTCCCAGCCAGGATTCGGTTGCGCCGTCCGCCACCGGCGGCGATCGCTCGATACCCGCCCGCCTTGGCACCTTCGGGCGGAAAATGCAAGGCGGCGCAGGCGGCGAGGCGCGGCTTTCCTTCGCGTGGTAGCAGCCATGGTGCCGTGCGGCCCGGCGCGGCGCGGCGCGGCGCAAGCGCGGCCGGTGGGGCGTGCGGGTAGGGAGTGGCGGCAGCGGCGGCGGCGGCGGCGGGAGGCTCTGAGCGGAGGCGTGTCGCGGGCGCCGCCTCCACCGCCGCCTTCGTCTCCTCCTCCTCCTCTGCCGCCCGCCGCCGCTGCCCGCCGCTCCCGGCGCCCGCGCCGCGCCGCGCCATGCCACGCCACGCCGCCTAACGGGAGGCCCGCCGTCTGACCTTGGCCGAAATGAGTGGAACGGACGCACTCTTTCCCGCATTCTGCCAAGATAACTCGCACGAACGCCTGGCCGATGAAAAGTTTCCAAACGGATACAACACGAAATTCACTTGGAAATATCCACTATGAGACTGAATGAAAAACAACGAATGAGAGGCAAGGCGTTTTCCCACTTTCCCTTTCCGTTCTCTTTCGTTGGTATTCGTTACTTTCTTTCCTTACAGGGAAAAAAAAATTTCTTCCACGACTGGCTTCGGTGAACAAAAAACATCATTAACCCTTAACTGGTATCATGGATTTTGGTTACGTAAACGGTATTGTCGGGTCAGCGGAGACCCAGAAATTAATTTTGTAATTTGGCATATTAATTCTTACTTGATGAAACTAGAAATTGATATACATCTTAAAACAACTTCCCTCAAGGATTATAACTGAAAGACTTCTTCAATTAAATTCATTTGTTTGTCTAAAGTATCATATTTCTGAATTCGTATCTATTTACATGGGTTAGATGAGATCAATTTGAAAAGGGATTCAATTTTCAAAATACTAGAAATGTTTCATTGGTATGGATCAAAAGGAAGAGCTAACACTAGTATAAACATAATAGGGAGAGAAAAACACAAGAATGCTACTTAATTCATACAATTTTCAAGCATGCAAAAGTAGTATACAGCAAATGTTTAATTTTTTGTCTGTTTATAATTAGCCAAATTATTATGCAGTTATGGACTGGATGTAATTTATTCAGACTCTATGCACTCATTACAATACACTTTTACTAAACTGTGGGTTTTGCAAACAATTTTACTGCACTGACAGAAGACTTATATTTATTGTCCTTGATGACGGACAAAGAGAGCAGTGCTTCCGTTTCTTCGGCTCGTCACCCTCATCATTTTCACTGCCTGAATCATGATCACTGTCTATTGTTGAAGCGTCACTGAGATCACTATCTACATCTGCAAGCCACTGTTCAATTTGTACAGAATGTTCTTCATATTACATTGTTGAGAAAACAGACTTTGATTTTCACACTATAACACTATAATTAAAAAAAAGACTAACGTCAACGGTATCGTCGGGTCTCCACTGACCCGGAACACACACTGCGAGGACAAATCAACTTCCTTTCATGAGTTCTAAAACACCACTGCCCATAGGTAGAGAGTGTAGGGATTAGGTGGCAGCACAGGCAAATTGCGGCAAAACTGCAAGGTTTTAAACAAAAAAAGAAATTCTTCAGGGTCAAATGTGACCCGACGATACCAGTTAAGGGTTAATGATTGATTCATTTATACCTTTTCAGAATCAGTCTTTAGTTAAAAAAAACTGGAACTGAAACCAAATGCATTGTCAAAAACGACAGTGCCAAGAGGTTCAATAGAATACAACAAAAAAATAGTGTGCTTTTTGTTGGATTCGAGAATTAAGAAAATAACGAACACTGAAGACAATGGTAATTTTTAAATCTTTTTTGCTATTGTTCCCTTCAAATGCTCATTTGTATTTTTAGTTCTTAAATAATCACTACTAGTACTTATACGATAATGCTTATGGACAAAATATTCTCGCAATTGGCAGTTTTGGGAGAAATCTCTTAAAACTAGTCTTCAAATTAAATGGGATGGAACTGTGTCGTTAGAAAAAACATTCGTAAAAATCAGTATGTTAATATTCAGAACCCTTCGTTAATAATGTGTAACGGATGGTTATACCTGAAAAATTGGGAAATGATCAATACTCACATTTCCACTCCCATATACCAGAAAATAAAGGAACACATTGCCTTTCTGTAAATTTATGCCATGTTCTGATAATTGTATTTTGATAGCAAACGTTTCCAAACAAAGACAAAGAAATACAAGAGAAAAAAGGAGCCCCGAAGCGCAGACGGTATAAAGAGCTGCACGAAACGGAGACGTCTACTTCTACGTCCACGTCCACGCTTCCGCTGCGTTCCCCTCCACGAATCTCGAAACAAACAGCGCATCGAATGCCTCGGAGCGTGGCTGGCAGAGGGGCTAGCAGCGGGGCTGGGGGAGCGGGGGCTGGGAAAGCGGTGCTGGGAGAGCGGGGCTGGGGGAGCGGGGCTGGGGGAGCGGGGCTGGGGGAGCGGGCTGGGGGAGCGGGGCTGGGGGAGCGGGGCTGGGGGAGCGGGGCTGGGGGAGCGGGGCTGGGGGAGCGGGGCTGGGGGAGCGGGGCTGGGGGAGCGGGGCTGGGGGAGCGGGGCTGGGGAGCGGGGCTGGGGGAGCGGGGCTGGGGGAGCGGGGCTGGGGGAGCGGGGCTGGGGGAGCGGGGCTGGGGGAGCGGGGCTGGGGGGAGCGGGGCTGGGGGAACGGGGCTGGGGGAGCGGGCTGGGGGAGCGGGGCTGGGGGAGCGGGGCTGGGGGAGCGGGGCTGGGGGAGCGGGGCTGGGGGAGCGGGGCTGGGGGAGCGGGGCTGGGGGAGCGGGGCTGGGGGAGCGGGGCTGGGGGGAGCGGGGCTGGGGAGCGGGGCTGGGGGAGCGGGGCTGGGGGAGCGGGGCTGGGGGAGCGGGGCTGGGGGAACGGGGCTGGGGGAACGGGGCTGGGGGAGCGGGGCTGGGGGAGCGGGGCTGGGGGAGCGGGGCTGGGGGAGCGGGGCTGGGGGAGCGGGGCTGGGGGAGCGGGGCTGGGGGAGCGGGGCTGGGGGAGCGGGGCTGGGGGAGCGGGGCTGGGGGAGCGGGGCTGGGGGAGCGGGGCTGGGGGAGCGGGGCTGGGGGAGCGGGGGCTGGGGGAGCGGGGCTGGGGGAGCGGGACTGGGGGAGCGGGACTGGGGGAGCGGGACTGGGGGAGGCGGGACTGGGGGAGCGGGACTGGGGGAGCGGGACTGGGGGAGCGGGACTGGGGGAGCGGGACTGGGGGAGCGAGGCTGGGGGAGCGGGTTTGGGGGAGCGGGGCTGAGGGACTGGGGCCGGAGCCGGGACCGGGACCGTCGAAGCACGGTTGGCTCGCACGGGACAATCGGGCAAGAACCTGGGTACGGGGCGAGTGAGCTTGCGCACCGGCGGAGGCGACAGCATCGCGGGAGCGGCTGCATACGCGCGGCGCGGCACCCGCGTCTGGTTACTAAAGGGCCGCCGCGGCGCGCAGAGCCATTCCGCTCGCCCCGCTCGCCGCGCCCGCACCCGCGCCGCCCAGGCCGTCCCGGCCGGTTCCATACCGTCTCGCTCTGCCCCGCCCCGCCCCCCCCGCCACACCACGCGTCGACGGTGATCCAAGGGGCCGGTCCAGTCGACCCATCGCCATTCTCACAGCACAAGATTGGCAAACTGTAGAAGGTGTTCTTCCAGTTCTCAGAAGCAGTTAATTGCTGACCATGCGAAGCGAATATATTCTGATGTTAAATCAATACTGTAAACGTTGAGTGGTAGGAAGCCAGTAATCAAAGAGCGAATGATTTTACTAATAATAAATATTCTCGCTATTACATGCAAACATATCAAACGTCCTGTTTTTCCTATTACACTTTGCTTCTTAGCCAAATGCGTATTACTGGCTGAAAATTTCTCATTACTATAACAAGGAGATAAACTGGTGATAGCATTGTGTATAGAATATAACCCGTATGATTATGAACGTTTATGTTTTATTCTCGTTTATGTGTATCAATGTTAAACAATTTAAAATAAATACCTTAAAGTGTGTGTAGCCAAAAAACAAGTATATGAATATAATACTATTATTTGAAGAATACTTTATACATTATACGTGCTGAAATACCCTGCGTTGCCCGTGTATTTTATTAATCACAATCATGTGACACCATAGACAAGAAAGCGAAAGAATTCTATGGATAGTCTTTGTATATTCCCGCACTATCCCGCCCTGCTCTACCCTCTCATGGTTTGCTGCGATCATCGTTATTGTAGGAGTTGTAAACGTCACCCATTGTTACATACTCCCGGAAAACGGCAAACTGTCCCGTAACAGTGAGCCTATTTGCGCTATTGGAATGAATTAAAATGCATTTCGTAAGAAACTAGTGACCTGCAGCAACAAAAATGCTGCTAAACAAAACCACACAAAATGGTTTTCCAAAAAATAGCAAGCATACTGATCAAGAACAGCGAATGAAAAATACTCTCGAATAACACCGCAATAATTTTTAATCATAATATTTTTTAAACAAAAACAGTCCTTACAAATACTGAAATAACAAGAGTACAGAATATACACATTGCAACAGTTCTTTACATAGCAACAATAAAAAAACTGTGGTATTCCATAACGCAACACTTAAATAGCAAATATTTCATGTTGGGCGGGATCTTTCTTGGAGCCTTGCTGTCGCTTGACGTCAGCCGTGTCGCAAGCGGAGACGCACCGAATATAAAAGTTCTTT
The DNA here is from genome assembly GCA_031308135.1 of Acheta domesticus. Lineage (NCBI taxonomy): Eukaryota > Metazoa > Arthropoda > Insecta > Orthoptera > Gryllidae > Acheta > Acheta domesticus. The sequence continues at coordinate 125,813,931 of JAHLJT010008446.1, read as the reverse complement.
GGGTATGAGCAGAATGAAAACAGAATAAGATAATCAAACATTTGAATTTTCCAGTCAAAATCTTAAGTGTTTCATTGTGTTCGGGTTTTCCACAAATTACTCGGTACGTAACGAAACCATAGTGGCCGGAGGCTGCGTAGTTTTCTTTAAATTTCAGTGCGCGTTGGAAATTAGAAATATAGATTTTATGGGCCTTCAGAAATGATTAATTCACTTCGGAGGATTCCCAAATATTTTCGAAAAAACAAACTCTTAATGTGCACTCTTAAATTTTGCTGTAAGGGATTGAAAAGTGGGATAGGGGTAATTTTTACCCGATCTACTGCAGAGAGCTACTTCCCTATTTCTTTGAAGGTCACGCTTAAAATAGTTCATTAAGATCGGAATAAAATTGTAGATTTTAAATGAAAAAAAAATATTTTTTAAAGATTTTATCTTTTAAAAGATTTCTTTAAAAGAAAAAATAGTTTTAAAAAGTAGCCAAAGTTGTGCCCGACAAACCACTATCTTTCAGTAAATCCGCATCGAAATCGGTTCAGCCGTTCCAGAGATCAACAGTTATTTTAAAATCACATACAGACGCACTAATTTTATTTATCCAGGGTGTCCGGGGAGGAAACGTCAAAAATTGAAAAAAATAAGCTCTTAGGACAATTTTAAGCATATTTTGTCGTACTATGATATATGAATGGCTAAGCCGCAATAAGCACTCAAAACTTGGTTTGAAAAAATGCTTTCTAGGCAAAAGTTTGCATTGAAGAAGCATAGAAACACTCCAGAATCATGTAAATTGTTTATTATTTACAAAGGATATCAATATATGTTCATAAAGAAAAATTAACCGGGAAATAAACTAGTGGTGCTACAACAGCACATACTTTCCCGCGTCATTGGAAACAGTTACGTCATATTGAAATATTGCACTTTCTGCGCTACTAACATCTTAGCTATTATTTGAAAACGTCCAATTCAACCAAGAAGCGAGCAACTCACTGTTTCCATCGCAGTGTTGTCCAAAATATGTGAATTCGCTTGGCTAATAATGTTAATACAATAAATAGAATATATGCAACTGACATCGAAATAATTACGAAAATTCTGGCTGTTCACTCGTGAATTGCCTTTCGTCGTAAGATAACAGTTCCGATACCGTTTCGTTTTTCTTTTATTAAACACGCAGTAAATTTCTTTAAGGATTAGATGACATTAAATGGTATATAACTAGAACCCCGAACTTCATGCACTACAAAAATTAAAATTATGCATCAACCATGTACTTAAAATTGGCAATATATGTACGTAAAATAGCCAATATATAAGCTTAAAACTAAGAATATGCATTAAACAAAAAGTTAGCAACAGTTAATCGTTTTTATAGGTAATCATTTTACCCTAGTACAAAACGCGTATGATAAAATAGTTATATTCATATTAAGTGTGGAAAGTCACAACAATAGTTTGTTTGGTGGTCGAGATTGAGACTCTTTGCCGAGACCGAGGTCGAGGCCGCGAAAGAAACGGAAACTTCACACATGAAATATGAAAAACACTTTTTCTACAACTGCATAAAAATATAACACAAAAGTTTTGTAAACTTGTATTGGAAAAAGAAACCTGATGCCACGGAAAATACAGAAATGTATTTCATAGGGCCATGATTAGAAAAGAGTATTCTAAAACTATGCAAAAAATACTCTACTCATTACAATTGCGTAAATTGGGTGCTTTTCGATTTCTCGGTTATTTTTTCTTTCTGAATATATATATTTTCTTTTGTAAATAATAAACTATTTACGTGATTCTGGAGTGTTTCTATGCTTCTTCAAAGCCAAATTTCGCCTAGACAGCATTTTTTCAACCCAACTTTTGAGTGCTTATTGCGCCTCAGACATTCAGAATACCCTAGAATTTATACGACAAAATGTGCTTAAAATTGTCCTAAGAGCTTATTTTTCAATTTTCGACGTTTCCTCCCCAACACTGTATAGGTAGGAGAAGATAGACAAAATAAAATTACGTACCTGAATTTGAAAATGCATTTTCATAAATATTTGGGTCCGTCTTATCCACAACAATAGACGGCAGTCACGAATTATATTGAGTTATACGAGAAACAAAGCGTCTTTTTATTTTCTAATACCATAATGTAGCAGCGAGGTGTGTGTGTGTGTGAATGTGTGTGTGTGTGTGTGTGTGTGTGTGTGTGTGTGTGTGTGTGTGTGAGTGTGAGTGAGAGTGAGGGAGGGAGAGAGTGACAGTGAGTGGAGGTCGGAATGTGTTAATGTGTGTGAATAAGTTTCCTTTGCATGTGTGTTTCTGTGTGTATTTGTAAGTCTCTACATTATCAAGAAAACGGTAAACCATTGATTAAAATGTTGACTTTGTTTTTCTTCGATTCTAAAATTAAATTAGATCAAAAACGGGAACATGGGGAAGAGACTATGATGTCACTTTTTAACCGACCTCGAAAGAATACATGTATCGTCGAGTATATATTTTTTGTTGATCGGCCACAACTTTAGCAAAGGCCCAATTTAAATTATTCTTCCTTTGTCTTCAAGAGACCAAGGGTACCAGACGATATTTTTTTAGATGATGGGGTCCAAAACTACCATCAATAATGAAGTGGTGCATCACTTTAACCGTGCAAGCTACATTAATGCCTAAACAGTTCGCAGAATTTGTCCCAAAATGGATAATCCTCAATATGCCAACAAATTCAAAATGGATCTTCTAATTTTGGGAAATTAATATGAATCGCATGCTGCATTTCCAAATTTTGTCGAAAACGGCTACAGCTACAGATTTTTCCTTACTCTTGTCTAATCAATATTAGAACTTTAAATTACATTATGTACATTTATTTTAAAATATTTTCATTTTCGCGTAGTTTCGAATCAAAACATGTGAATTTTCCAATAATATGTTCTTAAAAAAGGCTTCATATTTTTTTAAAACTTTTGATACGAATAGAAAACAATGCACTGAAACATGTCATAAGTGCTTCGCATCTTTGAAGTTTCAAAAATTACTCAGTGTTACACAAGCGCTCTTTGTTCCCGAATTTAATGATGTTGCAGGGATGGAAACGCACATTTATTTTTGTCCCACAAAACTACTGAAGTTAAAAATAAAAAATAAAATGTAAAACCGACTCGAAATTATAAAAACGCACTTAAAAATAACAAATATCAGACAAATTGTCTTCCGATTCAGCAATGAAATGGCTTTTTTTTAAAATAAACCCGTTGATTGTCGTTGTACACTTGTTCTCCAGTAAATATTCGGGAGCAAGAAAACCAAGTTTGAACTAAAGTGCGAGAAAAAGAGTTCAGGGACGGAGAGTAGAAGAGTAGAAGTAGACTGTCCCCGACACGAGTTTAAAATATTTTCATTCATTTATTTATGTATTGTTTTGTTTCCACACCTTCTGGATGACGAATAATGCTACATACGTCTCAAGAAAATAAGAACAGTTTAAATTACTATGAAAACTACATTCACGAAATGACACGAACTCAAAACTACGCAATGACATATGAATCTTTAATGCTAAATACCACACATGTTAAAACGACGCGGTAAAAATTAAAATACACGAGCAGACTTCTTAATATCGATACGAGACGCCATATCTCCTCTCCGGCCGAAGCTGCAGCGGATCCCTCCGAGTGGGTGTCCCCGCTTCCTTCCTCCGCGCGCACCCACCCCGCGCCCCCGAGCGCCCGCCATCCGCCCACCGCCGTCCCCGTCGCTGCGGCCGGGGGCCTGGCCGGCTGCAAATGAGCGCGGCGCGGCGTCAGGTTCTACCCCGGCACCCCGTCCCCGCAGTCCCCCCCCCCGCCCTCGCCGCGCCCGCGCTCCCATCCTCTCCGCCTCAGACGCCGCACCGCGCCGCGCCGCGCCGCAAATGGTGCATGCGATCTCCCGGCGCACTTGGAACATCGTTCAAGGTTTACAGGTCACGAGCACGCACCACTCGCCCTTCCGTGTAGGCCTCTGGGGTCTCCGGGCCTCGACGCGCGCCTATTGTTTCGTTTGCGGCGCCTCCCTTCTGGCACAGGTCGCGGCGGGCTTTCGGCGATGCGTCGGCGATGGATCGACGATGGTGATGGTGATATCGTGACTATTTAATGACTCCGAAAATAAGTCATCCATCACTCTTTACTGCAATTAACACATAATGACACTCACAAATTCCGGTCGACGTGATTAACTGCGATTATCAATAATACTACAGCTTACTTCAGATCTAGAAGATTTCGGAAGAGGAAATTAAAGAGAAAGTAGAGGAGAGTGACATGCCTCTCAAGAATCTTCGCCTCTGATGCGTGTACCCCGGGATCCAAGCCGTAGAATGAGCTTTCTGTTTCGAGTGCCAACTTTGAGTCGTGAGAATTGCAAGAATTAAATTTCACTGAAACAACTCAGGCCGAAACCGCGGCGACAAACAGCGCTTACGACTAGACGAACGCCCCCGCTGGATGGCTTCTCGGCTCAGGTCTACCGCTGGCCAACATTACTGACACTACGTATCAAATGTAAGGTAAACGTCAGGACTGACAGTAACTGTGCGTCTAATCGAACAATAATGACTGGCTTGTACGTAACAGCTTGGACGATGGACACACGCCCACTAATTTAGCACTTGCCTCACACGGAGGTTCGTAAAAGAATAAGAACGACTTTCGGGCCCGTTTCTGACGAAGCTGGAAAGTGGCAAGTCATTTTTCAGTAATATACAAGAAATTTGTCAAACGATGAGATCAGCTGTTGCATCAGAGGCATTTAGTATTTGGAGAGTACAGGGAACATTTATTATAAATACATCGCTACGTAAAGAACGTCCTTCTCGCAACACTTTGAGATCTCTGTACTGTACTACGTACATCAGAGAACGTTTCAGACCGCAGTTTCGTTCCAAAAGCGAAAACAAACATATTTATTCTTATAACGTATTCTGGGACGTGACAAGACTGACTGAATTACGATACAGTTCGACATCATGTATGATCGAAAGCCATCTAAATAAGTTTATTAGTAGCCTCTCCTGATGACGCATGAGGCCACGGCCATATTCTCACAATTCATCCTTTCTCAGTCCGGAATGAAGATAGCACTAAATGTCAATTACGATCTCATACCATTCAACGATCGCCATCGCATATTTTTCTCTTGATACTACACGCTACTTACTTGCATAAGAAATCACGTGCAAACAGAAAACCAGAGCCGCAGATGGGTCCAATACAATTGTTACACCGCGGCCAGCGCCGATCCCGTCTCCGCGATCTCCTCCCAAGGAAGAACTAGGCGCGCGGCGAGTCGCCCTTCAGCCCGCCCACCTGCCTGGATGGGGGCACCCCGCGTAGCAGTGCCTCGCCTCGTCCCGCCACGCCCCGCACCAGCGCCGGGGCCGGGGCCAGGGCCCAGCACACCGCCTCCACGCGCACTCGCCGGTGCCGCGGGCACCGCTGCGTCCACTCCCATCGGGGAGACTCATCTCGAAGACTTCGCCAGTGACAGGTAACCAAGCAACGTATGGGGGCCGACTCCGGCAGACCTGCACCCACTAAGCGTCTGTGCTATTCAACAGTTACATGCTTACCAAAAACAGTCTTGTCTCCGCTTTAGTAACAAATTTCCTTGAGGAGGTAATATTTATAATTTATTTTTCATTGCCTCTGTACCTACATGGCCCAGTTTATTATTTATCTGTCGCATTACACATACTTCCTTTCCCTTAACACTTGTTCGGTTCTAAATTTCTAGAGATGCAGAGACCGGTTCATACTAACCTTAATAAAAAATGTTCGAGTGTCAATAACGAGATTTCCAAAGCGGATATGCTCTCTGTGCAATATACGTTTGGCTCGGATGTCCCCAAAATATAGTAAAACCCGAAAAACAAAAACAATATTTATAACCTAAACATATGTGCCACTTACTCATTTGTACGATATTTTGGATTCCAAGACACATCACGCGGACGAGTACTCGAATATATAACTTCGAATACATATATACGGGGAACTTCGTAACAAGCAAACTACTTTACCTCGTTCGAGCCTCAAACGCTGCAATGACGTCTAAAGCATTCTATGTCAGTATGAAATGTCAACTGAACTTTGCTGGTCACTATACGATAAACAGTGAAAATGTTTAATCCCCACTTGCTATCATTCAATTCGGTACGTATTTTACAAAACGGCAACAGTTAATTTGCTTTCAAAATTAAAATGAATGTAGCTGAACTTCTCTAGTCTAGTAAACGGTCAAACTTTCATTTATCACAGATGAAAAAATTAGTTTCCACTGCAAGGACATTACAATTAACTTGTCACAAGATGGCCGTAGAAAACAACCAATTTAATGAGTTCGATAATGCAAAGAAATCTCTTAGTTAAAAAAGCCAACCTTAAGAAAAATCTCCATCTCTGAAAACATCCCCCTCTTGCAGTTGTACAGCATTAATATTGATGTCACCTTTTTAGCACACATTCAAGAGATTCAACAATTGTGTTACATTCAATTTTTAATAAATTTTAGTAATTTGTTTTGTATGTGACCCTACAATGTCGCCAAACCATTTCGTTATTCTATTAAAAGTGAAACGGTAAAAAAATTCTATTGTACAAATAAAACGTATTATGTAGACTACTGACAATGCAATATGCTAGCGACAATTGCCTTGTAATTCGTAAATAACAGTTCTTTTATAATTAATAATGACAAAATCTATACTTTCACAGAATGCATCGCAAGAAACGGAACCTATGAAACACGCGATACAAAGTACAATCAGTTGGTAGAGAACACAAAAGAAAGTTGTTTTTTTTAATCTTAACAAATTTAATCTCAAAAAAATTCCGAAAAATACATTTCCAGCAGTAACTTGTATTCTATATCATCTGCGGCTCAAAGAATACCAGGGTGATTAAAGCTAACCATTTAATCTGCAGAAATCACATAGCAGAAATAAAATCAATGAGCGTGAAAAGGGCGAGAAGTAAAATGTCAAACTCCCAACGTCAACAGTTCGGCATAGGGATGGCTATGGCTACATATCTATTACAGAGATATTCCCTGGGACTCAGGGTATTATAGTTTCATTGGAGCATTTGCAATCAAAGGGAGGGAGTGTTGCTCCTATAAATGACATGTACTTAATTTTGCGGCAAACGTGGAAGACAATGGCAGTGTATATTCACATCGCCTAGATTCATCAGTAACCAATGTCTCAGTATAAAATGACTCAGTCAGGAGATTCTGGTACTTGACCCACTTTTCCTTGATAGTAAATTAAAATAAATTCGTAACGTTATTTCTTGAAAACAAAGAACGCGTCTTAGGTATCCGAACATCAAATTATTTTTTTTAAGTAAGAAAAACAAACTGAAAATCAAGACTTCCAGCGAAATGTCTCTAATATCGTTTATATTCAGAAGATGGTACTTTGAAGATAGGCGCTGTTCATTACCCAATTTAAAAATTGCATACGAAAATTATACGAATAATTAATGAAAAATATTCACAAATGTCTTACTCCATGATTTCTGCTTGAAATAATTTCGTTCCCTTTGTTTTTGTTTACGAATCAGTATATTTTGTAGTCACTTAAAGAACGAATGGCATATGTTTTCTAGAATGTGATTTTCATAGTACAAAGAAACTTCGGAACTTCTATCACGTCTCTGAATTTTTAGCGCTTTATCAAAACCCCTAATTCAACCGCTTACTCAAGCAATGGGCAAAAGTATTCTCGATCACACTAGAATCGTATCGCATATGTTCGAAACACAAGTCCAGTCTTTTCTGATGCCTAACTATTCCTATTAGAAATTGTGTTCAGAAATTTAAAAACTTAAACAGCATACATTTTTACTTATTGTAGTTGGAGGTTATTTATTTATCGCCAAAACACGTCTAAAACACGATAAAATTTAAAATTTACTGATAAATACGTCTATTTCGATTTTGATTTCTCGGTTAGTCTGCTAATGATGTTTAGAATAAATGCTGTTAATTATTCTAATTATTCCGTGTTTAGCTATGGACAGTTAATCGTAGCTTTCCACCGCCAAACACCTAGTTTTTATTCTCTGTTGTGGAGATAAAAATAACAAATTTCACTTCCAACAAGTCAACTTCTTAGCTAAACCATGTTAACGTCCTCCTATCACATTTTCATAAGTTATTATTTGTTTATTGAAGAGTTCATTCTTTCCCTAAAATGACAACGGTAGTTCTGCTACATTTGAAACATTCACAACACCACATGTTCGAGTGGCGTTAGTGTCATTAGAGGGGCAAATACGCGTATGTTCGACAGGCAATCTTTGAACCCACACGCTAGATATTCAATTAATTAGCTATTTGTTTCTTTATTTGTTTGAGGTTGTTGTTCATGTTTTTGTTTTCCGTGGAGACGGAAAGAATTCCAATTTCAATACTTTATAACTGACGTTACAAGTCTTGTGTATATGTTTTAACACTTGTAATTGTCACCGAACAAAGATCATAATTGAATTTCTGTATCTGGTCTTCATACTCTCGGTACATTTTCCCCTCAAACGTACAATACTGACAAAAACTGATATCTCATGAGCTGTTCTGAAAACAAATGTGTATTGTTTACATGTGTAGAATTGAAAGAAAATTAAAAATGAGACTCTTGATTCCATTCGTAAACAAATTTAAAATGCATTTCATTCCAGGAAAAAAAATTCTTTCGAAAAGATGCAATAAAACAACATACAAATTCAACAAGACTAGTTTCTGAGGCTAACAGAATGGCCTCATTTAATAACAAGCTTATCACCACTAGTACTGTCCTGTTTTCTTTAAAACGACAAAAAAAAAAGTATAATTTTTTGACACTGAATAAATAATTTATCATTTTTTTAAATCGAAATGTAAAGCCATTCTTTAGTATTTTCTGATCAGATTTGTTACGTCCATTCCATACTAAATGTTTGTACGAACGGATTATTGGTATCAGAATCGTGGGAACTTCATAGAAAAAAGAAAATTCGCTGAGCATAGTGCTTCCAAGTACAAAAAGTGTAAGGTCAGACAAGTGACCTACATGTTTCATCATCTGGGCCACTCGGCGTCGCGAAAGGGCGAATGCCGTTCGCAATCCAGTCACGACTAGGCAGTGGATATGGCGAACAGTGTTTTCGGATTCGCCCAATTCTTTAATTTTCCCAAAATTTACCATCAACTTATTTCACCGGATAATGGATGGAATAGGCAAAAAATACAAGATTTTATAATACTTTAAATAACCAATAAATCGGGTCGTAAATGACATCACTAGAAATTGTAACAAAAAAGACAATCAGTAAATCAATTCGCACGACGAAACCATAACAAATAACTAGGAAGGTTCCTTGAAGAGTTTACTAAATGAGAAATATTCTCCGGGAATTTCAAACAACTTTACATTAAACATTTGGTGATGTCTTCAAACAAATGCAGAAGGGCGTGGCTACGGAGTTTTGAAAAAGTTCTTACGAATCTTGAATGGTTTTCAATGAATTCCCCGATGAAATCGCAAAGAAATTGAAAGGCACAGCCATCAAAACACTTCTTGTGTTAATTAACTCTAAGACTGATCTAACGAAATTTACGGAACAGTTGTTCATGGTTCAGATTTTTCATGTCGAACTTTCATTTGTTCGCCATGAAAAATCAAAAATATTAATATAATTGTCGTGCCCAGTAATAATTGAAAGAATACGGTGCACTGGAAGAATGTATTCCCTAGATTCGTACTGCTAGCCAGCTGTACAGCTTTAGGACTTAATCCAACACTTATTTTATCGACAATAAATGATAGTTTCGAGAAGTCTCAACAGATTGTGAAAGATTATTTACTTCCTGAAAGTCGAAAATGCATTCAGAATCGAGTCTTCTAAACCCAATAATATTATGCTAATTTTCATTGACAAAAAAGGGCAGAATAAGGAATTCTATATCGACTACTAAATCCGTTTTTTTTCTTCATAGCTATTGCTGTAATTGTGTCATTGTACATTGTAATTGTACGTATAGAAAGCCAAGGGACAGTCTCGATTCAATAAAATAGTAGGTGTGGGAGTAAGGGGCGTCAGTTCTGATTTTGCCGTGAGTTCTTTTCGATGATGGATTGTAGAAACGATCATACAAATTTGAATGCATATTAGAATACATATAGCATATATTTTGAATGCATAGGGATTGTGGAACTTAAGAAAACGTGCGCATAAAATCTCCGCCACATGTCATACACAGTTTTCACTGTTTTTTGAGCAAATAAATCAAATACTGTTACGTAAAACTACGGGCAATAACATAGAGTATGGTAATAATAAATAATAATAATAATAATAATAATAATAATAATAATAATAATAATAATAATAAATACTAGAAACGTGGGAGCACAAATTATTAATGGGTCGGAGACCGTCACAATGATGTCAAATGAAAGACATGAAAGTGACAGGGCCGACGGATTCGTGTCGATAACCAATACAAAAATCAAACTAATATGTAAGCAGAAATCAGCGGGTAACTTCACAAGTTGGTGGGTATGATTCATTGAATTTGTCGCAATTTGTGTAGTACGGGTTGCAATTTATATTCTTTACAACAGGTTTTGGTGAAGGAACAGGAAAGGTCATTCAAAAGCAATACCGTTCAAAGAACAACTTTCTTATTGTAACGCGGGAACAAATTTGAATTTTCTGCTAGGTTTCTTTGAGGCAACAAACAAAAACAACAAATAATAGTACTTTTCCAGTGATGACAATCAACAATTGTTTACAATTACCTCCAACTAGTAAGTAGCATTCTTTGGGTGAACGTCTAGAGAATATTATTCAAGTGTTCACTGAAAGACTCCACATTGAAAACAATGTCAACGAAACATAGGGATATAATTACAAGTTTTCTAAGTAATTAATATTAAGCAATCTATTTCAAGTTCAACGTTCCTGAACAATTTGATTCTCAGCATTGTGTATGTTCGGTACATTGATATGCAGCGCCACAGTATTTTTTAAATCGCTTGCTTATTTATTGGAAACTGAAAGAACATAATATGCAATTATACAAAATTTGAATACTATTTCACTGCCATTATAAACAACATCTTGTTGTTCTATCGACATATAAAAAATTGCATTCCCATAAAAATAAAAGTCACGTTTCATTTCACACTTGGCGAGCAATGACAACGTGACAAAATCGTAGAGAAATATGAAAATGTAAAAGTTAAACGAAAGGGTTTAAAAATCCACCTGAATAGGTGGTTCCGATGAGCAAGTGGCTCGACACAACCTGTCCCAACGTCTACTCTTCCTTTCGGGCAAGCGTGACCTACTAACACGGCGAAATGGCGAGTTCCGATTTCCCTCTCAATCGCCTCTTATGTCATAACCACTAATCGCTTGGCAAGCGAAACAACTGGCGTGTCAGCATCCAGGGGAAGAAGAACGTATTGGGCAGTTCGTTAACAGCCTCCGCACGCCCATGTTCACATTATGCAAAAGTTCAATAGGAGGTATCTCACTACTTGTGATGGTATGTGCATTTCATTGCTAAAAATATGTTACGTTATGTATGTTCGGGTTTAAACACTATTTTGAAGGGTTCAACATCTATAATTGGCATCATAAACTTCCAAAACAAGATGATGCTTCAAGCACCAGACAAAACCTCACGCCTCCAACATTATTATTTCTGTACTATGCAGATGGATTGTAAATACGCGCACTGAAGGCACATATTCACTCAACATCAGTCAAACAACGTACATATGACTATGATGTTTTGCAGCAGCCAAATTACCTGCTGAACCAGACGAGTATGACACTTGTGGCTCGCCTGTACTGTGGTCCGTGGCCGTGGGTTGTGTAGTGGTAGCGGCAACAGAGCTGGGAACGCTCATAGGTCTCGCAGTGCCCTCCTCGTGCATGATTTATGAAAAAAATCGTCAATGTTGAATACCGTTCTTAAGCCTCAGAGCTTCAGGGAGCCCTGAACCCTTTTCACTATGCCAAGGTTTCACTAAAATCTTCTTCGTTACGCGGTATTTGAAAAAAACGAACAGAGGATAAATGTAGGTCTGTAGGACACTTCACTTACACTTTGCATTCAGACATGATCTCGAGTCAAGTGTGTGGCTGTATTCCATAACTGTTTGTATTTTATAATAAACATCAGCCGTCAAAAAAATGAATGAAGAAACACTTAATTAGCAATAATACATTTTTTCAAAGCAGTCTTTAACCATTTAATGTGAAAAAAAATACTTTACTATATAATTATGGATTCGATTTGCACCTAGTTACGATGTCTGATAGGCGAAGACACGGAGTTAGTCTCTTAAATATATTATTTTAGAGTACCAGAATGCGCCGTTTCAATTTTACTAGCGTATTAAATCAACTAATGATACATTCCATTATTTAAACGAAATGAAAAATGCTTGTATTGAACTAAGATCTGAAATGACTAGCAATCCGTAGTTGTCGCGTACAAAGAGGCAGAGGCATCTGCCGCTATACGTAGGAACTAAGTTGTTGATTGTGCATGGCTTGTAACTTGGATTCCTGAGCCCTCATGGTCTGTTATTGTTTGTAATAATTGATGCAATACCGAACCCATTCGATGTAAACGTTGTATTGTACACATACCAACAATCCATGCCCTAACCGACTGCCAATTGATTTGATATAAAAAAAATCCTTGTATTTTGAAATTTATCGGTACATTTTTTACTTGGTAAAATAAAAATAAAAAAAGCGCTGAATCTTGAAATAAAATAAACGTATATGTTAGATACTAACATAATAAAAAGAAGTTTTATGGGCGCGGTAATATACTTTAAATAAATGGATACAGTCAGCTGTAACAATTGTCTAAAGTAGTACTGAAATTGAATCGAGGATTTGCGGTGGTCCGATAACGAATACAGATAGGCATGGATAGGTAGTTTCTTTGACATTGGACTGTTAAAATTGTTTATAAAATTTTCATTAAGTTAGGTTAGGAAGTATATTTAATTATACCAAAGTAGATGTATTTAATATCGTTATTTATTTCGTAGTAAAATTGAATATTGAAAATATGATAAATTTCTATCCCAATATTCCTTTTAGTTTCTGGAATAAATGGATGTGATGACAACGCGCAATTTTCGAAAACAATTTTGTTAAAATAAAAAAAATTCGAAATGAATATCCATATCACTTTTTCTTTATGAAAGGTCAAGTACAGGAAATAAAATAATTTTTATTTATTGCACCGAACAGTCCTAAAACAAAATTATTATTACTACATTAGTCCAAGAAAATAAATTCAATAACTGAAAATTTGACAACTTATTTCAACGAAAACATTTCAAAATTATGACTAGGCTTTACCATTAAAAAAATTGTAATAAATATTTCCTATTTTAGACTCTTGTGTAAAGTGAAAAAATAAATAAATGAATAAAATAAAAAATTCAATATTAACTTTTTTTCGCATTCTGTCTAAATATTTATGATTCAGTCTCAGTATTTAACATTCCATGTTGAATCCTGTAATTTTAGAAAGAAAACTGTTAATATTAAAAGCATCAGATGGCATTCATGAGATAGTTAATGTTTTTTTTAAATATTACAAGACTGCTAAATTAATATTTTAATGACTTGAATTACAAAAAGTTCTTTGCAGGTATTATGATAATTATTACACATTCTCAGTATACATGCATAGTGTATTTCTTGTCACCATTTCTCTAAAAGAATGGAGTTAGTCTTAAAAGAGTATCTGCATTAAAGATTTACTGAGCTGAAAAACAGCCTTCTTTCTTAGAAGAGCATTCTTAAGGAAAATTACTCTTGAAGTTGAGTAATGAATATAAAGCTGAAATTGAGTAAATATAAATAATTTCAGATGAGAGAGAAATGGAAAAGGCAGAGAGAAAAATATTTATCATTTCGATCATCACAGATACTTGTTTCTCAGTGCATATATTCTAGAGAAATAATTTAGTATTTGGATGGAGGTATTCAGAGCGTTGATTTTCTGCATATGTTAACTATTAAGACAATAGCTTTTCCTTCCATTCATAAAAAGTTCTACTTGATGTTTTACTTAAATTTAAGGCAGATAAATATTTTTCCATTGAACAGAAAATTGTAAGAAAACTATGCAGTCTCAGGCCGTTTGGTACTTTGGAACTTACTAGGAAAAACAGATATCTACATTGCTAATTTTTGAAGCACACAGAAATTGAAAGGAAAGTACGCAGCTATGCTATGTGAGAGATTTCTATGGTGTTTTTTAAACCCAGGAACTCAGGAAAAATTCAAAACAATCCAAGCTGTTATTGACTGAAAAATACAAATATTTTTATTGTGTTATTTCGCTTATTATTGTACTGTGTGTACATACTCCTTTTGTTCAGTATGTGCTCATGCTGTATCCCATGCACAGCTGATGTCATGCATCAGCAAGGCTCCAATGAAGAGGTTAGACTCCAGTAAATATTTGCTATTCCTTTGTTATGTTATGGAACAACAACTTCATTGATGTTCATGGATGTAAAGAACTGTTTAACTATACTATTGTATTACTGTTTGTGAAGGCTGTTTTGTAAAAATATGTTGTTTATTGCAGTGTTATACAAGAGTTTTTTATGGTCTTGAGCAGTGTGCATGCAACTTCTTGGAAAACCATTTTGTGTGAAATTGTTTAGTATCGTTTTTGCTGCAGCAGGTCACTAGTAAGAATTATAATAAAATGTACAATGAGTATTAAATCTGAATAACAGTTCGACTGTAATTTAAGAATTATGTCTCCTTATAAAAAACAAACATGTAAAAGTTGTATTAGAAACATTGAGAGTGCTAAATGAAAGAAGTACTGAAGTACATGACGTCTACTTTCTCATGTTTGTCAAAATGTTACTTTCCAGTTTGCACATGATTCCATTTTAGCTCAATGTACTCTATTGCTCTGTAAAGATTTTCAATAATTAACATTGAAACTCACTAAGATAAGAAAAAATAATGAAACATCATATTTTTGCAACTGTGTTTTACACAGTTGTGACAGAAGTAATGATATTCAAGACTTGTTAGATACTTTTTTTTACACATAATGTTCCCGAAAGATTTTCTGAATATACTTTTTTCTTCTTGCCATCTTTTCTATGCTTTGGATACAAGTAAAAATGTTTTATTACATAAAGAACTTTTTATAAAAGACTTTCCTGAGTGAAAAACAGAACATTTTGTCTTCCATTGTCCTGTATTTATTCTGTAGTCTTTTTCACTAATACACAACTGTTCTGTAGTTTTTTTTAACTCATCCTTTGTTAGGGGTCGATTAAAACTGATTTAATGAGATTTGTGAGATTTATCAGCAGGGGAAAAGAAGCAAACAGTAAGAACCATTACAAAGTGAGATTATTTTGAAAAGTGAATCCAAACTTTTTTTAATACATTTTATAATGAATCTTTTCTTTCATTGAGTTCATGTAATGTAAAAATTGAGGTAATCTGTCAATGCTTTCAACAGATTAATTGATGGATTTTACTATTAGAAAATTTTGTTTTTTAATATTTTCATCAACAAAACATTAGAAAAACATAAAATCAAAATATCAGTACTTAATTCATACAGATATATCCTTAAATGTAATATTAACCTGAATTGAAGTGTTCTTAAACATAAAAAGAGAGACACCACAAATTCGCAATTGAAAAGGTTTAAAAGCGGTATTTGGTGCAGATGAACTTACAAATCAAAATTTATTAGTTTTGTAGGTTCTTTTCCTACCTCTTAAGTATATTCAAGTCCTTGGGGCGTGATAAATATTGCGAAGTAAACAACAAATTAAGAACAGATTGAAATAGAGAATTTGTCTTGAAATTCACTGTGTTACTAGAATCAAAGGAAAAGGTATAAGCTTTTTTTGTTTATTATACTGTTATAAAATATTTTTTTAAGACCTTACAATTCCAAGATAAAATCTGATGAATAGATTTTCTTCTATTTGAAATGGTAACTGAAATGAAATAAAATTGTGTGGAATAATCCTGTAGTAGCTGTACTATGAAATAACTGCAGTTTGTTGGAAGAATAAACAACCTTAAAAGTGACATTTTGACAGACTAACCATAAAATGGGCTCTACCCTTGGGATATATCTCCAACACAACACAATGAACATTTGCACTTGTAAGCATCAATGAAATTAATATTTTAATGTACAGCAGTTATTCATTGTAAAAAAAACAACAACAATATTTATAAAAAAATTGACCAAGTTTTAACAAGTTGTTCCAAACAATGTAATTGGTAAGAACAGTAGACATAAGTGTGTGCAACCTGCAACAATCCAACAATTTTTCTAGGCTGCCGACTTGGTGGGATTTATTTAGGGTAGTTTTGTATGCTTTTCAGTATTGTTTTAGCTGTTTTTGACCGATTTTTAATGGATTTCTGCATGTGTAGGAGTCTAAATTGACCACTTTTCAAGGGTACATTCGAAAGTTTCTTCACTATTTGCCTTGAAAATGTTTGATTATTTTGCAATTGTGGTTATTTATGAACTATTTTTGTGAAAATTAAAAGTAAACATAAAATTAATTTTTATTATTAAAAAATAGATAGTCAATGTGTTAACAAGTTAATGACAACAGTACAAGTATTGACTTTTACAACTACTATGTAAAACACTGAACTTCATGAAATTTGATACCCTTAGACAATAATACTTTCTCCAACATAGATATGGCAACAGTGTATTAGTAGACTAATGTATCCATGTGTTTGTCATCACTATACACTTTAAAATGTATATATATGTTCCATTCATAATTTTTATCATGGATTTTACATATTTACGAAAATAACATGTTTTATTAATAAGGCTGTTGGGCCCCTTTCAAAATGTTCGGGGGCTCTATGGCCCCCCTGTGTGCACACCTCTGCCAACAGAACCTATTTTTTTTAATTAAAATTTTGAATTTGGAAGACTATTGAATTTGTTTGGAAATTTCAACATAGGGTATTATGCTATTCTGGAATTTTATTGTAAGAAAGTTAGGATGTATGATCAATATAAATTTCGCTAAAATATTTTGATCTTAATAATTATGTAGTTTACCATGCATTATTATAAATTATTCTCATTGCATTTTTTAATTCTCCTGTATGATACTTCCAAATTACATCCTGTCTAATAGCCTAATGAGAACTTTCATATTCAATTATTTTCATCATGAACTACCTATATGTAAATGAAATTATCAGTGTCTAACATCTCACTTCTCCTAAGAGGCTCAACATCTTAAAACATTTTGTGAAGTAAAACACACTCCAACTTAGGATCATATCATATCATTTTGATAGTTAGCCATCAATGTGCAGGGATAATCATAGATAAAGCAATCAAAGTTAACACTGTTATCCTCATTGTATACAACCTGGCAGCCATTTGTGCATTAATCTCGGGAGGTTGTTGGGCTTGTCAGAATGTATTTTCAGGTTGAATGTTCCAACATGGAAGTCATTAACAAATCAATTTCTGCAGAATCGGGTTAAATGGGAATAAAATATGGATATTAAGAAACCCAGAATAGAGTTTGCTAGATTGTGTTTGCAGGCCACATCTCTCAAACGAGTATTTGGATTTGAATATAATACAAAGAGGTCTACAAAAAGTTTAATAAGATCCTCTTGATTCCCTGATGACAAGAAACTAAATAATTTTGAGCATTTTACTCTGAGAGGACTGAGTCCAACACATGACTTTTGAACAGCGGGGTACATTTTGTTCCATTCACAGACCCCAGTGAAGAGGACAGTCAGAGCTAATAGACTCATAAAATCTCATTATAGCATGATATTTATTAAATAATATGAAAGCACAAGCTTTCATATAAATATCAAAACTGTACTACAAGCAGTATTTTCATTGTAGGTATTGAAATAAAATTCCTTGTGAATATATTTCTTATATATTATACTCCTTATGAATTTATTCCTTATATATTATACTCCTTTATGAAGAACAATTTTGATGCAAAAAATGTGAAGTGTTTGCTATCAACAGCAGCAAAATCATTTGCAGCAAATTTACAAGAGAGGCAAAAATCTCATAGTGTCTACATACAATTTGATGTGAACGGGCTATATTCTCATCACATTTTAGGTGGAAATAAGCTAGAATTTAACTAGTTTTCTTCATGAGCTTATGAAGGGTTCCTGAAGCTTCACAAAAATGTATTTTGGTTATAAAGGCATAAGCTGCTTTTGATAGCAAATGGCTAGAAAAATTATGCAAAATAGAAACAGGTGATCATGTTTTAGCTTCAGATACTATCTGAAGTTTATATCATAAACTCCACGCATAGGATTTAAATGAAGTATACACACTTTTCAATGTTTAAATAATACATATTTTTGAATAACAACCAATATATTTATAAATAAATAAATAAAATGTATAAAGTAAAGAAACAAAGCACTAGATGCTGCTTTCGTATAAGTATTCAAATTATTTGACCAGAATATAATAACATTTTGATATTTCTACATTTGTAACAATTGCATGAAATGAAACATTAAGAATTCCAGTACAGATCTACAAGTCTTTCCCAAAATCAGAACAAAAGAGAACTCAAGTTCTTTAAAATGATAAGCAGAATTGTAAAATGTATCCAAGAATAAAAATGTCACAACCATTAACACACTGGGATATAAAATAAAAGAATTATCATGATGGCAGTATTATGCCAACTCTACATAAGAATACATTGAGAATTTTGTTTCAAGATCACACAATTAAAATACTCTTCAACAGATTAGGAAAAAGAAAAATTGGTAGTAGGACATCGCTTGCTAATTTTTTATTTATTTTTTTAAATTTACTATGCAGGTACCTTTTTTATTTTTAGACAAAGTAACAAATTTTTAAAAAATCAACCTTAACATATTTTGGTAAGGTTCTCTCTCATCTATTTATATATTTTGAACTTGCTTCATATATTTTTACTTATACTAGTTTTATTCCATTTTTCATCTCATTACTGTGAATTTTATTTTCAATACTTTCATACAAAACCATAACATCAAAATGAGTTTTCACTTTTTGATATAAGTGAATTTATATGAATTTTGTTCACACCTGATGATGTGAAAACTATTATACGAAATGTCATGTTTCAGAATATGTGAAAAATAAAACATTAAATGATTGTCCAAAAAGAAAAAGGATACTTGAATGCTAAATTATTAATATTGTGTGATAATCACTCTATTTTAGTATTTTTAAGTGTTAATTTTTAATTTTGTCTTTATTTTGAATTGTAAAAAGGATGCTGAAGAAAGGAAAATTTACTTTAGCACAGCATGATGCAATTTTCAAATATTGTAAGTAGTTTCTTCTAGGAATGAAGCTAATCTCTTCAGGAAAGCAAAAAAATCATCAATGTGCTGTAAATAAATATTTTCAATGGATTTTACCAAATTCATTGATGGTAATGAAAGTGTTTTAATTTTAACAACAAAATTCAACAGAAACAAATTTCAGAGAAAGGAACATTCTAATTCCCACACTCAGTTTTTGAATTTTGTATTATTATTATTATTATATTATTAACTGAATAATGGTAGCAACAAGTATCATATCTTATCATATCTTACAAGTCTTTTTGTATTGTATGTTTCAGTCTTTATTATAAAAACAAAATAATACATTTCTTAATATTACATTACTGGTATATTGCAGTTTATATCACTATTTGCGAAATTATGACTGTCTGGGACATTTTAAAATGGGTTCCTTTTTGATGCAGTCAACTAGTAGTGCAGTTGATACATTGAAAACCTCAAAAAATGTGAGATTTTTTTGTTTGATTGTTTGCACTAATCCTTATGAAGCAGAGATCAAGTGCATTCTAATAACACAAAAATGTGTGTTTCAAGCTCTTGCAGATTCTTTCATGACAATCTTTTTCAATGTTTCAGCACGACTCTGCTACCAGGTTTGTCCTTTCTCCCTCATAGTGCTCTTCCATGGTCTTGAGGAGGCTGCAAGTGCTTACCTTGCTTGGAACTTATTCCTCCTGTGTTCCCAGGAAACCTATTAAGATGACTATAGAAAACAGAATTTTACCCTCGTGATACATCATTAAATGCCAGCAACATATTAGCGCTGAGAAAGCAGTCTTTATTATCGAGAAAGTTTTTCATTACCAGCATGAATGACACCCATGCAGCCCTTTCCTTGTTCAGCTGGCAAATTTTTTATCACATTCAAATGCTCGTATTGCAATATATAAAACACACATCCCTGTATCTTCTCAAATGACAAAGAAGGAATAACACAAATTACTATTAATATTATTATTCATCATCATCCATATTTAATGCCTTTAAAATTGTTTCAAATCAACTTTGATATGGAGTGGAGGAAGTACAATCTTTTCATTTCAAACTCCCCTCAAATGTGCTCATAGTTCTTCAGTAATCACAATTTTATCATCATTCAGCTTCTCAAGTAATTATACAAAAGAATTAAATGGAGCAGTCCATAGGCACTGTCATTAACTAATCAGTAAGTAATTAATTGAGTAATCAGGCTGTGCTTAGAACTATTTATAAATAATCGCCGATCAATTGGATTGAACAATGTAATCTCTAATTTGGGGAGATGATATTGTGGCAATATACAAACTAATTCTCTTCATTGAAATATAAAACAAATATCTCCTTTTTGGAAGTATGAAACTATTATGATGTGGTTCAGTAGGCCATTTTCTTACAATCGGAGACTAATGCATCAGCTGCAAGTTTGGACAGGCTCAAATCACACAAAGTCATTCAGTACAAACTGGCAACAATGGTCAGGAGTTAAGGATTGTGAAGTACCAGAAGAATGGCTCATCCACTTCTGAATATTTTCCTGAAGTTTCATCAATTATCTCCAGCTTTTTAAAACCTTCCTATGGAGTAAACCCTTGAAAAACTTGAATTATTTAGAGAGCGTACCCTAGACCAAACTGTTGAAGGGATACTGACTACAAAGGGCTGGAGTGCAAATGTTTGAATCGCTTAGACACTAGAACATGGGGAACAAAACAGTTGTCAGATTTTAAATTAGTGGGCCACAAATACCAAGTCTCAGTAAAAGACCAAGTGATATTTTGAAAACAATTGTTGAGCAGTTCAGTGAATTGAAATTACATAAAGATGTTCTAACAAATTATTTTACAAAAATTTATTGACATGTGCAATATTTGCAACTTTGTAATGCAACTTCATAAACAATTGTTTATGAACATTCTTCTTTTCCTTTGATTTGATTTTAAGAGTCCAAATCGCACCAGTTTTTTGTATACGCTGGTCCAATGTAGCTTTCAATCTTTCTTGGATCCCTCTAAATAGGTAAACTACATTTTAAAAAATCATTAATTGCAAAATATTCAGGCTAAAATCCTCTTCTGATAAAATAAAGATTGCCATGACTTAAATCATTAAAAGTAGCAGTGTATTGGATAACACTAAATTGCTTCTTAGATTTTCTTTCTTAGGTGTAATTAACAAAATCGAGAGGCCTATTAATTTATTTTCCCTGTTAAAATAAGGTTAAATCATGTTTTCCTAAAGCATGTTTTGAGTGCTGCATTTGTTGCTGAGGCTCTTTATTGTTCAGAAAGATTATTACCTAGATTATTTTCCATCCCAAACACTGAAAAACAACAACAAAAAAATCACATAACAAAGCAACTTCAAGATGAAGATAAGTTAAAACACTTTCATGATATGGTACAGCTATTGAGAACATATCACAAGGTGTTGTCCATGTCACAGAATATATTAGTGCAAAAAAAATTATTCGGGTTAAAAAGAGAACTTTCAAATTCAAGTTCAAAAATTACACTTTTCATTTCTATTAATTTAATGGTATCGTGAATATTATATATTTGGAAATACATTTTCCCCTCAATTCTTTTTCTTTCATTTTAGTTAATCCTCTAAATAATTAAAGGTGCACTTTAAAAATTATGATGCAGTTTTTATTAGATTACTTTTTATTTTTTTATTAGATAAAAGCCATGCATAAGCACTGTCAACAGCTCAAGTGGTAAAATAATCAGCTACCGTAAGGGACCAATTTTAAAAAAGGAAATTTACAAGTTTCAATTGGTCAGAACAACTCTTTGGTCTATACTCAGTCTCTCATTCAATGATCTTATGGGTGTTAAGGCAGTTAAAATAAAATAACGGCCACTTCATCCTTCTCTAAAAACAGCAATGTTCCGGCCTGTTTCAGGCATTTCGTGGGAGTATAGAAAGTTTCAAGGCTACACCAGAAGCTGGACATTGTTACGTCTGCTTGATTTTGTAAATTCAGCCCACTGTTGTTAGCTCTTTAATGGTTTCTTTCATTAACTGCTAATGATTTATTTTATCTTTTTTTTTTTCTTGTAAACTGGTAAGCACAAAAATTTCACTCAATAAGGTTACTTACTCAATGTTCTGAATACTTGATCCCATATTCTGAAATCAGTTCTAAACAGAAATATAGAAGTGATACTTCAGATTAGATTGGAGAAACATGAGCATTTTGTGCTAACTAAATAATCCTAAGCTGAACTATGAATGATTAAATACAACAAAGATTATAGTAGAATTAACTGGCCAACTGGTCTTGGGAGAGCACTTGAAATCAACCAACAGAAGTTAAATCCTTTCACTGAAATGCTGAAACCAGCCTATTAATAAAAATAAGAAATTCAAGAGTTAAAATGCAAATTATGTAAAAAGTTAACAAAGAATAAACAAAATTTGACTTCAGAGATAAAGCTTAACTTGATGCTCCTTTCACAGTAGAATTAAAAACAACACAACTTCTAAAATGCTTGTTTACTTATATTTAATATATTACAAAACAAGTTGTCTCAACATACTGTATATTTTGTATTTAATATTTAGCTCTAACTAGAAGTAGTTACATGCTACTTTTGTTACAATATAGTATGTAGATTCAGGTTAGCATTAATTTTATGATAATTCTATATTGATGTTTATGAAACTATGCTTTTGAAGCAAAAATAAATGGCAATTTTCTTTTAAAAATTTGTAGCCATTTTTAAGAAAATGGCATTTAAGTGCCATTAAAAATGCAAAATTTGAAACTCTTTTTCACAGAAAGTTTTGGAGTTTTCAAAACCCATTTAGAAGTCATTTAAAGCATTTTAACTCAAATACAATAGTGTTTACAAATTGCTGAAAATGTGCATATTAACGGTGTGAGACATCTTTCAAAAAAATTACAATTGTGTAATTTTTGAAATAACCAAAAAATACCCTAAATTGAACTTTATGTCATATTGAAGAGTGCAAATAGCACTATCTGTTCAAAAAGTTTGAAGAAAAAATTTGGAGCCATTTTTGAGAAAATAGCATTTGAGAGTTTCTGAAAATGTGGAATTTTGAGCTAGTTTTCACAGAAAATTGTTGAGCTCTTGAGAAAGTTTACTCGACATTATTTAAAGAACAGGTTCTCGTAAATATAATGATGTAAACAAATCACCGCTAATACAAATATTACCGACACGAGAGACAGTAAAAACAAATTACATTTTTATAATTTTTGAAAAAACAAAAGAATACAGCAATAAGACATTTATGTTATCTCATATAGTACATTTAGCACTATCCCTACCAAAAGTTTAATGAAAAAATTTGAAGCCATTTTTGAGAAAATCTTACCACCTTAATAAGTGTATTTGACTCTAACTACTCTAACAAGAAATTTAAAGAAAAAATTTGGAGCCTTTTTGAGAAAATTTTGAAAATGTCTGGAGGGCTTCATGAAAAGTACCCCCAAATTTTGAGGAATGTTTTTCAAAATCACGGCACCTTTGAGTGGAATCAGATCGATCAGAGAATACTCATTTTGGAAGAAATCGGACTTATGGTTTAGGCGCTACGGTTGTTCACAGACTGACAGACGTTTTGAATACAACCACTTTTTGATATCAGGGGACCCCAAAACATGTTTCCATTGAAATCTTGAAATAGATTTTTCACATCATTACATAACTTTCCCTATACTACGTAGATTACTCCATATATGTGTAGTTTACGGGAGAGTAAAAATGGTGGTGGTGGTGGTGGTGGTGGTGATGATGATGATTATGATGATGATGATGATAATAATAATAATAAAAATATTAGTTACAAGATGGTTCAGAAAATCAAAAAGAAAACATGATAATAACAAAAAATTAGTGCTCTTAACAAGGGAGTAGCAGGTTGGTTGATGTAAATCAGACCGTTCCTACAGGAATGCACATACTGAATTTTACACTCGCTGATTACATAAAAAATTTACAAATGAGACTATATAAAAAATTTCAGAGTGATAGAATAACCCAGAACACAATGTAGACCCACGAACAACAATACATCAAAGGTTCCTGTGCAAACTGGATTAATTTGCAAATACATGCCTCAGTGATGCACAGAAAAGTACTTGTTATGAACAACAGAAAAGGATCACAGAAAAGGGTTTCTACACTCTAAGAAGAATATAATGACATTGTACACCTTGCCCACAGTTTACATTTTTACGAGTCTCACAATACCTGAAGGTAAGTTGTTATATGCTAGCAAGCTGATGAATTCCAGGATATACTTATAGAAAAATAATACTCCTTACAATTGCAGTACATTGTTTTTTATCAATGAAGTTATCATATACTTAGGTATGTACCTAACGTAGGCATACACCAAATGTATTACACCATGTGATCTCATTTTCAAATTGCTTTTGTTTTGTGAAAACAATACGGACTCAAAACAAATGACAATACAGTGTGATCAGTTCAGTTTATTATTACGCCAATAGGTCATGAATATTTGTGTATACCTACTAATAATACTAAAGCTGCCGCTATGAAGTATTGAGAAAAATCTGCCTTTGCTAAGTAAAAGTGGTAGTATTACAATACAAATTTGAATTTTCATTTGAAGTGGAAAAAGGAGACAAGAAGTGTGGAAAGAAGAAACTAAACTTATCCATAAAATTTTGTATAATATGAGTTTTGGAAGAAGAAAAGAAAAAGAAACACAAAATAGGCATAAGGTATTAACTCATATTTCAAAAGTAAAAGAATAACATTTATTATATCTAAAAATAAACTTTGAAAGTACATTCTCGGCCCATTCCAAAACTCAAACTATGACTTAAACACACTTAATACATTCAAAGCAATCCAAACTTACCTAATTTTTCACATCTGAGCAATGCTTCTCTTAACATGTGTCAACATCTTAATACTTTATTTTTGAACTTGTCTTTTCATTCAGGATGTTACTTACAATTCATTATATAAATTTTAGAAAAATGTACAAAAATACAGTTGAAAAACAGTCATTTTAACTTAACAAAGGACACTGAAAAGTGTGTATTTATGCACAATAGCACACTTTCTTGTTATTACAGATATTCAAATGTATGTATCAGTCTTCTGTGGCAATTACACAGTTTACAGTGTAATTCAACATTTTGAAGGTATCAATGCTAGTTTCACACCATACCACACACAAAACGCTATTACTGTTTCTGAGCAGCATTCTCAAGGAGCTCCCGAGAAACAATAAGGCGCTGAATTTGAGCAGTTCCTTCATAAATCTGGTATATCTTAGCATCCCTCATAAGCTTCTCAACTGGATATTCACTGTTAAATCCATTACCTCCAAACACCTGAACATGAAGGAAAAGAAAATAATTACAATATGTACCCATTAATGAACAAGGACAGCATAATATATACAGCAAAGAAATATTATAAAGTTTTAAAACAGTCATGAACAGAAGAATTAGTACACATATTATATACATATAAATGCTTATGCCAATAATAGTAGTAGTATTTGTTGTTGCAGTAGTAGTAAATAATAATAATAATAATAATAATAATAATAATAATAATAATAATAAAAATAACAGAACAAAACATTTTTCAATGTAATTTTCCTACAAAGGATTTTACCAAATAATGAATACAGCTGATAACAAGTACACAATGAAAGAAATTGCACTCATTCAATTCAAAGATATGTAGGAGGACCATGCAAAAGATGAATCACAATAACTACTACAGCAATAACTATTAGATTAAATTGTACAATCAGAAGTCCAATACCCTACTTTAATAGCGATAAAAATTATTCCAATATGCTAATGTTTAATAATGAATACAACAATGATATATTAATAATATTAGCACCAAGGCACTGAACAAAATTGTATTAACTGAGTATTGCACGATACAAAGATTACATAAATAATGGCTTCAAAAATTCTATTTGCACATTAATTTCATATTCACAAACAAGTAATATTGAAAAGCAGCATCAAATCAGATTTAAAAAATTCATGTGTGTGTTTTGGATTTCTTATTTTTTCAACATTATATTTTTAAATTATTTTATTTTATTTTCTGCAGCCACCACAGACTACATTTTTTAATAATTTATATCCTCCACTTCTTTCTATAAATATATATTCCCCAAATTTCAGTTTTTTTGTTTGTTGTTTCAGTTTGTTTTTTTGTTTTTAAAATTTTTTTACTACAACTACTACTTCTACTAAAGCTCCATAGAGTACAGTACATTTAGGTGTTCCAATGACTATGATAGAATAAAAAGCTTGTTGACAAAATGAAAATCTAAGTTATGGATAAACTTAGAAATTAATTTCTATTCATAGACAGCCTATATAGCATGGTCTTTTATGGTAGTGGCAAATGCACAGAGGGCATGTGGGTTCAAAACCCACATACAACATGCATACTTTCAACTTTGTGGGATGATAGTCCTTTTATAGTTCCGTAAAGAACTTGACTTATAAAATTTTAGGTCCTGGAATATGCCCCAAATTAAATATTAATTTAATAAAAATAGCTATATACTGATATTATAACTTAATAATTATAATCCATACTTAATAACAATAAATAACAGTTGTAGCACTTCCTCCATGTGAATATTATTATTATTATTATTATAATGATAATAATAAACAAATTATTTAATTTATGAAAGAGTCCATTGAATTGAAGTTGCCAAGTGTTTGTCCTCTGCTCCTCCCCCCTCCCCGAAGTACCAGAATGTTTCTCCAGAAATCAAGCACCGGCTCTATACATCTCATCTGTAACCAGCTTTCACTCATAATCACCCCTTCCCAACAAGTGGTAAAAAAAAGCAGACAAGAGCTGACAAGGACCTATGGAATATCTTAAGAGTATAAAGAAACATAAAACTACAAAAACTGGACTACGGGCAACCTCAGTGTAGAGGTACTATGGAATAGAGGAAAAGGTATAGTAATATAATTCTTAATTACATCAAATTAAATAAACCAAAGGAGGCCCTTATCAGTCCTTACATTATTTTGTTTGAAAAAGGGTGAAATATGCAACATGATAATCTCAGAGAATTGTGATATTATCGGAGAATTTAAAAATGCAACTAATAAACAGTTCAACACAGAGTATGAATCTGGTCTTCTCATTAGAATATTTTTTATGAGAATTCAGATTTGCAAGGGAAAAAATCAGTAATCTCTACTACATCTTTCTTCTTCTACCTCTCCCTCTTGAAGTGGAGGCCATTGGCTGAAAGTGTTTGGAAACCTTTCCCTACTTTCAAGGAACATAGAAAGGTATATGTATGTACTTCATTGCTAACTTAATGCACAAGAATAAATGATAACCAAAAGCTAAGAATCATGTAACATAGAAACATCCTGAAATGATAACATCTACAAAAAACATTTCAGCTGATCCAAAGTGAAATATTCAATTTTTACTTTCTAATATAATTTCAACAGAATATGCAATGAACTAACTACAAAGATAACATTATACTATACAAGATCATATGCTTTCTTTGAAAGTTACATATTAGTAAGAAAATAACAACAAATGAAATTTAAAATTGCCATTATATAATTTATATCATTTGCTTAAAAATTTTATGTCAATAGTTTTCTTCGTTTTTGTAGTTTAAACATTTTATTATTGGAATTATATAATTATTATGGTTTAGTTAAAAATTATTTATATTAATTTAATATGTATACATTTAAATCATAAGCATAGATTACGCAATTATATTGCAATTCTTAATTGCATACAATTTTTTAATGTAAAATAACTGTCATGTGCAAATGTGTTTGTATTTTTAATAAAATAATGTACAATCAATGATAACAATAGATATTTTTATACTTAATTTACAGGGGGTGACACCAACTGAAGCTACGCCACTGATCCAGAGAACTAACTGCACTTAAATTAATTCTGAAATACTATGTCTTGCTGACAAGCAGGGTGCAAATTGGAAGATTTCTCCAGAGGGAGAACTTTGAAACTCCAGGAAGGGAGTTGAGGAAATGTGTGGATAGAAGAACATCTCGCAAAAAACAGGCTGAATGAATTCTAAAAACACTCTTCTCAAGGCTTTCTGGTTTGATTCTCATGATTTGGATTCCTTGGTTTTAACATTTCAAAGTGTGGAAAACATAATGAAGGTCCTAAATGTGGATTCCCTGGCAAGGTCAAAATTAATTCATTTCCAGCACGGAACAAACTCTATAAGGGGAAGCCTTCCCGACAATTCACACCCTGCTGACAAGCATCCCATACGTGATCACTTAAATTATCTTAAAATCTACAAGACATGATCAGAAGAAGAGAGAAATTAATTTATAGCAACTAAGAAAGTAAGAAGGAGAGAAAGAAACCAGTGGTGCTCCAACAGCATGTATTTTCTCCCACCTAATAATGATTACGTAATATTATAATACCATAATTTCTGTCCATATTAACATGTCATAACTTGTAAAACTCATTACAAAATGTAGAACATTACGTGCAAACACTATTTTTTTAAAGCCAGCAGCATTTCATATAACCACATATTCCAACAATGAGGAAAAATTCTCAGAATTTCAAACCGCCTCTTTGGGGAGCAGCATTGCTATTGTTTTGCGATCTGATATCTCGTGAAAGACTAGCAAATGGAGCACAGGAAATTCTAATTTTTTAATTTTGAAGATAGCAAAAAGTATGCTTAACTATGCATAATAAAAAAATTGTACATGACCTTTATGGAAGATCTATTTTTGATGAATACATTTTGTTAAGTAAAAAATGGTCTATCTTTATTAGTTGTACGAAGCCTCATTTTTGCAGTTTTTGTAATTTCAGAGAGTTCAATGAAAATGTGATCTATGCCATTTCTTTGGCATCTTTTGATTCACCGGAGGAAAACATTTAAAGAAAAAAAATTGAGCAATTTTTGATAAAATTTTGAAATTGATGTTGAGGCTTAATGGAAAGTTCCCACAAAAAAATAAAATATCAATTTCCAACTTAAGAGGGCCTTGAGTTCCTTTAAATTGATGGACGGATATCAATTTCAGAGAAAATAGGCTGAATAGTTTACGTCCTAAATTGTTCACAGACAGATGTTTTGTTGCAATCTAATTTTACAGTGTCAGGGACCCATGTAACATGATAGAAGAACAAGATATAGGAACAAGCAGGCTTTGCCAGGGACCAGCAATCAGAGAATTTCCGTTGAAAAATCAATGTCTCTTCCCACAGCATTACAATACTTCGTAAGCAAAGAGCGAGAAAGTAAAAAAGAAAACAAGAATTAATAGATAACATTAAGGATATCACACTTTTCTTGAAAATGAATGAAGATTGGCATTGCATAGCTTAAAATATGTAGATTGTGTATGCAAAGTTACACAAGAAGAACACTGATTGTTGTATAGTAATGGCAGATCACTAGCCAGGTATCTTATCCCTGTTGCAGCTTCTGTTTGAAAGGTGAAATTTCAATTCTTATCTGAACTTTTAATGTTGTGGTGATTGTAGCACATCAATATTCTAAATTACGCGAAAACTGCATGTACCCATTTACTAAAATATTAGTAATGATTTAAAGATATAATATTTAGGAATAGATATCTTTAAGAAAAATAACTTCAATATGGAGATGTTGGACTAGCTTTGGGGAAACAACAACAACAACAACAAATGAACTTATCAATTTACAAGATTTCAGAGGAATTAATGATAATCAAGCCTCTGTCATATTATTAAGCAACCTTTGCTCTATTCCACCCTCCTCCCCACCAAACAAAATAGAACAGTTTTTGGGAAAATCTTGTTTAATTTTAACTTTCTTTAAATGTCTCAATCTCACCCAAAATTATGGGAAATTTACTCACATTTCCAAAGATTGCATGATATTATTTAAAAACTGAATTTTGAGAAGCAAATTATATTAAAAATTCTAATTTCTGAACATTCAGAGATCATATTGAAAATCGAACTAGTGCAATTTTTATTATTGTATTGTACAAAATATTAAAGGAAAGGAAGGGGAAAAAAAGGCCATTTTTTGGAGAAAATTTCAAAATTGTTGCTGGACTTCCATGAAAAGTACCCCCAAAATAAGAGTATCCATTTGAAATTCGACTGCGAGATCAGTAAGACTGATTGAAGAAAATTGATTTTAAAGAAAATTCAGTTAACAGATACAGGCAGACAGATGTTATCCGATAAACCACTTTTCTGATGTCCAAGATGCACAAAACATGACAACAAACTGACTACACTATGTATATTAGTAGCTATTTACACATGGGAGCAACAAAATTCCACTTTCACAGTTGAAAACACAGGGAACCCTGTGTTGAAAAATCTGCACTTTTACCAGCTATAAACATAAATTAGCCCTTTTTGATTCCTGAATTAGTAGATGTTTCTATTAGTAGTGCAGGATGCTGCTACTGCCTGCATTGTCCAGACTACATCGAGAAGTACTCATTACACACACTCTTGAGCATTTTTTAGGGTTTTGAATGTTTTAACATTTTGAGTTTTCTATTAACTTTATAAGAAATTATTTGAATCATTTGTGTCCATAATGCATTAACTTGCCAAATACCCTTATATTATAAATATTAACATGAGAGATGTTTGAAAAAAATTATGTTTAGAAATACAAACTTGAAATATAAATAAATGAAAAATAAAAATTGAAATACAAATAAATGAAAAATAAAAATTTGAAATACAAACTTTTTAATGAAAATGCCATTTATGCCAAATAATTCAGTATACTGTGCTCTAACGTTACAACAGGATTCAATACAAAATTTTAGGCAGTTTGAGGAAACTTTTTGAAAAAGTCACGATTTTACTCAAAATTTCTTGAAAACTACCACTAATATGAACAAACTACATGAAGTGATTTAAAGATCTAATATTGAGGAACAAATTGCTTTAAGAAAGAAATCTCTATATTCAATATTGAAGGAGTTGGAAAGTTTTGAAAATGTCCTTAAGGCTTCTTGTTAAAAATATATGATCCATTTCAACTTTGTGGGGCTCGAGTTCAGACATTGTCTTGAGAATATCCATTTTGGGAAAAATCCAGTGTACTATTTAGATGCTTATCTTCTTCACAGTCTGATGGACAGAGACAAGATTTGAAAAAGAAAGAAGAAATAACCAACTTCTATTTGGTATCAGAGACTCAAACTGTCTCTACTGAATTCATCAATCTTGAAATTACTTGTAATGTTGAAAGTAAGAAGAAAAGATATCATAACTTTTTCGACATTATATTCAAGAGAAAGTATACTGTGAAGATAGTGAACATGTTAACATTTCTTGACTGATGAAATTAAGTAACTTTGTATATGTGAATTAGTTCAGGTTTTTTTGTTTGTTTTTTTTTATAGCTAGTTTTCAATCACAAGTAGAATTTCCTATTGGCTATTAAACCAGATCATACAAGCCTAAGGCTAGAAATATTTGAATACTCACCTCTCAAATAAATACAAACTTTTTAAAATACAATTTCAATCCTTTTGCAACAATTTAGATTTTGTTTGTAAAATTTCAACACCCGATGAAGACCTCAAACCTGAGGTAGTCGAAACTTTGTGGAATGTAGCATTTTAGACTTGTGTTGGGTTATGCTTTTTGTATTAGTTCATCAATATACTATCTCTTTATAAAATAATTAGTAATAAAGATGTATTTATTTGGGTAAATAATAATTATACTTTAAAATCATCACATACCAGCATTAAAAACATTAAAAAGCCTAAATTTTTCTGATATCACCCTTCAAAAGGCACTACAATATGAAAAAAAAGTGTGTCTCAAATTTGAGTTCATAAAATACTATTGACATGAGCCATTGAGTGGTCAAAGTTTTAAATGTAAATAACATGGAGTTGTTACACATCTAGGAAGATCAGGGTCAAACTTTGTGGCATTTTTATAATTTTGACTTAGGACTATCCTAATATGTAGAGAGACAGGGGTCATAACAGATTCTATAACCACTTAATAGCCATCATCTTAAATTTTTTAAATATGAATATTCTTCCATTATTATTGTGAAATATTTATGTGAATACACTTATATTGTTGTGAATACACTTATATTGTTGTGAATACACTTATATTGTTGTGAATACACTTATATTGTTGTGAATACACTTATATTGTTGTGAATACACTTATATTGTTGTGAATACACTTATATTGTTGTGAATACACTTATGAGTAATATTATCTCCATTTGTGAATGCAGTGGACTGATTGGTTTGGCAACTACAATTCATAAACATTGCTAACATCTGCTGTATATATTAATGCTTAATCAGTATTTAAATCCTAAAAGTAACTCTCATATTCTTTTCAAATGAAGACACTTACCTGAACAGCATCAGTTGCAGCTTTGTTGGCCACATCAGCAGCATAGGCTTTGGCAATAGAAGCCAACATTGTGTTTCGCCTACCCTGATCAACCTCCCAAGCAGCTCGTTGCCAAGCAAGCCGGGCAGTCTCTACACCAATTGCCATGTCAGCCAGAATGAAAGCAACAGCCTGGAAGACAAGCAAGAATTTTAACCATGAAACTCAACAATAAATACCTCTAGGTAAAAATTCACTAGTGTGAATTGAAACCCACTACATCTAGTAACCATGTATATTTTCAGATGGATCTGCTGTGTTAAAAATGAAAAAATTGAGAAGAAAAAGAATGAACAATATAAAATCAAAGAGAAAATCAAATTAATTAACAATGACATTTCCAATTAATATACACTTCCATTCTAAATATACATTTTGAAAATCTTTCTATTCTTTTTTTATTTCTTCTTGCTTTTAATTTAATACATTATTTCCATTTACACACTTACAAGTTTGAATAATGATTTATGTAACATAGGTAAACAGTTGAAGTTTTATAGCTTTTGTATAACCTAGTCCAAAACCTATCATTTACCAAATATGACCAATTTGATTATATATTTATTACAGAAACTGCGAAGAGAACATTCCTGCACACCCCCACACTAATGAGAAATGGAAGACAGTGATAGGTAATTGAAAAATCAAGAGCTTTTCAGAACCTCATTTAAAACACCCATTGACGATAAATGTGAAGTTAGGTCAGTTAAGGAGGATGGAGCCACTAATGGAATTAACCCTTTCCACTCTTTATATCGAGTAGGATAGGAAGAGAATGAAAAAGAGAATGAAAAAGGTAAAAACTAAAAAACTGGAAAGGACTCAAGGGAGATAGGAAAAAGAAAAAAGAGGAAAGAGAGGCAAAGAAAAATAAACATAAAAGGAAGAAAAGAAAGAAAATTGGAAAAAATAAAAATAAGGGAAATACAGGAGATAGTAATGGTATACCAAAATTGTGGTGGACAAGACAGAAACTGTACAATGAAAAGTCTGCAAATAAAAGTAAATATTTGATAGGAAAAAGAACTATGAAAGAGAAAAAATTTGAAGTAAAAGAAACTGGAAGCTAAAAGCAGAAGTAGAACAGATTATTGTTATCTATTATGATAAAACAAGATAAAAAGCAAAGAACAAAATCATTTAAGAAAATTTAAAAAATAAAATTTAAATAGACAAAGGGGATAAGAAAAAAAATGCAAACACAGGTCACACAAACATTTTCTTGTTCTCTTTTCTCTGAAAGTTCTAGCAACATTCACCGTTTCTGTTGTGGTCTGGGTTTTCCTTAATTAATTTTTAACCTTATATTGAAGTCCCTACACGTTCCAAAATATATTTACACATTTCAATGTTTGAAATATAATTTATTAATATAATTTCCATTACATAAATCACCATACTCCTTAAGTACCACTGCTTCTAGGAAGTTTTTATTCAACTTGAAAATAGTCCCAAATCACACACACACAAACACACAAGACACGCACACACACACACGCGCACACGCACACGCGCACACACACACACACACACACACACGCGCGCGCACGCACGCACACGCGCGCGCGCACGCACATGCATGCATGCATGCACACGCACACACGCACGCACGCACGCACACGCGCACGCACGCGCACACGTTGGGGAAAATTGTACTTTTTAGCCATTTTTTAACTACACTTAGGTCATCAAAAATATTATATATTTGTACAAGGGTTGTTCAGTATCAATGTGGGAAAAACATAAAAAGTATTCAGACTTTTTCTATGCAACTACTGTGTTCTACAAGACCAAGTACCAAAAATGCCATATTTCAGCAACCGGTCCACCCTCTAGAATTATGATACAATTTGTGATTTTTCACAGAACACATTTTCTGATCGAAAACTTCAATTTAAGCACCCAGCAGACAAAGTGGCAGGGAGGCTCTGGCAGAGAAAGGGCAGCTATTCTGATCAGCATTGCTAGATGAGTAAATCCCAATACCAACCTTCTAACATCCTGAAACTTTCACTAAAATTCCTGGTATCACTGACAATGGATTTAAATTCTGAAATTGTTCATATTAGAATTGTTAGATTTTTAACACGTACAGGAAGTTCGTTCAACTTAACTCAATGTTGATTCATTCAATGAATTAAATGGAAGACTAAGAAGTTATATCCTCTTTACTACATCTCGTGTAAGAAAAAGACCATCTTATGTCACCCTTAATGTTTCTACGGTATTTTTCACCAATATCATAATTCATTTGTAATATTGGTGTTAGTTTTAAATTATTGAGTAAAATATCGTACATCATCAATTACGGTAGACTTAAAATCCTGGTATTTAAATGTACGACCACGACTACAGTTGGGCATCAATGACCGTAGTACCATTCTTTGTGTTTATGGTTCATGGAAGCATTTGCCCCAATTTCATCAGACTTTATAGACATTGCAGCTTTAAAAAACCTACATCTAACCCTGCTTAGACTCAATATTTTATATGCATCAGTGGTTTGGCCTTCACATTACAGAAAATACATTAAAAAAATCAAACCAACTATTCAACACAATTTTTTAAATTTATATTGCATGGAAAAATACTACCCTCACCTAGATTATCACATGACTATGTTAATCATACTTACTCTGAATACTAGTTCATTCAAATCCTTAAGAGTTTACAAAGATCACCTATTTTTGTACAAATTGATAACAGGAAATCGATTGTATATATCTTACTTCAAGAATTAAATTAAAAATTCCATTGCATGACAAGATTAAGCGAGTGAACAATTTTTGATATACAATTGTGAATTCTAATCTGGGAATGAAGGCACCATCCAGATGCGTATTTACAG
The DNA here is from genome assembly GCA_031308135.1 of Acheta domesticus. Taxonomy (NCBI): domain Eukaryota; kingdom Metazoa; phylum Arthropoda; class Insecta; order Orthoptera; family Gryllidae; genus Acheta; species Acheta domesticus. The sequence goes on along the minus strand of JAHLJT010008446.1, from coordinate 125,778,223 downwards.
TTGGTGGTTGCCAGTAAATTGAATTCAAATAAATGAATAAATTTATCTGGGCTTTCTTATAGCTGGCACCTACTCAGATCTTGTTTGAGTTTAACACTTTCAACACTTATCATTCCAGAAAAATTTAGCATTTTAATATTATCTATAAGTCTAGTCAGTGAAAATTGTATGATTCAATCATAAAGAGAAGTCACATGAACCGAATGAAAACAATGAAGCCGGATAAAGCTAGTAGAAATTATTTCTTTTTCAGAGGCCTTTACAAGCTAATAAAATTATTACGGTTTTGATTGAAATTTGCAACTCCAGTCTCCACAATAAGCTTCAACATTGGATTATAAATACAAAGTAAAGCCAAAAGCATACGAATTGTCAAGCTGTCAGTTATGTATGATAAAAATATATTTTCACATAAGACTCCATGAACTGACAGTAAATGGTGCTTGAAATGGAAAAGAATGTAAATGGAGTGTGTTCATTGTGAAATCTCCTAACAGTAAATATAGACATAAGATAACTTTTTAACAAAATTCTGAATTTAAAAGCACCAACACCAGAACAGTCACAAGCGCTTTCCACAGTGTTCAGTACAATAACTGGTCCATTCTCAAATATCCAGAGATGCACTTCACACTATTGTCTTGAGCAAAAAATAACTCTTGCTGTGATATAGTTCTGGTTTTAAGCTTAATATTTTGCAATTTGCAAAGTAATAATCTGAAGTTATTTATTTAAAATTTTTATTCACATAACTCTACTAACTCTCTTAAATAACAATTAATACATTTTAGTTTTCAAAAAGTTATTGAAAAGTAACTTAAAATCATCATCATCATATGTTGACAAAGTTAGTAAATTTTAATCAAGAGATTCAAGAGAAACATGAAATGGCACCAACTGACAACTACAGCAACGTTTTCATACACTTACAGGAGCAGCAAGTAAGAAACATTTGGGGCATAGCTAAGTTTCATAACACTGGTAAAAAAACAAAATTACACATTCTGTACACTTGCATGCAGCCTGCGAGCACAGTACTCACACATATTGGCACTTAATATGAAATGTAAATACATGTACACACACAGACACACATACAACAGACTAATGTGAAAAAAGAATTGAGAATGGCATGGAATAAATTATTTCTGGAAAAAAAAAAAAAACCACACACCCCCCCCCCCCTCTCCCAGAATGGTATATATGGAACTCCTCCAAGTAACATTTGCAAATTTGATACAACTGAAGAGCAAAGTTTGGAAAGTGGAAGAATTATGCAAATTTGCTGTTTGATATGCCTATATAAAAGAACAAATTCAGAACTCAAAAGAACTGAAGAATTTTCCCAAAATTGTCTATATCACATATACACAGATTTCTATGTCAATATGTGAAAGAGCATTCTAAAGCCATTTAATGAAGCTGAAAATATTAGATGAATTACATGTTCAAAAATAGGCAGAGTTTTATTTCATAAAGAATAAAGAAACATTTAAGAGTACTTTATTATGAAATTAGTAATTTCTTGTGCCAGAATGGATTTAAATAAAGGAGTATAAACCTCTCAAAATTAGCAGACAAAATTAACTTTATGTAGCATCTTTCAACTAGGAAAAAATTATTTTGCACTTATCAAGGGACTAAGAGAGTATGGTATAAATCACAGTAAAGTTTAAATGGTGGTAAATAACTTTTGCTTATAAAATACGAGGGTTGGGGCAGAAGTCATGGTAACTATTTTTTCTCTAAAAGAAATGTTATTGGATCACACAATATCACTTGTAGCGTGAAAGAAGCTGCAGTACACATCAACAGATGGCTCTGTAAGTGTGTCTAAACCAAGTAATCAACATGTTACTGTACTCAGATTAAGCTTAAAATCAAGGAACAACTGTACCTTACTGTGAGAATTAATTTAGTCAAAGCAAGCATTTTTTTTTTAAGTTGTGACAGTATATTTTACAAGATATTTTGGAAAATATTCAATTTTTACAAGGAAATGTCAATGTTAATAGAAATTTGATAGATATCATATTAAGATACATTAAAGTAACAATTACTCATTATTTCACTTTTAAAAGGTGAAACTTAATTTTAAAGTTTGATTTATCAGACAAATACATACCTGATGCCGTGCAATGGGGACTCCAAACGTTTTTCTTTCTAAGGCATATTTAGTTGCTTCATCTAAAGCTCTCTGAGCCAAACCTACAGCTCCAGCGGCAACCTGGAAAATTCAACTCTTGTATGAAGCACTTAAGGGAAAGGATACTACCACTATAAGGATGTACATGATACTCAAGTCATGGATTCGGAAACGATATAAATATATAAAAACATACATTACAAAAGAACATTAAAAAGAACTCCGTACACTACCATAATAGAATAGGGTAAAGTGAGTTTAACTGATCATGTAAGTTAACAAAGCCAACCCATCTAAAATGTTTTTGTAGGGAAATTTTGTTTTAATTTGTACTAGAATTAGTTAGGGACACTCTATTGCACATTAGTAGCTGTATTTGTATCTGGATGTTGTAGCCAAATATGGTGTTATTTTGTCCTTTAATTTTGAGTATGTCAGTTTTCATTTCTTCTCAACAGTTTAATTTTCATGTCAATAACATTAATAAATGAATATTTTAACTGTATACATGAAATCAGAAATTTCGAGTTATCGCAGAGCATATGATTCTTGGAGTCATTATTCTTTGAAAGGAAGTTCCAACAGTTTAACTGAACCAAAGAAGCAGAACAAATTGGTAACCACGCAGCAGGAAGGAAGTATTATATAGATGAAAGTTGCATTCGTGATTGGTGTACGAACAAAGCACAACTAGAGTTATTTTTCTTTTATTGCAGATGCAGGATTTTTTCAACATTAACAATGTAATAAATTAATGGAACTATTTTTTTACAATAAAAGTGAAAAAGCGGAAGAAAAAAAATTTTTTTTTCACTTTCATTGCTGCCATTCAGTTTAAATTCAAGTTATATACATTGTTGTAAGTAATTGTGTTTTTTTTCCCTTTTGTTTATTTTTTTCCTTTTTTTTAAATTTCAAGATTCCTGTCTATAATATTAGGGTGTGGGAGTTAGTAGAGGGTGGGGATTATTTGAGTATATACAGCACTTGTTAATTAGATTATCTAGTCATCTAAGGTATCAATATTCACTGTGGTTAAACTACCAAAACTGCAAGGAATCTTGCATATAAATTTGGAAAATTTCATAAATAGAAATCAACAGTTTACCTTAAAAAATAGCAGATTTGTTGTATATAATGTCTTATCTTTCTGCAAAATGTTACATAACAAATAAAATTTTCATTATTTTGGAATATTCTCCATAATATAGAATTGTGTATAACATATACACTGATGGTTCACATGTTGCCACCCAATGGGTGGCTCAGTTAACCTCATATTGGGCTTAAGTGAACTATTTTTTTCTCAACTCTTCTTCTGCATTCCACAAAATATTACTCTAAGTTAAAAATTTGATTTTTATTACTGTTCCTTACCCGAGACTAAATGTTATGAAATAAATGTTTCGCTAACTAATAGAAAAACAAATGAGAATAATTAAAGAACTGGACCAGTTAAACCCCATAGCACAAAACCACCAGTCACCAACTTGGCAAAATAATTACGTCAAAACAATACACCCAAATTCACAATTACAAATGTAAATTTTGATGTAGGCTTCTGGGTTTGTAAATTAAGGATACAGTCCAATGAGTTGTTAAAATAAGAAATTTTTTTTAAATTCAAGTCAAGAAAAAAACTTTAGTTAAAATTGTATTGCAGCCATTCAGTTTTAAATTCAAGATATATATGTCTTTCAATAAGGGAAGATGTGAATTCTGATCATTCGGCAGCCAGTTACTTTAAACAAATGCTCTACTAACTACTTCTCAAAGGTTATTTTGACAAAGCACAATGTAATAACAGATTTCCAGATACAATTAACTGTATGATTGTCTTTATGTTAGTTTGATTAATTAAACCAAATTAAAATTTTGGTTGAATTATTTGACTAGCGAAGACCCAAAACTGACTCTGGTAGCTCACCAACTACCTCAAAATTTCCGAACATACAATACAACAAGTTACTTACAGGAGGTCTTGTTTTGTCAAAAGCTCCCATTGCAATCTTGAAACCAGCACCTTCACCAATTAACACATTTTCTTTCGGTACACGGACATCTTCAAAGGTTATACCTCTGGTATCAGAGCACTTCTGGCCCATGTTAATTTCCTGTTATTCAAACAATATAATTAGAGAAAAACATCCTTATCCTTATATTTTCTACTACCAAAAAATTGAAGTAGAATTTTAATTTAATAAGAAATAGGCAGTGTGATGGATTCTAATATTTTATCATATATACTGTTTAGAAATCTAAAGACTATTTTTTATTTCACATGAACATAAAATAAATGTGATGTTTATGTACTGACACATATGGATAAAGGTTAAACCTTTTATAAGCTCAACTATCTCAAAATACTTTTATTCTAAATATCTATAATATTGTATATCTATAATATAATAATATATCTATAACATTGGAATACAAATTACACTTATACATACTTTACGTCCTGGAGTCAACCCTGGAGTCTCTCTCTCCACAATAAACCCCGTAAAAGCCTTACTTGCTGGAGCTTTGGGATCAGTATTTGTTCGAGCAAGAACAAAGTACCTGTAATACATATATTATAATCAATCCTTCCGAAAAATTTTAAAGCATACTAATGCAACAAAATTAAAACTAGGTTACTCTACGAGCAATTCAAAATCTTTAATACACTGATACATGGCACACACTGCAACAAATGAAACTAAAGACTTTTCTGATACATTATTACAGACAGCAATTACAACCAAAGATTAATATAAAATCTTTATGGAGCGAGGGAGAGAGAAAAAGAAAGAAGGGGTGGGGAGAGGGAGAAAGAAGGGGAGGGAGGGGAGGGAGGGAGAAAGAAGGGGAGGGAGGGAGGGAGGGAGAAAGAAGGGGAGGGAGGGAGGGAGGGAGAAAGAAGGGGAGGGAGGGAGGGAGGGAGAAAGAAGGGGAGGGGAGAGGGAGAAAGAAGGGGTGGGGAGAGGGAGAAAGAAGGGGTGGGGAGAGGGAGACAGAAGGGGTGGGGAGAGGGAGACAGAAGGGGTGGGGAGAGGGAGACAGAAGGGGTGGGGAGAGGGAGACAGAAGGGGTGGGGAGAGGGAGACAGAAGGGGTGGGGAGAGGGAGACAGAAGGGGTGGGGAGAGGGAGACAGAAGGGGTGGGGAGAGGGAGACAGAAGGGGTGGGGAGAGGGAGACAGAAGGGGTGGGGAGAGGGAGACAGAAGGGGTGGGGAGAGGGAGACAGAAGGGGTGGGGAGAGGGAGACAGAAGGGGTGGGGAGAGGGAGACAGAAGGGGTGGGGAGAGGGAGACAGAAGGGGTGGGGAGAGGGAGACAGAAGGGGTGGGGAGAGGGAGACAGAAGGGGAGGGAGGGAGGGAGACAGAAGGGGAGGGAGGGAGGGAGGGAGAAAGAAGGGAGGGAGGGAGGGAGAAAGAAGGGGAGGGAGGGAGGGAGAAAGAAGGGGAGGGAGGGAGGGAGAAAGAAGGGGAGGGAGGGAGGGAGAAAGAAGGGGAGGGAGGGAGGGAGAAAGAAGGGGAGGATGGAGAAAGAAGGGGAGGGATGGAGAAAGAAGGGGAGGGATGGAGAAAGAAGGGGAGGGATGAAGAAAGAAGGGGAGGGAGGGAGAGAGAAAGAAAGAAAGGGAGGGAGGGAGAGAGAAAGAAAGAAAGGGAGGGAGGGAGAGAGAAAGAAAGAAAGGGAGGGAGGGAGGGAGAGAGAAAGAAAGAAAGGGAGGGAGGGAGAGAGAAAGAAAGAAAGAAAGAAGGGGAGGGAGGGAGAGAGAAAGAAAGGAGGGGAGGGAGAGAGAAAGAAGGGGAGGGAGGGAGAGAGAAAGAAGGGGAGGGAGGGAGAGAGAAAGAAGGGGAGGGAGGGAGAGAGAAAGAAGGGGAGGGAGGGAGAGAGAAAGAAGGGGTGGGAGAGAGAGAGAAAGAAGGGGTGGGAGGGAGAGAGAAAGAAGGGGTGGGAGGGAGAGAGAAAGAAGGGGTGGGAGGGAGAGAGAAAGAAGGGGTGGGAGGGAGAGAGAAAGAAGGGGTGGGAGGGAGAAAGAAAGAAGGGGTGGGAGGGAGAAAGAAAGAAGGGGTGGGAGGGAGAGAGAAAGAAAGAAGGGGTGGGAGGGAGAAAGAAAGAAAGAAAGAAGGGGTGGGAGGGAAAAAGAAGGGGTGGGAGGGAAAAAGAGGGTGTATTCATGTGTGCGGGGGGGGGGGGGGAGGGTCCTGAAAAGTTTCAAAGTGGCTCTGTAGGGTAATAAAATTAAATCATTTAATTTTTTAAGATGTTCTAACACCTGAAAAAAACGGTTGTATGGATTCATTTACAGTGATGACAAATGGACACGTTAGTTTGTTTATATATTGTTACTACATCTATGTTTAAGTACTGTGCATTATGTCCATTGTACCCCTTACTGATGGTCCAGGATTTATTTTAGTCCATGTTTTTTGTTTTTATTTTCAGATTTATTGATATAAATCTATCACTGCCAATGTTTCTAGGGCCTTACTTGGTCTCATTATGAAGGCTAAAATAAATGGAATTGTAAATACATCATATTAAAAAATATGAAGTCAGGAATAATATTTCACATTAAAAGGAGATAAGTGAAGAACACTAACATTATTATCATACACAATGAGGAATAGAATGTGTACATAGAAATGCACCAAGTACTGGTGAACACTTACCTCATGTGAGGCAGTATCTACTAGAGGGTCTCATAGGACAATGGGCCCTTTTTCTGGAGAATGCAGAAATTAATTGTGCTTACTTTATATCTACGCAATTTTTCATGATTTTACCTCTATTCATTAGGTTAGTAGAGCATCATTCCATTACATGAAGAGAGTTCCCCAGAATATTGCACTTTAACCTGTCATTCGAATTCCACTTAATCCGGGAAAAGTTACCGACATTTGGGACTTATATGGGTACTTAAAGGAAGAGAGCAAAATATTTTACCCAAACTTTTTTGAAAAGTGTGAAGTTGTTTGAAGTCTGGAGTGAGTAGGAATCTGATAGGTCACAAGATGAACTTTGAGGTAAAAAAATATGTAACAAACCACATTATCATTTGTACTAGCAGTTTATCAGTTTATAATAAGAGCAGATTAAATATAATTAAAGAAGAATAATAATATTTATAATTTACACCACTTCAATAAGAACTATAAGGTGTTCTCCAAAAGAAGGGTCTATAATGAATTTTTTTCTGTATGTCACTTGCTTGAAATTAAGGAGAACTTAATGATGTTCTAAATAAAACTAAACATAAAAATAATTATAATATATTAAAATAATATGTAAATTGCAATTAAATACACAAGTGTGTAGAATGCTACAAATGAAAATTTGCAATGCATTTTTCTCACAACAGTTATAAAGTATAGATCCTTCTTCTAGCTACCACTTCAAGTACATTTGAAGTGTAAGTTGTATAGTATGATGTATAGCTTTGGTCCTATGCAATTTACACTTCAAATATACTTCAGGGTAAGTGCTGATCAGTTCTTGGAGCATTTCTATGTACACATTCTATTCTTCACTATGTAGGTGTTAAAAAGTTCTTTTATCACCTATTGTATATATTTAATGTAAAATATTATTCCTGCCTTTATATTTTTTAACGTGATGTATTTACAATTCCGTTCCTTTTAGCCTTGATAATGAGACAAAATAAAGCCTCAAAACACTGGCTGCAGTAGATTTACATCAATAAATCTGAAAAGAAAAAAAAAGTCTTAAATAAATCCTGAACCATCCTCCTAAATGGAATTTTCAAAATAGACAGTCCAGGGAATTAACTTGAAACTGTGTATTATTGTTTTAATTTGTTTTGTTTGTTAATTAATGTCTTTTTGTACTTTCTGCAAAACCTTGTAGATATTTACCAAATACTGCAAATAAGTGCCCACTTTGTAGGTATTTAAATTTTCAATTAATTAAATTTTACTTTTGAAACAGGATTACTTGATACAAGTTTCTTGATACTGAATCTGGACATTCATAATTTGTGAAAAATAGATTCAAACGAGTTTAATTTGGTTACTCCCAAAATAATGAAACTTGTTACATAGAGAATGAGCTTTGCTCTTCTGGTGACGACTTGTCAAATGCTGATTCCTAGGTATATTCTAAATACCTTGGTTTCGGCCATCATTTTGAGGTCTTCTTCAGGGCTTAAGTGCGCCAAAATGGCATGCTCAGGTGATAGACCAGACATGACTGGCTGGATATTCGGTCATCTGACTTAGTATCTGGGCAGCTGTGGCCCGAATTACATCGGCGAGACAGGAAGAACCATAAAAGGAATACGAGCCAATTTGGCATTTCTATTACAAGAATGTGCAACTCTCAACAGCAGGTAACCCCGAAACAGAAGCGGATAAAATGCCAAATGCCTATATGAGAATTGCGGTAAACAATGCCACAAACATGTCGAACAGCTAATGACTTTCCTGACTTTGACTAATTTGAAACACAAAATAAAACTATTGATGTCCATACAGAAAGGATTGGCTTCAATGCAGTAAAACGTGGCAAAATTACACCTCATGGCCACACTGAATTGTTCTGCATAGCTACTTGCCTGGTGCACTCGAGCCCTGAAGACCACAATTAGATGGTCAAAAGTGGGCATCACAGCCTTCGATGCAGCATCATGAGACAGCCAAATTTATTCATATGACTGGCCTTGGAAGCTTTTAACATCATTTGTTACAGTGAGCATTTTTGACACGACATTGTATAAACTTTATGAAGTCATATTGAATGGATTGCATTAAAAACTGTAAAAAATACGGTTTGTGAAAAATTCATGAATTTACCAAAATCTACAAAAATTTTGGAAATTGAAGAAAGTGTACTTAGTGTAATGGACGAATTCGAGGTAAAACATAAAAAAACCTTAGAATAAACCATTTGAAGGTGACCAATTTAGACTACCTCCTTACAAAGTCCTAAAAATGACCCCCAAAATCCAATGAGGCAAAAACAGCCAAAAATGTACGAAAATAACTGAAGAAAATGTCGCTAAGTCAGAGTCACTCACTTCTTCAAGTGCATAAATACACACTTCAAAAATCGACTGAAAATTTAATAAGATGCTTCAGAAATTTAGTTTGCTCCCTCTTGTTTTACAATCCACACACCTCTGAATGTGAACAATATTAGGTTAGTTGTAAAGAGGAATAAATAATAAATATTCAAAGGTTTCGAGAACAAGTGACTTATTATTGAAATAAAGTAGCAAACTACTCACCAATTTGCAACACCACCATTGGTAATCCACATCTTCTGACCATTGAGAATATATTCATCTCCTTTCTTCACTGCAGTTGTTCTAACTCCATTCACATCTGATCCAGCACCTGGTTCTGTTACACAGTAAGCCTGGAAATGAAAGTCAATAATTAGCAATAAAAAACAGATCACCTATTGTCTTCTAATTAAATTTCATAAACATCTAAGCTTTCTTTAACCATCTTAGCAATTTTCATCAATTTTATAGAAAATTAATCTAATTCACTATGATTACATTACTATTACACGATTACACAATTATTTGAAATGAAACTACCAGAATGAATTTCACATAGAATCAAAACCTGTTACATTGGACTGTCTCCTTCTTCAAGGACTTCTTTACAATCCCCCTCTCTAATTGAGCAAGTAAGGTTATTTGTGGTCTTTTTGGTATTAAAACCCCTGAAATTATGCCCTTAAATTTAAAACATAGATTTATGATAAAACCCTTTTTAACCAGATTCAATGATTTTCAAAGATTTATTCTTAAATCAATGTTCAAATAAGTTTAATTTGACCCAGGACTTCAACCTGCTCTTTTATCCTTATTTCCTGCGTACAAATAAACAAAAGAAATGATTGTCACTGATTAAGATCACTAAAAGGTAAAAAAATACACTAAATTATTTTTTTAAAATTTCCCAAAAATTTGACATCATTGATTCTGATGTTTTATAGCTAAAAAAAAAAAGTACCCTCTAAAATATTTCGCATGGTTCCCAGAAATGTGACACATTATGACAGTTTTTTTCAATAAATTTCAATACAACCATGTTAATTTCCAGGATGAAATTTCATTTATAATTCACATAAGAATTTCATCCTTAGATTATCAATGTTGAGTATGAACATTTCCAATTCTAATTTTCTAAAATAACCATGGTAACTGCATTGTCTAGGAACAAATAATTTTTCATTAATAAGAACCCTACATCTTACGGCATACAACTGCGTAATTACCCGATTCCTTTTACAGCTCACACAAACCTAAATCTTTTATTTATGTTAGCTATATTTGCAACAATGTCTTCCTTTAACGCACAAACAAAATTGATGCCAGCTATAGTCTTTAGCCCAAGAATACAGTTACAGGAGTTTGAATTGGCTTATTATATGGTAATTGAAGACTTGCCCCACCTTATCACTGTACCACTCACATTCCGTCACTTGGTCCCTTTCCACGAGTTGTTTAAAAGAAGAGTGTTAATTTTTGCAAATTAAAATGATTCTTATACTTTTGGACTGAGCATTGGTAAAAGAAAAACAGGAAATTTAAAATTAAAATCCCTACAAAATTAAAATTTTAATATTAAGAAATATTTAAAATTTCAGTATAAAAAAAGTTTGACATTTCAATTCTCCACGAAATAAAATGAAAATAGATTCTAAATAAGGTTACATAAATAAAACTATTTTAAAATTGAATTTTTTGGAGGGAAGAAGAAAAAAAGAAAGAAAGAAAGGGAAGAAAAAAGAAGAAAAGAAAAAAAAGAAAAGAAAAATACACCGCATTTCCAAGAACCATGGAAAATATTTTAGAGGGTGAAAAAGGAGTATTTTTCAAGTAATTTTAAATATGAAAAATCAAAATCAATGATTTTGAGAATTGGATTTTTAAAATGTATGTGTTTTAATTTTAGTCCTAAAATGATCTTAATTGGTGAAGATAATAATTTTCCATGTTTATTTGGAAGCAGGAGTCAAGGGTAGAAGAGTGTGTTGAAGTCCTGGGTCAATTTAACTAATTTATTAATAAATCATTGAAAATCGATGAAATCGGTGTAAAATTGGTTTTCTTTTAACTTTTTGTGAAGAAATTACTTTTTACCTTTGTGGTCATAATTTCAGTTTTTTTTTGCATCCAAAAAGACCACAGAGAGCTGAATGGGAGAGGGTGTTCATAAAATTGGTTTTTTTTTTTTTTTTTTTTTTCCCTCCTGTGAAGTGCGAATTATCAGAAAATATTAAAAAAGATTTTCAATTTCTGATGGGGAGGAAAAAAAAAAAGTTCTGAAGATGACATTGATTTCTTTGGATAAATGATAGCAATTTTTATCTGATAATTTTCCTGGAATAGACACTATGTTTATGAACAAATGAATTTGACTGATATAGATACAGCAATACAATGCAAAATTTATGAGACATTAGAATTTCGAAGTGGAAATTACATACAAAGTAAACACAAAAATACTTTGATCCCAAAATAGTTCATTCCCTTACAATTCAATATTCTAGTGACATGTTACAATTACAAAAATGTCTCGTGAATGAATTTCTCATAAGATTTTGAATATTTTTGTAATGTTCTTGTAAAAAAAATCTGCAGACTACACTTACTGCAACAAGAGGTTCTTCAATGAGCCGGCCTAGATACTTCTTTTGCTGTTCTTTGTTACCAGCAATGACGACAGGAGTTTGCTGAAAAATAAGCAATAATTCATATATTTAAAAAACTTATCAATACAGTGGAAATTGTAAGTTTGGCTATTCTTGAGTTACGAATACTGCTCACTTTTACCAGAAAACAAAAGTATACTCTACATTCTAAGGCAATCATATAACATGGGAGATTTTTCGAAGGCACCAAAAGGATTCCCATTATTTGGCATTTCACTATACATAAAAGCCAATGACTTTTGTATGTAAAGGAGCCTCACTAATTCATCTTCCTCTATAATCATCATTCAATAATTTGATTTCCTTTATTAACAAGCAAATATCAATGTGATTATTTTTGCAGGGGATTTATTTATAGCAAACAGAAATTAGATTTTAATAATAATTTACCAATTTTGGGAAGAAGTTTACACAGTGAGTGAACAATGCACAATAAGTTCTCAAGTATTCATTTATAAAAATCTAGGTAAATATTCAAAATTCAATTTTCAAAACTTCATGCAATTAATGTTTAAGCAAATGGCTAGCATTAAAATAAACACATTACAGTAATTATTCTATTAACTTGCTTTTAAACTCACTCAGTCTGTCACTTAACTCATATTTAATTAATCACATTCTTCACTCCCACAGTAAATCAGTGGATCTCTATTGTAATTCAAAATATATTTTCTTAACTTTCAACATTTGAAAAATTTGTCTGAAGTCTGGAGACTTTTTCCAGAAAACAAAAAGTATACTCTAGTTACCAAAGTTTCTTTGGAAAGAAACTTGAAATACCTGCCACAAAATCTAGTGAACAAATTGGTTGTATGAAGTTTCGCTAGTTGTTTTTTTCCCTTGTCCATAACTTGACTAAAAAAACAAATATACAAAATTCCAGTCCCAGATTTAAGAGAGAACAATTTCATTAAAAAAAAGAACTATCTTGAAAGTTATGGTTCAATAAATCAAAGTATAGACAAACTTTTACGAATGTGTAATTTCAGCACAATAATAAGCCAGACAAAGCATTCATTCACATTTTTGAAATTTAAAATTTATTCATATTGTGCATTTTATCAATATTTTTAAGTAATAAGCATCTTAATTGTTATAAAAACTAGACATATTATCGAGAAGCTACACAAATCCACAATGCAAATATATTTATGACTATGTGACAAATATATAAAAATGTGTGTGTGTGTGTGTGTGTGTGTGTGTGCGCGCGGGTGTGTGTGTGCGCGCGCGGGTGTGCGTGCGCGCGTGTGTGATTTTCACTGAGTTTTGTCTTAAATAATTTAGCAAATATTATCATTAAATCATAAATATCATTAAAAGCAGAAACTTGAAAAAATAGTTGAGGTTCCTATTCTAATGACTACTGCAATTTCAGATTTCCTGTTATGCACATGATAGCCATGAATATCAAAATTTTATAACACAGATCAAAAAACTAAAGCTTCTAATAATGCATGAATATCTTAATTGTATTTAATAACTGCACAAGAGAGGCAAAAGCTTCACTAAGTAGCAATAAATATATTTTAAACAAGCAAACAATTTTTATAGAAATATAAACAAAATAAAACATGCACAATCAAATATGTGGATACAGATGCACAACATACACACTCATATACACACAACACAAATTTCATCCAGCAACTCTGTCTAAATGAATAACTTAGGAAACAGGAAATGAGGAACAATCGATATCCTTAACACTCTTCACAAAAATGTGATATACTTTGAAATAAGCATAATGAAATTAATTATTGACTAACGTGATGAATGTCAGATCTCCTTGGAATAGGTTTGCAGCTGAAACCATGATGGTGATGAAACACATTCTTCAAAGAAACTCTTTAACGAGATATTTTACAAATAAAACATAACAGCATGATATTTTCAGAATGTACTCACTATCTTTACATATTAGTTGTGTTGGCCTTTACATAATGCTGAATAAAAATCAATTTCCTTGAAGTTGAGGAGTGTAACAGGCCCCACATCTATCAAGAAAACCAGTAGCTTTTTCATTTAGCCAGAAATACCAAAATTCACATAGTATAACCTCCTAGATTTTGAGGCTGATCTATAAAATCCTAATAACAACCCCTCATAACTGAAGATACATCAGTACCCCTAAAACTATACAAAACACTTTTAAAGAATGAAGATCAGACAATTCAAGCATGTGAGAGCAATGCAGTTTTGTTTACCAAATTAACACATCTGAAGAAATGTGTCCACTAATAAAATGCAGGTTGTTTATGTAAATTAAGAAAGTCAAAAGGCTGAAGCTTTTCATTACAATTTTTCAATTTGATGACAAGTCAACTGAGGTTTATAGAGAAAGTATATGCCATGTCTCTCACAAGTCAGAGAACCTTCCTTCCAACAGTCTGATTCCTATTTGCCACACATTATCAGCTCTTCCTCCATATCATAACATACAGGAAAACTTCACTTATACATTTTTCAGGGGATTGAGGGGAAAAAATTGATGAGAAAAACGCCTAACTGAAATTGATGTGCAAAATAAAAAGTCAATGTTTTTACACTGTCATTTGACCAGTTCTTTAGCAATATCTACTCAAGTTTGATGTTACTTGAGATTCCCCCGGTCAAAGCACGGTGTTCTACGAGGGCGACAGGAAGCGCACGACTGCCACAGCCCCACAGCCAGGTGACACCCGCTGCGCCGCGCGGAAAAGCGATCAGTTTCTTTAGCTGCATGTGTCATGCCGCTACTGAAAGGATCGCGCATGATATTCCAGCGAGCAAAAGAGTCTTCGGAGTGTGAGACAGTCTGCACAGACTTCCTTACTTCTTGGTCTTCTACGTCGTTACTCTCTCCTGTGACGCCTGTGACTTTCCCTCGGAGCTACCTTCCCCTCCCGAGATCCTCGGAGAGCTCCCGTACGTACCCGACTGAAATGTTTGGATGTTCCGCTGCCAGAGGTGGCCCGGGAGCTGACTTTGAGCTACCGCCCCGCGGGCTCGTGCGGTCTTGGCCCCTTAGCTAGGCCGAGTCGACCTTCTATATTACAAGTTTCATTAGCGGGAAGTTTCATCAGAGGCCGAGAGACAGGTAGCTCCGCGGGAGCGATCTGGAGCGTGCCGACTCGAGTAACATACAAGTTCCGGGCTCTTGGCGCAGGTCGCCCCTCGCCTCACCGGAATCATTTAAACGTTATACGGTCTTAAGGGGACTTTTATTATGAACGTAAAAGTGTGAAAAGCGTATGAACGTAAAACGCATAACTGAAATAATTCAGCAATAGAATTATAGAATTTATCCGGGACTTACCAAAAACAAAAAGTATAAACGTGAAAAAAGTATAAGTGAGAAACGCATAAACGAAGTTTCACTGTATTTCACTAACCATAACTACCTCAAGTTGGTTCGTGTGCACTTCATCCTGCTTAAGTCTGAAGTATGCTTTGAGACAAGTTTCAAGTTTATTATCCATTTTTAATAATGTGAACATTAACCAGCTATTTCGAGAATGTGTAAGATTTGGACTTCAACCACAACATATACAACTGTAAACAGAATTTCTAGGAAGCCAATCCACTTATCACACAAAGTATAAGTGGTACTAGGTTGATTCCAAACAGGGGACGTCTTTTAATGCAATTCCAACTCCAAAGCTACCTTAATGTAGTGGTGGCACAATTTTGATGAATATTACTACTGCCTTGTCATTTAATACTGATGTTCAATGAACCAATTATTTATTGTCTCCCAATGTAAAGCAAAGAGAAGTGCATTGAGAAATGTAAATGCAATTTCCTTGTAGAAATCATGATAAATGTA
Organism: Acheta domesticus; assembly: GCA_031308135.1. Taxonomy (NCBI): domain Eukaryota; kingdom Metazoa; phylum Arthropoda; class Insecta; order Orthoptera; family Gryllidae; genus Acheta; species Acheta domesticus. Next base: position 125,762,587 of record JAHLJT010008446.1, on the reverse strand, counting down.
ATTAAATTTAATTAATTAAATTTACAAAAATTACATGAAATACACAAAAAAATTTTATTTTCTCAAACGCTTTCTACATTTTACATATTAGAAAGGCAATGAAACTAAAACCATACTCTTTAAATTTAGTCTAAAATTTTGTATGCAACTGTTTTTTTCTAAAATTTTCTCTAATCTAAAATTTTGAATGTACATTTCATAAATATCAAGAACTACTAAAATTCTATTACTTATTCTTAAAAAGGAAGCCCACACACATTCAAATAGCCTTCTTTTTGCCATGAAACCTTCACCTGTTTACTAGCATTTAGATACAAATTACCTGAATTATTTTGTCCCATAACCATATATACACAACTAATCAGCAAGTTTATAAGTATTACACATTTTGCAATCCTAATATACTGTGTACTTATTTACAGTGTTTTTTAAATCGTTGTGCATGAAAACAAGTGATTACAAGAAAGATGCAAGTATTCAGAATAAGCTGTGCATTTAGAGCATCAACAAACCAGGTTGAAAGAAATCAAAGAAAAGTTAATATTGTCAAATTATTTTCAAAGCTTTAAAAAAAATCCATCAACACTAGCTACAAATCAGTTCTCAAACATGCTCCAAAATACTTGTAGGTATGCCAAGAAGAATATCAAAAACTACAACACTATAAAAAAAACCAAAAACTATCTGCATGCTCAACAAAGTCACCACTCGTGAAGACAAAGCAATCCATGCTAAAACAGATCATTCATACTCACGCCTAAGCCACTGCCTTCCAATGCTGTCATTATACCTGTGCAACCATATGCTAATTCCTCAGCAATCATACAACCATCAAATACGCCTATGCCCAAGCCACCTGAAAATTTAATTATCACAATAAGATCGGCAACATAACAAATTCCCATTCTGAGTACGACAAGCACTCTGTAGACTGGAGAACAACAAAGGCAGAATTTCCTCACGTTCACACAAACATTCATCACAAGGCTCCAGGTTGCAACACTGAAATAAAACTAAATCACTGATGTACTCACGCCAAGACCTGTCCCTTCAATTGCAGTTGTAATACCTGTACAACCATATGCGAGCTCTTCTGTGACTAGACATCCATCAAATACACCTATACCCAAACCACCTGCAAAATTGAAATGCATATCAACTTACAGCAAGACCTGAACCGGTGATGGATGTTTGGATACCTGGACACCCATATGAAAGTTCTTCTGTCACCAAAGCACGCTCAAAGACACCAAGACCCAAACCACCTGGAAAAGAATCTTCTTATATAAACACAAGTTTGTGCTAAGTGTTTTCTTTACTACAATTGGCACAATCCTCCTCCATCATAAAAAATCTGAAATCTATGGACCACAGGCGCATAGTGCATCCGTTGTGGAATATACTTGTACTATATAATACAAAGACAAATTAGTTAAATATTTTATCAATTCTAATTAATTCTAACTTTGCCTTGATTCTAGTTGCCCTGTTTTGTACCCTAGGCACAGGGATGCAAAATTTAGGTACTATAAAATGCAGAACATTAAAGGCATACACATTGTTACTAGAATGGAGAGTAAGATATAAAAGATATTCAAAAATCCCCATAAAAAAAGGTATAGTTTGATTTTGAGAAAACCAGTATGCTCTTACAACAAACAGCAATAATTTTTAATTAACTAAAACAGCAAATATTAGTTTTGTAAACAGCCTAAATATATTTAACTCACTGTTAAAGCCTTTATTTTAAAACATTACAATAGTTTTTAGTGCTTTAGGCATACAGGACATAGCTTTTACTTGGTCTAATTAGCAATGGGCCAAATCTGATGTCAACATGTTAGTAACTATTCACTGAATTACAAGAATTCAGAATTATTCAAGCTCACAAAAATATTAATTTAAAAGCAAATTTCAATATTCCAGACAGAGATTTATCTCCATTTTCCAAGCTGTAATTAAGACAAGATTAAGAAAAGCAAAAAACAGATGCATACTAAGAAATAACCAAAATAGTGATATTCAGTACAAACACACCCTGAAAAGCAGAAGAAAAAATTCTAGCACTTAATACAATGCAATCCTTATGAAAGTTAGTATGCCTACAGATGGAAATTCTTAAATATTAGTACGTCCGTCACCTTACACAAATATGAAAACTTCCATTCAACACATACGATTATATTAATAATAAGCTAGCACTTACACACACAGAACTACAACATGGATCTGCAAAAATACTGAAAGTTTCAGAACAAAATAAAAGGATGTAAAATTGCACACTATGATAATTAAAAATAACAATCGTCATAACAATGATCAACAAAAATGTTAATGAGAAAAGGAAATTTAGAGCTCTCAGATACATTAACTCAATATTATCCAAGAACTCTTTATGTTTCAGGAGTCTCCTCAACCACTTCAGAAGTGAAGCCACAAACACTGCGGACCTTGAACATTATTCTGTTAAATATATAAATTAAATAAATGTACTTAAAATTTTTTAAATACTATAGTTTTAGGCAATTAAAAGAATTTTATCAGGTTTTAATTGTAAGATTTAAAAAATAATTTTGGAATAAGGGCATATCAAATTAATTAGTAAAGAAACATAATTAAATTTTAAATTAACAAACATTTAAATGCAAAGCTTCGAAATATCTCCAAATTTATCACTTTGAAATTGGTTATGCTGAAGAAGATTATATCTACTCTTAATTGAGCAAATTTTTTTATTATAGTTATATATAGTCAACAATTTGATTCAACACAAAAGTACTGTATCAACACATATTACAAAATTTTCTTAATTAGAATTTGAAGTATTCCTTTAGTGAGAAATAATTACTTTATTTTCTTATTCACAAATTCTAAAGTATGCAAAATTCATGATTCTTCATTCACTGACATAAGAAATGAGCTTTGCTAGCAAATATGGTCGTTGATTATTCAGCTGATACAGCATAAACTAAAGGCTGAAACATTCTGGCATCTTTTTCAAAAATAAGTTCATCAGAAATATTTTCAATGAATCAGATGCTTAAAGATATAAACATTATGACAGAGCGATAAAAATATCCTTAATTTTGAAAATTTGTAAGGACAATTGAAAATCTAATATTTAAACAAAATATCTCTTCTGAACTACAAAACATTTGCAAAATATAAAACCAAATCAATCCAATCAGATGATTGCACGGTACAAAGAAAACAATGAAATTCAATGCATCATCTAAGAAATTGTTATTTTTCAGGTTACAAGAAACACTAATAGCAATAGCAGCAAAGTACTCGTGTGACATTTCACATTAATGAGAAGCTTGCAGATAATATTTTCATAGTTATTACATGCTATCAATTTTCTATGATATTCAATATTACAAACCACTGTTAATGTTTCTCTACCATTTCTCATTTGTGATTTTGAGAAATGCCTAGGATTCTAACCGAGGATAACAGTGACAGAGGTGAAAATATTTTCTTAAAAGTTCTCTAGCGAATGCAAGGAATACAAATGAGAAAAATATTGACTTTTGTAAAGGGCAGAACGAGAATGGAGTTAAGTAATTTAGACTTCCAAATTCGGCCTGGCCATTGATATTGTTATTGTACATCTCGGTACAATTGGCAGTTTGCAAACTAACCACGACTTCTGCTAATGATATCAGCTCTGAAATTGACTCAATTTTTTTGAAGACCTCCAAATGAGATAACTTAAGAGTTGGTTTCCTTTATCACTATATTATGTCTATTTATACACAATCAGTTTAATTTAAAAATCCACTTTTGTCTGTAAATACCTTATCTGTTAACTTGGTTACTTGAACAAATTCCTATTAACAACTATATTTCACACTTGAGATTGTAAAATCACCTTATTTATTAAACTGCAATTTCACATTTGCTGAAAGGATGACCGAGGCAAGATAAGAAACTGCAATTCTAAAGTTCATTCGCTTACGGAAAATTAAAAGCATATTAAATCTTATATATGATGATTTACTTTCATTTGAATTGTTTGGGTGAAACACTTTGATTTTGATCTTAATTAGAAGACTTCAACCATCAGAAATTACTATTTGTGGTTTCAGAATCATTAATGATTTTGTTTTTTTTATCGATTTTGTTTTAAAAGATTTTCCTAAATTCGAATTTTTTCTCCTTTTTCACTGCCTTCAATTTTTTTGAGTTTATAGGATAATACAACTCCTTCATCAATCACTGTGACCCTAAACAGGCTCTAGCACCCTCTGACATCATGCAGTAACTTATCCAGTTTGCAATGCAACACACTCAATGCAAACAAATATTTTTCCCATGAAGAGTGAAATGCCTTCAGAGCTTAGAGCTTTTAAAGGCCCCATTGACACCAAATATATGCCCCACAAAATGGTATTTTGTCAATGTTCACAATAAAGAGGTTCTCAGAACAAGTTTGTAAGGGCCAACTGTGAGATGAATGCTAATATACTCCATGAAGCAGAAGTTCATAAAAAGAAATGTAATTGGTTTTATTGTATGATAAAGAGAAGGATTTTGAACTAAGAACAACCTCAACTGTCACTGTCTTTTCCATACTTTCCATAACAGATATTTTTTCTCTAATTTTATTAGTATGCACATCAACCACAATGCAGGAAAAACAATATCTGAAATTTCCCTAAACGATGCCTACGTACTTCCAAAGAAAACGTTTTTATAAGAAAGTATAATTGTGAATGTCACTCCTTTTTCGAAAAGGGGATAATTTCCTTTAACAAATGCCAGAATGAAAGTCAATATCCGTTTGAAAACAAACCAAAGTGTTGCAAATATTCATCTCACCACAGATTATAGGTACACCTTTAGACAAAAGTGACATATTTAGGGAAACTAGAGCTAGAATTTCTTCATAAATATGCAAATTCCTTATTATAAACAATTTTGTAACAAACAACTTGCTTCAAATAGACCAAGTGAAATGCAATCAACACCACTAATTTTGTCTTTTTGTCTCCTCTTGGTCTTGGGCTTGTAACCTCCTCCTCCAATAAAAAAAATATTACAGAAAAAACATTTTCGCTATTTACATCTGATTACAAGAGCATGTAACTTAATTTTACTGTAGCCTTCTCAGATCAAAATTACTTTCATAATATACTAATTTTATTATGAACTTACCACAGTGAGGTGGAACATGCCCATTCATAAGACCAAGAGACCATGCCTTTTTCACAATATCCCAAGGATACTCCATAGTTCGATCGTATTCTGCAGCTCGAGGCACAATTTCTTCTCTGGTAAACTTTCGTGCCAAATCTTGGAGTTCTCGCTGAGTATCATTCAATTCTAAGAAAAGAAACAAATACTTTTTAACACTGCTGTACTGAAGAAAGAAACATAGAAAAAAAATTGGGCCCGAAGACTCACCAAATGCCATACCACTAGGATGCTTTGCTTCAGATGACACAACTGGAGAGCTAGAAAAAGCTCTGACACCTGGGCGGATCAGATGCCTGACCATCTGAAAGCCAAGTTATGATGTAATGCACAAATTATTTTTAGTTTAAGATTTTTGCTCATCAAATTCATCCTAAATATTTTCTACAGTAACTCAGTTAAATAAACCTATCTTTGTAATATTTTTTAGAATATGTTTAGTTAGGAAGGACATACATTTTTTAAAAAAATGTATTGCACTTCTAATACAAGTAGAGCAAAGAATCATTTAATAGAAGTCCTCCAAAAGCAGAGAAAGACTCTTGACAACACTAGTAATTTAATTTGATTACTTTTTATTATTAAAAACTAATAGTTTCTTGCAAACCATGCAGTATCCATTAACAAATAATCGTAAATAAATTTCAAGTCTTCACAGCACATTACCTGCGACACTGAACTCATTTTGATGCGTTATGGCTTTTCAGATGTGAACGGGACGGATCCTACAACCAGAATGAACCACAACGTTAATACTCAGACGGATAACACACAACCACGGACCACCAATAAATAGTACGCTAATAGCTACTAGTCATAATAAGCACGAAGTCCAGCAACCCCACGTACCTTTCCTTCTCGAACAGAGTACAGAAGTAGACCTTGCCCAGGCAAAGTCCAAAGATCGCAGAGTTTGAAATCCAAATCAGAAGATAAGGAATGTATTCCTGCAAACGGAGAACTCTTTTTAAGATATGACACGGACAATTAAGTTAAAATAGTCAATTATGAAACTCAAATCCAACTGACCTCTCCTGCGCAACGTCACCAAAGACCTACTATTCTTATAGCCCGTTACAAAACCAGCTGTGTGGTACAGACCAGCTGTGTGGGAAGAGGGGGAGGCCCTACGTGGAAGCGGGCTTTTCGCTTTTGTAATTAGCTTGTAATTACTGTCAATTATGGATGCGATTGAATAATTTAATCGGCAATGCCTACTGTCTATCCAAATGAATATCAAGTAGTTCAATACGATTCAGACACAATAAAATTAAAAGACTCTCACAGTTTTACAATTGTCAGTGTTTTTCATCTGGAAAAATCAAATGAACGTTTAATTACCGTAGCACATGCTATATTCTCATGTTACGCGCTTCACCCTCGCGATCTAGTTCGTTTCCTCTAGTATCCTCCGTTGGTGCAGCGCTCTACAGGAACTCGCTCTGCCTGTCAAAACCATTGCAATAATACTCGCCTCTGAGTAGGCATGTTAGGAGGTTGTCACGCTTAGCGCAGTAATATCAGAAAATGTCACATACAGCCGACAAGAGACTACACCGAGTGATGTGTTACGAGAAATGTGAAAATAGATCAGTGAGGCTGCGTCCTGTTCACCACTGTTTATTTACAAATAACTTATTTTATTAGTTAATAAATAAAATAAAATACAAGGCGAATGAAGTAATTTTAATGAAACAATTAATACTGGATGGACTCTTTTTCTGAAACAAATTTCCCTGGTGTTTCCTGGTGTTATATTACGTTTTACGTTATTCCGTTATATATTTACGTTTCCCTGATTTATTTACTGCCAGATCAATCAAATAAATATGAAGGGAAAGAAATGTTTCAAAGTTCGCATGACATTATTATTATTATTATTATTATTATTATTATTATTATTATTATTATTATTATTGTTATTATAATTATTATTATTCCACTACATCACGACTAAAGTTATGAGTCGGTTGAAAATAAAATTACACCAGTTTTCAACCAGCTACCTAACAAGGAGCAGACCCAGGGACTGTAGGTGCTTCTACAATACTTTGGGCAAAATGTGGGATGTTCCAAATAAAGCAATTTCTTGCACTTCCCAGTCTTTTGAATGACCTGGGAGTTTAGCCAAGTTCTTACACAAATTTTGCGGAACAAATCTCAGAGCTCCGATGACTATCGGTACGATCTATGATTTTACGCCCCACATTCGGCCGATCTCGATTTCCAAACTCTTGTATTTAAGACGTTTCTCTGCCTCCTTGGTAATGACGTTTTGATCGCAAGGTACAAGTAGTCACGATTTTTTCTCCAAATTCCTGATAATTATATCCGGTTTGTTTGCCGCTATCGTGCGATCAGTTTGGATTTGTTGGTCATAGAATATTGTACACAATCCAACAGACGTCACCAGTTTTGGTGAGTGTTCCTACAACTTGGGGCATGTGTTTGGAACTTCGAGGGCGGTACAGATCTGCCGGTGGAGGCAACTACACACCCAGTCATGTCTTTTCAAGTATTCGGTCTTTGCTAGGATTTAACAAGCTGAGATAATATGATCAATAGTTTCTACGTGTTCCTGGCAAATGCGGCATTTATCATCTTGGGAAATTTTGAGAACTGCTTTTTCATAATGTCGTGTTCTCAAGGCCTGATCTTGGGCAGCTATTACAAATGCTTCCGATTCTGGCTTCATTCTTCCCCTTTGGAGCCACATAAATGATTGATCTTTATTGATCTGTACCCTGTCCATTCGTTTCAAATATGGTCTGTGGAGTGGTTTGTCTCTCCACAATTTCTTTAACATTTTTTTTGTCTCACATTTCGTGTTCAGCAGCATCAGAAGTTCAGTGTCTCTGTCATTCTGCGTGTCTTGAATATTTTTCTTCGCAATGCTTCTTGCTACACTTACAATGCCTATGTTTCCCATTCTTCGGTCAGATTTCATGACTTGCCAAATTAGTGGGTCATCTTGATGGCTGACTACATACTTTCCCATTCCGACTATTGCATTGTGCCAGGAGGCCTTAATTTGTCCGAGGCCTCTTCGTCCTTCCTTACGTAACATATAAAGTCTATGTACATCAGCTCGAAGGTGGGAAACATGATGCATTGTAAGCATTTTCCTGTTTTTTCGATCCGTGATGCGAATTTCTTGTGCAGTCCACTGCCTACCAAGGGGCACTGCCCTCGCTCCTACGATACGGCGTTTGATGCGGCTGTTTTTAAAACTCCTGGAAAAGTGAAGCATGGCCATGCTTCCGATGCATCGGCTGGAACAACGTTGTAAGCGACATATTCTAAATTTTACAGGAGAGAACAAAATCGATTACCTCGAACTTTTACTGCTATCAGTACGATGTGCTCTTCTGACACTTATAGATGTTTTAAGAAATATATCTGAGAAAGGAAAATGCTCTAGAAAGCATGTTCTACGACTTACAAACGAGTTCATTCCATGGAACAATGTTATATATTTAGAACACATACAACGTTATTATTTTAATATAGTGCTTCTGGAAATTATAAATTGGCAGGTAAATTTGAAAATGCTTCAGAACTTGATTCATTATTTCCTCTTTCTGAGTACATGATTGTAATATCCAGATCTGCAGATGAGCACTGGTTGTTTACCTTGTGTCCTACCACCTCTACTCCACATCATCACCCTATCACTTCATTCAATATTCCATGCAAATTGGCTGGAGGATTTTGCCCTTAAAGGGAACTTAGTTGGCTCGTAATGATCATAATAATATTAATATTAATAATAACAACAACAACAATAATAATAATAATAATAATAATAATAATAATAACAACAACAACTCCACCTAGGGAGTACACGACCTTGCAGTTGGTGGTGGAGCTTGAGTACCCCCATGAGCCTGAGAGCTATGTCAGTGGTAGCCTAGCTACCGGTAGGGCCTCCCTTGCTGAATAGGTTGAAGGGTGGGGGTTCAGACGAAGAAGTGCTCCATTTTGAGGAGAGTGGGAAGCAGTGGCGTAGCGTCAGGGGACGCTGAGATGCTGAGCATCCCCGTATATAAGAACCTTAAATATTGTATTGATAATCTTACAAGTGGTCTGTTGAGCGAAACACGTTTTGTATTAATTAAAAATTGATTTCCTATGATTGAATTCGGCGGGCTGTTGAAGCTGGCCTCTGATTGCTTGGAAGCTAAAATACTTCAGCGTCTGCCGCCAGGTTGCGACGAGCAATGACGCATGCGCAGATGGCGAGGTTCCCCTCTCCCCTCTTCACCCCTGGCCCAGAGAAACCCGACTGCTTTACGCTAGCGTCTACTGCGGAAAGAAGCTCGTTTGTGCACGAGAGCGCAGCACACTTCAGGCGGTCAGTAAATTATCTTTCTCTCTCTCACTCGGGAGTCCCCGCTTGGTCATGGGTACAAACTGTAAAAATAGTGCCTGACTATTATTTCTTAATTAATATCCAAGAAATTGTATTATCTCTTAAATATATTACATATTATTTAAGTCTGTAATGTATAAATTAACAAATGGTCTTATTGCCATTCGCGTATAAGAATTAAAGCTGAGCCATTGTATAATTTGCTTTCAAGACATCGGCAGCCCTGACTGCTGTGAGGATTTTGTGGGAAGTGCCTACACCGTCGTAAGCAATCGAGATCGTGGAAGTAGTCCCAGTGCACACCCAGTGCATCTGCCTTGTGTTGCGTTCGCCTGTTAGACGAAGTAGTTGATAGTGACATTTTGTGTGTTATTGTTGAGCATCCCCAAACGTGTGAATCACGCTACGCCACTGGTGGAAAGTAAGTAGAGAGGAAAGGGTCATGAACCTTTGGACTTCCTGTTGTTGGCCCATGGAGGGTACAGGTCAGAAACTGGGTTGGCACACCAGGCCACTGATTAAAGTGGAGGCCCGAACCTTGCATTAGCCAGCGAAGGAGGCTGCCTTCAGCAGTCAGTGAAAATCCCGTAGGGTTTAGTAATGGCGACTGGCGATCGGAGGGACCCCTTGCTGGGCCCTGCGGGGGGATGCCCCGAGGCCACTCTGGGTCGCTGTAATGGATGGCAGGAAACAACCCAAGGGTTAAGTGTGATCTGTGAACTCGAACTTGCGTCCTGCGAATCTTCACTTAAAACCAATAAGCAAAATGGATAGAACAAGAAATGTAATGAATCTTAACGTGCCTTGTTCTACAAATGTCCCATACCTGCTCAGAAACCGAGCTAATGTCACCTTGTCGACGTCTGGCCATCCCACGGATGTTAGTCCCAAGGACCCAGAGCCGGCAGTAGCTCGAAGCCATCGTCAGAGATGGACCCGGGATGAATTAAAGGAGGTGATGTGGTGCTTTTACTACGCAAAAGCGAAAAATGGGGGCTCAGAAATAGAAGTTTTTAAGATATGGAGAGAGCGGAACCCAGATATGAGACACATCCTGGACTTAAAGAAGTTTGCCAGTCAACGTCGATACATACTCAGCAGTGGAAAATTTTCAGCAGAACAACTTGCTGACATTCAGAGAAATGCGGAGTATGTTCTTCGATCTAACTACCCACATGACGAAAATGTAGAACTTGAAAGCGATGGTCTTGTTGCAGGTTCATCTCTTTCCAATGAAACACACGTCAGTGGTGAAAATTCATCTGGAAATGAATTACACGAGAAGAACATGATGCGCAATCTCCTCCGACGCGAGATAGAAAGAGTTCGTCAACTTCCATTTGAATCTCGTGCACCATTGAGGAGAATAAACGAAAATGCCAAAGCTAAGAGAGTGATAGAGATAGCAAATTCTTAATGTCTTCTAAATTCTTCTAGTCTTAAATGAGGTGGTACAGACCCCAGGTAGAGATATAGATATTACAGATATCAATCACATCGTGTATGCAACAGGATATCTGGTATCTCAGATAATTCTGGGGCCGGCCAAGAACACCGACGACCGACAGCAAAACAGAGTAAACAGCCCAGTATCCCCGTGGACGAAGACCATTATGAAACGGATAGCCGATACTAAATCAACGCACACCACTAAAGTTCAACGAAAGATATTTAATGTTGAACAAAAATACCGAATTGAAAATGACACAAGCAGGCTAAAGGTAGTTGAGAAGCTAAAAGAGAAAATTCAAGCATTGGCTCAAAGAATTAGACGTTACAAACATAGAATAGATTTCCGTGTACAGAACCGGTTGTTTGAAACAGACGCGAAGAGATTCTATCGCAATCTGACTCAAAAACCGAATGGCAATGCTGTCACTCCTTCAAAAGATGACGTCGAAGCATTTTGGGCAGTAATCTGGGAGGAGAGCAGATCTTACAACAAAGACGCATCTTAGATTCAATTTGAAGTTGATGCTGTCGATGAACTTATGGAAACAGTGGAGGCTAAGATAGTTGTCACTCAACCATTTGGCTAATAAACTCAGATTTTGTTCAGCTTTATGTTTTACTTCTCTCCACGACTTATCTTTAACTATGACGCAAGTATCGTCAGCAAAAGAGCATCTTGGATTCAATTTGAAGTTGATACTACCGATGAGCTTATGGAGACAGTGGAAGATGTTCACGAATTCTCGGAAGAGGACCTCTTCCCAGCAATGAAGAACATGGGAAACTGGAAGTCCCCGGGATTGATAAGATCCAGATTTATTGGATTATGTAATTAACAGCAATACATTCTCATCTAGCAAAGGCTGTCAATAAAATTTTAGAAAACCCAAAGAAACTCCCGGAATGGCTCACACGAGGCATCACGTATTTGCTACCCAAAGCGGGAGACAGCTCTTTGGCGAAGAACTACAGGCCAATTACTTGTCTGCCAGTACTGTAAAAAGTTATAACTGCAGTCATAGCTGACAAAATGTACAGACATCTAGATAAGAATCATTTGATGCCAGCTGAACAAAAAGGATGTCGTAAAGGCTCGTATGGCTGTAAGGAAATCTTGTTACTAAATAAAGTCATCTTGAATGATGTAAAGAAACGAAAACGTAATTTGTGCATGGCTTGGATTGACTACCAAAAGGCCTTTGATTGTGTACCACACGATTGGATTTTTAAGACCCTGGAGATCTACTGATTTCATCCTAGACTTATTGAATTTTGCAAGGCTAGTATGAAGTAGTGGAGTACCATGTTACTAATACACAACGGAAAGGAAGCAGTAGAAACCAGAAGTATTCAGATTAACAGGGGTATTTTTCAAGGAGATTCTCCCTATGCTGTTTTGCATTAGTTTGATCCCACTATCTAGACAGTTGTCGCAAACTGAGTTTGGTTACAAGCTCCATGGCGATGAAATACCAGTATCACATCTGTTTTACATGGATGATGTTAAAATGTTTGCTAAGAATGAAGCGATTCTCTCCCAAATGCTGTCTGTCGTGAATGACTTTAGCAATGACATCTGCATGAAGTTTGGTCTTGACAAGTGTGCAAAAATCAATATAAAAAGAGGGAAACTGACGTCTGAGAACATTGAAAGTGATACGCACACTGTGATTCAAGATCTTGAACCAGGTAAAACTTACAAATATCTTGGAATGGAAGAATGTGAGACCTTCTCGAACGACACAATGAAAGAGAGAATTCGCAGGGAGTATTACAGGAGAGTGAGACTGGTCCTGCAGTCCGCTCTGAATTCCAAGAATAAAATTTCAGTAATAGGTAGTTTGGCGGTGCCTGTAGCCGAATACAGTTTCGAAATAGTGGACTGGATTGAGCAGGAAATCCGCATCATGGATCGAAAAACCAGCTAACAACGCATCATGTCTCAAACCCTCGAGGTACATAGACTTTATGTGTCACGTAAGGAAGGAGCAGACAAATTGAGGCCTTCTGGCACAACGCAGTAGTCGGGATGGGAAAGTATGAAGTCAGTCATGAAGATGACCCTCTAATGAGGCAGGTCATGAAATCTGACCGAAGAATGGGAAACAGAGGCATTGTTAGTGTAGCAAGAAGCATTGCGAAGAAAACTATGCAAAACACATCGAATAACACAGACACTTCTTATGCTACTACTGATGCTACTAAACATGAAATGTGAGACAAAACAAAATGTTAAAGAAATTGTGGAGAGATAAACCACTCCACAGACCATATTTGAAACGAATGGACAGGGTACAGATCAATAAAGATCATTTATGTGGCTCAAAAGGGGAAGAATGAAGCCAGAATCGGAAGCACTTGTAATAGCTGCCCAAGATCAGGCCTTGAGAACACGACATTATGAAAAAGCAGTTCTCAAAATTTCCCAAGATGATAAATGCCGCATTTGCCAGGAACACGTAGAAACCATTGATCATATTGTCTCAGCTTGTTAAATCCTAGCAACGACCGAATACCTGAAAAGACATGACATGGTGTGTAGCTATCTCCACTGGCAAATCTGTACCGCCCTTGAAGTTCCAAACACATGCCCCAAGTGGTACGAACATTCACCAAAACCGGTGACGTCTGTTGGATTGTGACGATATTTTACGACCAACAAGTTCAAACTGATTGCACGATAGCGGCAAACAAACCGGATATAGTTATCCGGGATTTGGAGAAAAATCGTGTTTACTTGTCGATGTTGCTGTACCATGCGATCAAAACGTCGTTACCAAGGAGGCAGAGAAACGTCTTAAATACAAGTGTTTGGAAATAGAGATCAACCTAATGTGGGGCGTAAAAGCACAGGTAGTCCCGATACTTATCGGAGCTCTGGGATTTGTTCCGCAAAATTTGAGTAAGAACTTGTCTAAACTCCGGTAATTCCAAAGACTGGGAAGTGCAAGAAATTGCTTTATTTGGAACAGCCCACGTTTTGCCCAAAGTATTGTAGAAGCACCTACAGTCCCTGGGTCTGCTCCTTGTTAGGTAGCTGGTTGAAACCTGGTGTAGATTTTATTTTCAACCGACTCATAATTTTAATCGTGATGTAGTGGAATAATAATAATACTAACAATAATAATAACAATATGTAATAGTACAATGTGTAAGAGACACACAATCTGAAGTTTTTCATTTCAGCAGGCGGCGGCAGGCGGCAGGCGACGGCAGGCGGCGGCAGATCATACAGACATGATTTTTTAATTTTTTTATTTCTAGAATTTTTAGATTTTCAGAGATATTCGCTCTAATTTATTAATTCTTGCTCTTAAGTTTTTTTGAAAATGAAATCAAATTTTAACTTATTTTATAACAAGGTGTTGATCATGCGAACTTCAATGATATACGTCTGTTTTATATATTTTTATTATTATTATTGGAGAAAAATTCATTAATCACATATCAAATGAAGAATCTTCTCGCTGTGAATATAATTTTGTATATAACGATAAAAAATAACGACGTAAACAAAGACACGCCGTCAAAAAATTGTTTCAAAATTTTAATGATATGAAAATTATTTATAAAATTAATGTACACGAAGAAGTGCTTGAGATAAAATCGAGACAAAATATTGTTTATATATTTAAATATCAATACATTTTAATATATAAATTTTAAGACTAGAAAGATATAAATTTAAATAATGAAAATAAATTCACGTATAACACATAAGTTAGACCCGTGTCACAATAGTTTTGCTCTGAAGCAATTCTTAAAACAATGTTTTAAAAAATTTGCCTATTGTCGCATGTTTATTTTAGTAGCGCACAAATAAAATAATGAACAACAAACAAGTTAGGAATACTGAACAGCAAGTTGCTGTTCGGAAGGTATGTCTCTTGCACGGCTGCGCGTAAGCATCTCTACCGTAACCAGTGTTGGGCAAAATACTTGAAAAAAAAGTATTTCAGATACAAAGTACTTCGTCGAAAGTATTTTAGATACCAAATATAAAGTACTTCTATAAAAGCATTTTAGGTACAAAATAGTATTTTAGAATACTTTTGAAAATACAAAACACAACCAATAGTGATCCAGTATCACAATTTATTTCTCAAAACTTGGTTATGATTTACAATTGTTTACAAGTGGACACTCATTCCTTCAACACTACTAGTTTTTCGAACATTGAATCTTGGGTCTAGGTTAAACCGGGGGCCCCCTATTCTTACTTTCACCGATCTCTCACCCCCCAAATTTTATGCTGAAATATGAAAAAAATTCTATCTATTCACGTTGTATTTTGTTTCTTTTAATATTTTGAAAGCATTTTTTAGTGATTCATTTTAACATTATTCAAACAAAAAATGTAAACATATATTTATAATAACATTTAAAATACTATTTTTATTGAATTGTACAATTAAAAATTTAAACGCATCAACCAGCTTCATTAAATTTTATAAATTTTACCCGATGATACGTGACATATCACTCCGTTATGCCAATTTTTGCATATAGTTTAATTATAAATTACATGTTTTATAAGTTTTTTTTATTTAAAAAAGGAGTATTAAATATTTTTTAAACTAATTGGGGATCCTTCAACGTTAGGGACCCTGGGCTCGGGCCGTTCCAATAACATCGAATTTTGTAACAAGATCATCAAATTTTGTTTGATCGTTTCCTTTTTCCTGCTTTTTGATAAACGAGATGTTATCTTTATGTGTTTTAACTTTTTAGCATTAGTATCACTATTCTCGGTGCTGTTCATTGTGAATTTGATTTTCTGGACCACTCATTTTTATAGTTCTCAAGTTCACACAACACACCAAGATGAATCCTCTAAAATGTGTAAAGAAATTATCAGTTCCGTTGTAAAAAAAGGAATATGTATGTATATACGTTTGTTTATTCAGGCTGTTTATTCAGATACAAAATGTACATATGCATAAAATATACAGTATAAATTTCGCATCTCGCTGAGGATAGCCTACGTGTGAACCTGCAAATCACAATATATAATGAGTCATCGTAAATTGTTTTACATTTTTATAAAAAAATTGACATTAAAAGTAAATGATAAACAGATATAACACAAAAGAAATGAGAAAAACAATATAAAAGAAATATAAAAATTATACACCATTTATAACTAACGGATGCGCATCGCATATACAATTTAATTCGTATTAAACGAAGAAATAAAATATTGGATAATATATCGGATAAAAAGAAACAATAATAAACATTAGTGAAGGACGATAGGAAATAATTGCCATATCAGAGATACATTTTTATAGATAATAATATAAACAGGAGCTCAGATAATAATTGTTTTCAGGACATCCTCACGCAAATCAATAAACCAATTGTTTATAGTTATTTTGGTAGAGATATTAGATGTATTCAACACTTTCAAAACATTTGGAAATAAGTGAAAAACTTTATAACCCATATAAACATAATTTCATCTACTAAAATCTTTTCTGACATTCGGTAGTTGTAATGATTTGACTATTATCGACCCTTGCATTTTTATACAAATTTTGAAAATACAAAAAAGTGTCCACGATAGATCTCTGCAAAAAATATTTTCTAATATCAATTATCATCTTTATACAAGATATCAATGGAATAATTCTTATCTTTTTTAAAATATAAGTTTAACGATTCTTTTTGAACATTTATCAAGGGCTTCATAGAATTTTCGTATCCTCCTCCCCACGCAATTATGCCATACGTAGCTATAGACCAAAATGCATAATAAATCTAAATCATTAGGAGGTGCGTATATTAATAATTGTATAAAAATATATATGAGATATCGTAATTTATTTGCGATTTTTGTTATGTGATGTCACCATTTTAGATTACTGTCAATGTAAATGCCTAGGTATTTGGTACAGTAGTCCCTCAACATTCGCGAGAGTTAGGTTCCCAAAAAACCTCGCGAATGTCAAATCCGCGAATGTTGAGTCTATATTTCAATGAAAAAGAGTGGGTTAGGTTCCGGGATATCGAAAAGCAGTTTAAAAATGAAAGAAAAAATTCTAACAAACAATTGCAGAAGAACTGAGTAAGTGCTACTAAAGCAATTCACAATTAACATCCCAAAGATAATAAATGAAACAATATTTGAAACTAATTTCAAAGTTGAATGTAATTGAATATCGGATATGGTTATTTTTTGTGTTCCTCGTTGTTCTAATATCCAAACATGGAAAACGTGCTACTTCTATTTCTCTCTTAAATTTCGAAGTTATTTCCATATTCGGATCACATTCGAATGCTCTTTCCCCAGAGCTTGTTGAAGTTTTAGAACGCCAATAACAGCTTTGACATTGAAATTGGTCGGGAGGCAGTTTCGCTTCTGTTACTTCATTACGTTCGAGGTTTTCTTTGCTGATGATTTCCCGAAGCTGCTCTTCAGTGAGGTTATTATAATGAGAACTGCACAGATTCTGAATGGCTTTTCAGTTCATGTGGCCGAAAACTTTACCTTAATTAATGTGATTTGACATTCCAACTTTGATATTTTTGCAGAACGTGATACTTTGAGCTCCGGTGTCTGTCGAGTTCGTTTCCCAGACAACGCTGATAAAGGAAATAAAATGTGCTCGTTTTCAAAAAAGTGCTGATAAACACGCACTCGCGAATGTTGAAGTCGCGAATGTTAAAACCGGTAACATTTCTCTAATCGGAACGGTAACGTTCGGAATTCGCGGATGTCGAGGGATTACTGTATAAGAAACTCTTTTTACCTCCGGACATGTACAGTTTACAGTATTACAACTCACTCACATAAATGTTCAGACTACATTGTTTCGGAATACTCGCCAAATAGCTTTCGTATGCGAGAAACACAGTCTTTGTTAAATTGAGGCTAAGATAGTTGTCACTCAACCATTGGGATAATAAACTCAGATTTTATTCAGCTTTTTGTTTTACTTCTCTCCACGACTTATCTTTAACTATGACGCAAGTATCGTTAGCAAAAGATATTACATCTCCTTTGTGCAAGGTTTGAAAGATGTCATTTATGTACAGTATGAAAAATTGTGGTCCCAATATTGTTCTCTGGGGAACACCACAAGTGACCACTCGTTATCCACTAGTTATGTTATTTAATTTCTCTACTTGTGTGCGATCAGTCAGATAGCTTTCAATTAAATGATAATTCCGCAAAAAAAAGAAAGAAAAAAAGAAAACAGATTTACAGAGTTTCCTCAGTAGCAAATTATGGTTGGCTGTATCAAAGCTTTAGCTCAGTCAAAATAAATAGCTAAGCAGGAAGTATTTTCATCAATTGCATTACAGATCTCATTTGCTACAAATTTTACGGCGTCTTTAGTATTTTTACACTTTTGAAAGCCAAACTGGAGTGGATTTATAATATTATGTCTAGCTAAATAATTATTAAGTCTTACTTTCAAAAGTTTTTCAAAAATCTTTTCAAAATTAGAAATTAGTGAAATAGGTCGATAATTAGTAGTTCTGTCTTTATCACATGATTTATAGATCGGAATAATTTGAACTTTTTAAAGTGTTCAGGAATAACACCTGTCTCAATACATTTATTCTATATATAAGTTAATAATTTAATAATATAATATATTCCGAAATACGTTTGATGACTAGAATCGAAATGTAATCCACACCAGCTGATTTTTTATTACTCATGGTGTTTAAGATGTTCGATATTTCGTGTTCCGTAGTAGGTCTAACAAAAATAGAATCTGAGGGTGTTTGGTCAGAACTCAATGAAGTCTCAGATAGTGTGATATTCAATTTTTCGGCCATATTTGGGCCTATTTCTACAAAATAATCATTAAACTTGTTAGCGATGAAAACATCATTTCAAGGAAGATGCATTTGTCATCATCAAACAATTTAACAATTGGATTATTGTCGTTTTGTTTTTGTCCAATGTTTTATTTATGAATCTCAATAAGTGTCTCACATTGCCAGATATTTCTTTCAAAATACTTTCATAATAAAAGTCTTCAGCAAGTTTAATTAATACGTGTAACTGTTTTTGTAATGAATTTACCTGTTTTTAATATCACTACAATGAGGGTATATTTTTGATTCTTTGTGCAAATGGTTTTTAATTTTGCAAGATTTAATCAAAGCTTTAGTTATCTATGGGTTTCTAGGTTTATTTTTAGATTTAAATTTCACTGTTATTTTAGAAATATTGATAGCATCCTGCTACTTATACGGCTTATATTACTGCTTATTATTTTTAACTTAAAGTGTCTCTTAAAATTTGTGGTACCTTTGTAGGAATCTATTATTTTTATTATTATTATTATTATTATTATTATTATTATTGTCTATTTTGCAGGCTAACAAATCTGACGCTTTCACTTTTGCACCAAACTCTTCACCAACAATTACAAATTGAAAGTCTCCAGGCCCACGTGCAGTGCATATTGAGCTATTAAAAATAGTCCTAGTGTACCTCTCGAAATTCTCAGCCAACTCTACGATCGTTGTATGAAGGGAGAGCCGCTGCCAGAGGACTTTAGAAAAGGTTCCATTTCTAACATATACAAAATGGTGACAGAAAACAATGTGGGAATTACAGAGGCATAACTGTGCTCTGTAGTAATAGCCGTCTGTACGGAAAAATACTAAAATTTCCCCCTGAAATGGATTTTATAGTGTGGAAGAACAGAGCGGCTTTGGAGCTGGATGCTCATGTACTGGTAATATTTTTAGTATCAGACTAGTGACCGACAAACGGCTTGTCCACAATTTTGTAACTCAATTGGTATTCATAGATTTAAGAAAAGCCTACGATACTGTTCTATTAAATAAACTTTAGATGGCAATGGAGAAATAAGATGTTAGGATGTATTTATTGAAAGCTCTTAAAGACCTATACAGCAGATGTGAAAGTCAAATTAAAATTGGAAGAAACTTTTTTGAACCATTTTATATAAATAAAGGCAAGAATGTGGCATAGCTCCTACTCTGTTTAAATTACATTTAAACGAAGCTTTAAGAAACGAGGAGAAAATGTTGCAATCTGGATGTAAAAATTGACGATTCCATGCTCTATTCTCTTAATTATGTAGACGACCAAGTCATCTTCGGTAAGGAAGATGATTTTTTGTATATGTTGCGAAAACTTCATGAAGAGAACTTAAATTGGGGGCTGGAAATAAATTTTAATAAAACGGAATATCTAGTTGTAGGAGGAGAAACCTAGACTATGTGTATACCTAACGGACCAGAATTGAAAACTTGCCAGAATGTTACTTATCTAGGTACTCAAATAGCAGCAAACAGAGTTAGTACACAATATATTCAGAGTAGAATATCAAAAGGGAAAGTAGCTATAAGGCAATTGCATCCCTTAATACGGAATCAAACTCTGAGGAAGAAAAATCTGAGAAGGTTAAAATAAGATGCCACATATGGGTCTGAAGTTTGGGAAACATCGAAAGGTAATAGGAATAAACTTACAGCAATAGAAATGGACAATTGGCGAAGACGCTGTGGATTGACATTGTTGGACAAAGTAAGAAACGAAGAAATTAGAAGAAAAGCAGAAGTGAGTTTCAACATTATTGATATCATTGAAATTAAAAGGCACAAATGATATGATCACTTAAACAGAGTAGGTGAAGAACGAAGGCCACTAAAGCTCTGGAATTGGAAACCAGCATCACACAAGACGAGGAAGACCCAGAAGCACATGGACGGAAGGATTGAAGAAGGCGATTGCTAGAAGAGGATGGACAGAATCGGAATTACTACAGAAACTCGGAAGATTTTAAAGAAAAGCTGCAACTCTATTTTTGCCTCGACCGGGAATCAAAACCGACCACACCACGGGGAAGCTACTACGCTGCCATCCTTCAGGCTGGTTGAATATTCAGTTCATAAATATTATTTCGTCGGCTTACCATATGACTTTCAATCAATTTCTTAAAATATATGCACCCTGTTTCTAAATTTTTATTCACGCCTATGGTAAAATCAACTGTAGCGTTAAGATCCCTCCCCTCACATTGCTGAGTTGTGCGCTCTCGACCTCCGCTGCGCCAGCCGGCGCGTCCTCGCCCACCCGGCGAGAGGCCAGGCCTGGATCAGGCTCTCCCGGAGCGAGTAGTGACCTCAACTGGACGCTTATCTAAATCCGCGTGTATCAGCAGGCGGAAAAGGAATTTGCTGTAATTTGGCACCGCTGCCAGAGTCAAATGATGACCAGAGGCAGCGGTCGGCAGTTCTGGAAATAGAAATGGAAGCTCCCGATTCATCAAGTACGGATAGGAAGTGTGAAACACTAAAAACACGCACAGTACTCTTAACTAATCTTAACTAATTAGTGGTGCAACAACATCACATACTTTCTTGTGTTACTTATACCGGCTACTCAATAATATTATATTGCCTATTGCTCAATACGCAAAAAGGGTTTCCAATCAGTCATTTTTTTCCGCGCCGAGATTTAAACTCAAGGCCATTGAGTTACCTCGCGACGCGCCTTATCTCATCTTAAACTCATCTAATTCTGCCCAAGTGCTCGATTCGATATTCGATCAAGAGACGAACTTGCAGAGAAGACCTTTGCAGAAGACATCCTTGCCGACAACACCATGCTTTCTCTATGAAATAGTCCGGTATGCAGTGGCGGATCGTGCAGTATTCTTAAGAGGAAAGAAGTCGTACAACTTCTATTACTATATGTGAAACATAGAAATTATATTAAAATGCAGGTGTAAACGAAATTCGTTACCTTTGCTGGCATCCTTACTGGTAGAAGAACTCTGCTCATCGCTGTTTTGCTGTTGCAAAACTTTCCATGACTTGATCGTGCCATTTTGGATATTTTTCCAACAGCAGCAATAGTTCTTTCTCGATTGACACGAGTGCACGAGAAGACAGCTTATCTTGACTCATTGTGTTTCGGCAAAACGTTTTTAATCTTTTCAGTGCTGAAAAACTTCTTTCAACACTTACTGTAGAAGAAGGTATTGTCGCAAACGAACATACTAACCTTTAGATATTGGGAAGGCATTTGCTAATGTCTTTATTAACAAAGTGAACTAGTTTTGCACAGTTACTCTGTAGATCATGGCTGTTGTAAAATACTATTAGTTCATTTTTCAGGCTTTCACAGTCAACATATCCGGAGAACATGCTTCAATGGGAAAGACGTTGGGAAAATCTTGAAATTTTGTAACTTCTAAAAATTTTAGTTATGAATTTTCTTAGGCATTGAAACCTTACTTCCATTTGTATTGTTACTTCCAATTATATTAAAATACAATAAACGGAAATTTGTTTTGGGGTCTTCAGAATCAATGCGCCTTCTTTTATTTTTAGACATGTATTCAATTATATTGAAAGTTGTCTCAAAGCGACGTTCATAAACTGCGTCACTTCTTGACTTCTTGAAAAAGTTTATTGCCTCTTAAACATGATGAGCTCAAATACCTATCATTAGCTTTGGCTTGGAGAATCTCGAAGAGAATACTTGTTTTCGAACACATTTCATTAATATCAAGAGGCAAAGAATTAAATTCAGTCTTTCAGTAGGCGAATACATCCAGTAAACATTTCCTAAGAACGTTAACAGATTTAACTAGGCGAGATTTGAAGCTGCCAGGGTTGGGCAAAATACTTTAAATTTAGAATTTAAATACTTCCCCAAAATATTTTGTAAATAAGTATTTAAATAAATTCTCAAAATACATTCGGGTTATTCTTTTCATAGTCAACATATCTGCAAATGGCCCCTGAAATTGGTTGAAAATTTTTTGACAGATTCCCACATCATGTACAAGAAAGAAAATCACAATATATTTTTTGCCCAGTACTGCGTTTGGATTAAAAAAAATAGAAATATGCTATAAATCACATTTTCTTTATTGCAATGTTAATAATATTGCAAACAATTGGTAAAAAGATTATAAAATTTCTTTTGCATGATTTTTTATAATATTAAGTATATAATTTAAAAAAATCCATAAAATCCGAAGTTTACCGATTTTAATAATGAAAACGTGAAAAACGTTTATTTAGATAAAAACAATAATTTCTCGAATACTCCATCACCGATTTTGTTTTTTATTGATAAATTATGTTTGGGAAACCTAAAACTCAAAGCCATTAAATTTTTAGCCATATTTTTGCGGTCATTCCTTTTTTGTGACAATCAATTTTTATTTATTTTCATACAAAAATCAATAGGTTCAGACGCTTTTATAATTCAAGTTCTTTGATGATGACTTACTGATTTTATGATGACTTACTGATTAAATGTACACTGATTATGTATTTTATTGATATATTCATATTTGTAAACGCTAACTTATTCTCTCAATCGTATTTCATGATAATTCATTATCACTTCTTCTTTTTCCCTCGTCGTATCTTCTGCCTGTTTCCTTCTTTTGGTGCTCGATCTATTGAGAAAAATAATGGTTTTAATGTTCGGTAAACAACATTTGATGATGTATTAAAGTTTAAAATCATATCGGTTATTGCCTAAGGGAAATTGGTTCAACAGTATGTTGTAGTTTGGTCCAGTTATGGTTTTCGGCAACGTTGAACAAATCTCCCGTGTCTTGAAGGGAGTGTGTTTTCATCTCTACGTAGCCATTTTCTGCTGGCATGCAGGAATGAAATGCTCGTATCCCTTTAACAGGCTTGAATCTGGTGTTCATTTTGATCCTGTTATTTCCAATGTCATTTTTCTGGGTGAATTCGATGGTTATTCCTTCAATACAAAGACCATTCGAAGAATTGCAATAGCGTTTGAATTTGCTTTTCTGGACGCAACTGCAAACTTGCTCTTGAAGCTAATCGCTTGATGTTCCTCACAAACCATCACTGGGCCCTTTCTCATGTGATGAAGCATAAAAATGCCACTCTGCTGAAATGCCAAAATCTTCTTTGTGCAAACAAATTAAGAATACTACGACGTCAAATTAAGAACACTTCACTTCTTGTACTACGAAGCTGCTCTGTCAGAAAAGTAAATTACTTTTTCTTAATCAGGGATCTTCGTTTTCAAAAAATCAATCAGCATTTGCTGAAACTAGTTGACTGCAGGCGAGTTGTGATCCAAATCATCTGAAATAATCACGTAGTTCCAAACTTCTGCTACAGCTTCACCTCGAAAGCTGCAGAAGGGGTGGACTGTAGCCTGCAAATTATTCCAGTACACCCCTTGTACGCTGTTCTGCACAAAAAAAAGAGTAGTTTTCGGAGAAATCAGCCACTACAACAATCTCTTTTTCAGTGGCATTTTTTTTCGTTTTTCGAAAATGTTCCGATTGTTGCTTGGTGATGAAATGATGTGGCGATAGATGTTCAAGTTTCTCCATTAGAATTTCCACGAATTGATCACGTGGTTTCACTAAAGTTTCTAATGAACACTGACCTACATTCACCTACTGTTGATATGTGATATATTCGATTTTGTATAACTCAAGATTTTCTAAATCG
>JAHLJT010008446.1:125708162-125738006 GCA_031308135.1 Acheta domesticus | reverse complement strand
AAATTCCTATAACGATAGAATAAAAATTGCACTTATAAAGGTGGCTGGGTTCCGAATTTTTCTGAATGAAATATATTCTTAAATAGATCTTTAAATGAGATCCATGTACAATTTTCTGAATACTATTAGTTTATCGATACTTTGGCGTAAAATAAGTGTTTTAAAAACAAGATTTTCTCATAAATGGTTCCAAATTTGTTCCTAAGTTTTTTAATCTAGCATAGAAAAGCAAAAAAAAAATTATTCTGTAACTAAAAATCTGAGTGTGACTTTCAATCTCTCAGGCAAAGGTCAAGAACATCACGCGGGTAATCTTCTTTTCATTTTACTTGATGCTCTACAATGGGAGAGCAAGGGATCAGAGTCAATAAAAATCTTCGAAAAATGTCCATTAAATTTATACTTTTTGACATCTTTCTCGAATTTTGGCATAGAAATTTTCTAAAGTTTTATTTTCTATGCTCTGTAAGCCTTTTCAGATAAAGTTCCTGAAAATAACGAAACAAGGACTATCAGTTGAAGTTTTAAGTAATGAATGATTTTCTGTGGTAAGGTAGTGAATCAACAGTGCAGAGAAAGTACTTATTTTCATGTGGAATATGCAAAGACAATGAGAATACTTAAAATTTTCCTGGAATCAACCTGAAAACAATTAGAGCTAATGTTTCTACGTTAGTAAATCGCGTAAATTTAGGAGTAAGTCATTAGTTTTACAGGTGATGGTGCAATATATTGCAATACTCATATATTGAATGCAATATATTAACTCCACTGTTAAGTTTCATGATTAGAATGAAACTATTAACTAGACTGCCGTCTTGAGTCAATTACAAAAATTGTGAATAAATTAAAAGCTTAATTTTTGTAAAAGTAGTGTTTTTTATGGAACTAAAAATATAATACATTGATTGCAACTACTATATTGCCATGCATTGAAAACATGGACTTACTTCACACTCTCTAATGATAACAAGTTACATAAAAGAATTGTGTTCAAAATGTATTCATACCTTATAGGTAAGTCATGGTGTTTAATGATCTCCCTGCCATGAAACAAAAACTTTATGAACGGAAGGGCTCATAGGCCAAAAATTAAAATCTTTTTTAAAACAATTGTCTGTTTTCAAAGCAAAATTGCCAAAATTTATCGGCGTTCAACGGCTCAGTTGTGTTAATGGCCGTCAAAATAGTTGCTAATGCATATTTTATTAAATTGGAAATTATTGCCAGGATATTTCATATTTGGTCCAATACTCTGCTGCTTCAGGGTTTCCATGTTTTCTTAATGAAGATGAAGCCGCGAACATTAGTGCATTACTTTCTTCTTTCTGCAATTCTTATTAATTAATGAAATAAAAAGTACAACGTATTCAAATACAAATTTCAATGTAAGTAATTTAGTCTTATAAAGTATATAAGTTTAAACAACTCTGAACAAATGAAACACTATAAAATTAAAATGGTAATTCATTAAAAACCAAGGATTTTAAAATAGTAATGTGTAATTCATATGGTAGGTGGAATTCACTTGCCACATGTGGAATTCATAATATTTAGGGTAAAACAACATCTCGGGGATATTTTGTTCTTGATATTTGCAAAAGAAAGTAGATACGAATACAAATCCTCTTAAATAATGCAAAAATTTCTAAAATTATTTCGAAACTGATCATTAGATAAAGATTCATGGTCAATCTTACAAAGAAAGTCACGGAAGCCTCCGCCGACCTCCTCTCTCCCCTCTTCTGACCCCCCTGCTCCCGATCGGCCTCCCCGACACAAGCCGGGGGGCTCGCTCGGTTCCCACGCTAGCAACTCACACAGACACGCACACAGACGCGGCCCTCGCCGGCCGGCCAACTTAATACAAAATGACTTGTCGCATCTCCGCTGTGGCCACGTTAGTCTTCGAAATCAACAACGGTTGCGCTAAAGTCGGACAATCTTCAACTAATTGTGTCGGATTTTCTTATTCGGCAATATACAATTTGGTGCACCACGCTTCCCCAAATATTAAACTATTAACTGTTCATATACGGTAGCCAACTTTACGGTGCGCACGAACTCTCTCGAAATCTTCAACTAACGGTTGCCGGTAATATTCGGCAACATACAATTGTGTCGCCACACACTTCTTGACACTACTCAATTAATTGTACACGGGACAAACACTTTAAAACTATTGCGGAGTGGACTTTAAAAGAATGTCATGTATCTCATTTTCATTGGGCTCTCTGAATTTTTGGAAATTTCAAATTGCAAAATTGCGACAAAATATGTGCTTTTTAGCACCAATAGTTTTGGAGGAGAATTTAGAAAAATTGAACAAAAATTTGCCTGAATATTAAAAAAAGGGAAAGAGAAACTTGGAAAATGTTGAAGACGTACTTGGGTTGCCCTTCGTACACTATATAATGGAATTTAATTTTAAGAGATTGCGTTTGGTGGTGAAACCAGTATTTTTTCCAAAATCCAAAGTTTATAAGACATTTTACCCACTATCTTGATAAACTAAACTCCAAGCAACACAGCTTGATTCTTTACAATTTAATTGAAAAATTAAAGAATTAACTATTAAAATATTTAAGTTTTATCAAAAGTAATTTCCAGAGTCATATAACAAAAAAAAATCAATTCTATAATCACAAATAAATTTATCTTTGGGAGATTTGTTATATTTTTTGGCACAAAAATATCATTACAGAAGTTTTGAGGACAGTTTCAATAATTATGCAGTAACAAATTTTATTTTTAAAAGTAATTTTATTTACTACAAAAACAAACAATACACAATATTTATTACTATATTATATCTCAGCATATGAATAATTTCATGGGACATGTGACAAAAGCAGTACATCACATGTATGAAAAAAGCAATTATAACAATAACACATTATTGACAACAATGTGCATTTTGTCAATTGACAACATATTTGTGTCAACATATGACAAGAACATATGACAAACATGTGACACATATTTCAAAACTTCTGAACCACAATGCACAAATTTTACAACTTTTGAAAGTGTACAATATTTTTTAATTTTCCTGTAAACACTTTAGAATGTTACCCAGTACTACCCTCCAAATTATTATATTTAAAGGTTTTCATTGAATTCTAAAGAGACTAAATAATGTTAATTTTTTTAGAAAGAGACAATGTTCCCATATATTTTGTAGATTTACTGATTGAAAGACCTTAAATTTGAAACCATATCTGTTTTTGTTTTTCAGGATAAAATTTTTTAAAATGTTTTGAATAAACAAAAATGTATGGTTTCAAAATCATTACCTCAAAGAAGAGTATGTTGCTACATTCTAACAAAAGATTTTGAAACTTCTTTTTCAAGCCCCAACATTGGTCTGAAAACAAATTAAATAGCTTGACATAAATTACTAAAGCAAAACACTCTTTACATCTATTCACACAGTGTGAACATAAGATTTCTTCAAAACTTCTTTGGGATGATCATCTGATCTTGTTTCTTACCGTAATGTTTCTGTTCATTTAGAGACAAACCTACAAAAACAATTTCCTCAATTCAACTAGAATGTTACTGTTTTTGATAGTCATAAACATGGAAAATTCTGAAGAAATGCTATCATTACTTTTGTACCGTTCTTAAAACAATGAGAAACAAATGTCAACTTACGGGTAATATTTCACTGGTCAAATGTGAGAGGCTGATTTAATAAGATATTTTTCTTTTTCCGGACACCATGGATTGTTTTCATTTGCATTGCTTACAGCAAACTTGGCAACTTGGCAATGTTATTTCCAGAAAAACATTAGATTGCTTGCTTTTCATAGGTTATGTTGTGTAAGACGTACACAATTAAGTTACAAAATCATATAACTGCAACTGCAATGTATAACATAATACAATGAGATCGAAAATACACACTCTGCTAAAAGTAGTTTGATATATTATCTTACACTAGTGAAAACGCAATTAACACTAAATAGCTTGATATAATTTTGTCCTACTAGCTCGAAAATAAACTATACACTTTTCCCTTCAATTATTGCAGTTGAAACAATGAAACAAATAATTGTTCTTGAAAAACGTGTCACAAGAATTATGTACAAAATAGTAGCATGTATGACAGTCACACTCTAAAAAGCAACTTGCAGAGCGAAGTAAAGGATGTAACTCTTGTTACCAACTCTAGCGAAGAAATAAACCTAATGTTTGACCATATTACAATTAATATGTGCATCTCTTTTCACGCTCTTATGTATTTTTTCCTCGTAATTTTTAGATATTGTTACTTCCCTCACTATCTTGTTACAATCAATATCTTCTGAATGAAATAATGTAGGTGACAAAATTCAAATGTTTGAGCTCCAATTTGGCATGATAGCCACTGGTAGCAAGACGCGCGCGTGCTCACGCGCATGCGCAGGTTCCGAGCATGGCGCGTGGCTTTTCTGGTATGTTCAACTTTTTACAAAACGCTGTCATTTTCACGGACGCAGGTGGACGCAGCTGCATTTAATCGTAACATGTAGTTATATAAATAGACTTCTTTTCCTAAAAATCCTATTGAGGAGGACGGAGGAGAAAAAAAAGTTACAGCCTTTTAAAGTGAGACCTATTTTCCCATTTAAATAACATGGAGATTAATTTCATTGACAAAAATGCTTCGTTTTGAATGCTTTTTTCTTATATATATCGCTATCAAAATGTGATATAAAACTTGAAATTGGATTCAGGAACTCATAAATAGCATACAGAGTCATATTATTTGCCGTTTCTGCAAATTTTGTTTTTTCTCCCAATGCGCGCATTTCGGGCCATTTCAGCCCATTGTGTACCGTACGTCCAAGTAGGTTTTATAACATTTTGGTATCACAGCACTTTGTTGAGCAGAGACAGCTGCGACATTTTGTTAAATAGCCGTGACAATTTCGTTCTTTTAATTGCGCTTTTTTACGTTTTGTAATATGAGTTTTCCTTGTCAAGTGGTTTTCCACGTGCAATCCGAGATATCTGACAGTTGTAGCGTCAGGGAGTTCTATATTATTTATATTAACTTTCGGATACAGCTTTCTTCTTAATGAAAAGGTGATAAGTTTTTTTCTTTGCATTTGTAGTTACCCCCTATTTGTTGTTCCATTCTTCTATTTTGTCCAAGTGTGTTTGTAAATGTTGCGGAGCGCTACAAAGATCTGCATCTGCTGCAAGGATAGCCATATTATCAGCGAATGTAGCAATAGTTGTGCAATCAGTAGTTGGCAAGTCAGAAGTGGATATTAGGTATAGGAAAGGATCAAGGACCTGTGGCACACCTGAGAGGATAGGTTTGAATCCAGAGAGGGCATTTTGGTATTTTACTTGGAAAAATTGTTCGCGTAGATATGATTGGAAGAGAAGGTAATAAGAATGTGGTAGCAAGTATTTGATCTTATATAGAAGTCCTTCGTGCCAGACTTTGTCGAACGCTTGCGGGATGTCAAGGAACGTTGCAGAACAGTACATTTTCTTTTTTAGACATTGCGTTATAATATTAACTACTCGATAAGATTGTTGAACTTTCGAATACCCTTCCCTAAATCCGTACTGGAAGTCCGGGATTATACCACTGATTTGAGGTTTAAGGCGCTTTAATAAAAGTTTTTTCGAAAACTTTTGACAGTACTGGTTAGAGACTTATAGGTTTGTAAGAGGTCACTTCCGTGACAGGTTTTCCTGGTTTTACTATTGCCGTTATTTGGGCGTACTTCCATTGACTTGAATAGTGACTATTTTGGGGCAAATCATTAAATATTGACGTTATAAATGCAAAACCTTTCTTCGGTAGTTCTTGTAGTATCTTGCCTGTAATTTGTCGTAACCTGGACTTTGGTTCTGAATTTAGTTTAGTTGATATCAACCTTTAGTTCTAAATTTATTAAGTTCAAAATGGTTGATATTGTTACGGATAATTACTGCTGCACCTCCGTGCGCTGTGCCATCCGGATCTTGAGTATTGTACACTTTATACTTCGGTATCTGAAGATAACTTTTGTCAGTGAAATGGGTTTCTGATATGAGCATAGCGTCTTTAAATTGTTCTCTGAGAACGTTTATTAATTCTCTGCGGTGTTGAATAATTCCATTTGCGTTCCAGAGTAATATTTTGAATTTCCTCGCCATTTAATGCACCTTAAAATTAATGTAGTCAAGAGGTTGAGCAGGGATCCTATTTGTTCCGATCTTTTTAACATAGTTTCAAACCTTTGAAATGAGTTTTCAATAATTTTGCATAGTTCCGATTGCGTTTGGTTGTAGGATGTGTAGTATGTCGTTGCGTTGTTTCGTGGATATTGGATTGTGGAAGAGGATGGGCGGTAAAAAACACTTTCTTGAATATGTTTTTGGTTGCTTATAAGTGCGAGATTATCTGATTAATTGAAATTTTTGATATGTGTGGTTCGGAGATGAGGAAATTCTGAATTTTCTAAGATTGGATTTTCTTTTGGAATAAGAGGAAATCTTTTCTTCTCCTTGATGCGTCAATTTACATACTCTCTGTAGACTTGGCATCCTTTATAATTGACTGCATGATTACGAGCGTATAATGCTGTCTTTTCCTTTTCGCATAAATATGTTAAGTCGTTGTTTCTGGATTTGACACATCTGAGAGTAGCTTTACAATATGACTTAGTATGACCATGCTCTTGACATCGATGGCCCTTTACTGTCCTTTTTTTTGTATGGTGGGTCGAATTTTACAATAGCATTTAATAGTTTATTAATTTTGTATATTTCTTTGTTATTGAGATGTGGTTCTAGATTAATGAATAACAGGGGCAGTGGTTTCTTCGTTACTCTGTGACGAATGTTATGAATATTATGTGCTGTGAACCCTTGGGCTTTCAAGTCACCCTTTATGTCTTCTATTTCTATTGTTGGATGCAAGTAGCGTAATACAACACGAAAAGTTCTTTCTTGTTTAGGTTGGAAGGTGTAATATTCAGAATTTATTTTATCTAACAATTTGATGATTTCACGGTAAGAATCTATCGTACAAGGTAGAATTTTTACTTCACTATAGATTTTCTACGTGAAATTTGCTTCTTGAATGTTTTGGCACATCTTTGTGATGAGTTTAAGCACAGAAGTAACATTTGGTACAAATATTGGTGGTATTCTGTTTGCGCCATGCCTATCTGTTTCATTCGTTAATGAAGTAATCTATCATTTAGTTGGAAAACTGGTGGAATTGTTTGAGGTGGAATCATTACATTATCACTATTTCCACGCCCACGTTTCTTTCGCGTTTTCCATTCGTGAGTACTTACAGTTGGTTTTGGTAATTTGCCGTTCTGTTCAGGTGTTGACTCATGGTAGACGAGGACAGGTACAGCATGGCAACCGGCGTGGTATTCTCGGCTTCATCTCACGGGGATTCATTACGTGATGTAATGTATGTTGTTAATCAATACCCTCATCCACAACAGAACTTTCTAAATTTGCAGCAATGGTCTGAGATGCACAACCTTGCGTCCCCAGACCAAAATAATGTAATAACCCACAACCATGGGTCGAATATTATTGACCAACTTATTGTTCTTCGCCAATGCAGTTATCATCATTAT
Organism: Acheta domesticus; assembly: GCA_031308135.1. NCBI lineage: Eukaryota > Metazoa > Arthropoda > Insecta > Orthoptera > Gryllidae > Acheta > Acheta domesticus. The sequence goes on along the minus strand of JAHLJT010008446.1, from coordinate 125,730,417 downwards.
CAGTGTTTTTGTTTTCCACATTCGCATCTGTCACTGATGACAAATTTAGACACAAATCTCTGTTGGCAGGTGACCATAAATATTTAAACAACTTCTCAAGATTCCTTTGTGATTAAAATGTGCTTCTCATTTAACATTCTTTGCTCTTACTACATCCTCTTTCTTCTCTTTCTTTGGTTTACGTCTCTTCCACTCAGTTCTTTCTACATATGAATTAGAATCCACTTCTTACCTGTAACTTTCTCCCTTGCTTGCTCAGATTCACAACTCAAAGGACCTATATGCCACAAAAACAGGTTATACGTATCACCAAACTTCCAAATCAAAACTAATGGTTACGCAGAATAATCACATTAACAAAATAAAACATTATCATCCCTTGCTGTTTGAGATAAGCTATGCTTAAGAAATAATCACGGAGAAAACTTATACACGAAGGACTATGTTTTTTTACAAAAAAAAAACTTTGGACTATGGTTATTTTATCAAAATCACTTAAACTTTTGGAGCTAATAACTACGGACGGGCTGATTTTGTTCACAACAACACAGTAAGCAAATGACGGGTATGAAGCTCTAGCAACAGTTCTAGTATCTCAAAATCTCACTTTCTGGACTAAGGTTGTTTTTTTAAACCCTTCAAATGTATGAAGTATTTCAAGGTTTTAAAATAATATATTAAATAAATCATGACTTTGGTCGATATTAACTCTTAGGGGTCATCCATAAATTACGTAACGCTAAAGGGGGAGGGGGTCTGAGGCAGCGTTACTCTGCGTTACATAGAGATAGGGAAGTGCGTTACAAGGGGGAGGGGGGTATTGAAAATACTCGAAATTTGGATAACGTAATTTATGGACGGCCCCTTATTCACCGAGCCCTTTTCGCCTTTGCATTTCCGATTTTCTTGCAATAACATATCGTGAGAGAGAGAGAGAGAGAGAGAGAGAGAGAGAGAGAGAGAGAGAGAGAGAGAGAGATGTACTTCCATTCAAAACACACAGAACCTTTCTTTACCTACGTTGGTAACAGTCGTGTTTATACTGTTCATAATTTGCTCGAAAAACATTAATTTTAAGTGGAAAATTAATACTAATGAAATCTATATTACCAGATAATTGAATAATTTCAGTTAAATTAAATGTAACTTTGTACACCTAAAAAAAACGGCCTTGAATTTGAAATTCACCAGCACATTTAATCGCTCGGGAACTAGCCGCTAGGAAGGTTTCTACTTATTTTCGCACTAATTTACGATGAAATGTTCCATTACTATATATCACACGGGTTCCCATATTATCGTCTCCTGTATTATTTCAGTAGTATACCTTTGGGTTCCGGCTCTCACACGCAACCAATCTTTATAAATGAGGGCTCTAAAGAAAGAGAATTTCATGGAGACTTGACGAATTCCATTTTGACTTTAAAAATGTGGATGATTTCTTTAATAACACGCAGCGAAATATTCATGTAAAATGCAACCCGCATTACATGTCAACCTATATCGGCAAATAACTCATAAACAAAGCGTTTTAGAGCCTTAAAAAGTAAAATTTTGAGGCCAATGGCCTCAAAGAAACGTTTTCACACTATAATCTACAAGATGACACATTCCCTGATCCATTCAATTAACTTTTCGGTTCCACACTTCAATACTATCAAGGCCACCTCAATATTTCAGCCCTTCCTGCTGGTAGCAATTTTTGTGGCGACACGCTTAGAAGGCTTAGATTCGGCAATATTTATTTACGCTTTCTGTTAACACCGTAGTTTGTGCAGTCTGACGAGGTTTATTTGCATAATCATTAATTCAAGATTTGCTGTCCAGCAACAACTAGAAGTACTATTATAGTTGCTTGATACCTATACCCATGAAGATTGTTTCTTATGCGTGTAGTGAAACTATTCAATTAACGTTTTTTCATGGTCTATAAGTGCTGTGTACTTAATTGTGGAAAGATGTGGGTGTTCAGTGAAGAGTGAAGACTGTGTTTGTGTTTTACCTGTACCAATATTTTCGTTATCATTCCATGAAATTTTCAAGTCAACGGGTACAGACAGGTAGCTTTCTCAAAAGTAAAAAGCTAATATTTTTGTGACTATCACGAAAAACTAAAACCTAATTGACAAAGAATATTGAATAATTACTTCTAATGTCTTTAAGTAAGTGTTGGGAATTGTTGCAAGCAAATTCTCCATGATATTGAATAAATATTTATTGAAAATTTCTTTTACACATTAATTGCATTGTTTTTTAATTTTTATTTGTAATTGTGTTAGTACATTGCAAGTTACCTTTATAGATTTTAAACAAATAAACACGTTTCGTTAACTACTTTCCCTCTTAGAATGAAAATAGAAGGATAGGAATGAGTGTGTGGTCTAACATGCGAGAGTTCTCGCACGGGTACGCAGAGGTAGTGGGGGAAAACTTGTGCTAAGGCACAACATAAAGAACAAACTTTTTAAAGTAGCTAAAGTAAAATAACTTGAAATAAATGGGAAACAAAAATCAAAACGCGCTAGCCTACAATACTATGTGAATCAATTAAAAAACAACTAAATTTAAAATTACAGAAAGAATAGTGCAAGTCACCCGACAACTGCCAACGATCGCAGTCCAAACGAACGATTTAAATGTTGGCGGTATCATGAAGTATGTACACCAACGCGCAGCTGCAAACTCATATTGTAAATAAAACACCTTTATGGAAAGGATAGACAAATGAATAGGGAAAGGGTGTGATTTAACATGCGAGAGTTCTCGCACGGGTACGCTAGTAACTCTTTTATTTGTCTAATGCTAATGAGAAATATCTCAGTGATATTTTATTTCAGTCATGCAGATATGCACTTCATATACGTGCTGCTGTGTTGTGATAGTGTTGTAATTGTTTTCGAACTTTTCGTTTCGCACATATGTGAAATCGTCATAAACAAGCTGCCAAAATCAGTTTGTAGTAGTTTTTGCTTTTCTTCATATGAAAATATTATTTCTTCATGGAAACAAACTCGTAGACAATGTGTTTTGTACAAATTGTAGACAAAAGCTCATTTCATAAAGTACAAGTTGATGTAGCTAGAGTTGCTATCCGTGACATGCTGGAACCTAGAATTAATTTAGTTAAGTACTAATGAGGAGGCCAACTGCAAGAATTAATCTTCCTGAAAAGTATTATACCTACAAGAATAGCGCCACTTAATCCTTTTTTTCTGTTTTATTAGGCCGCATCAACTACTAGGTCATAGTGACCACTATTGGATGTAACGCTATTATATGAGGATGAAACGATGTGGTGATGATAGGGTGTGAAATGACGAACACATATAACCATGCCCGAGGGGGGGGGACTCGAACACGCGACCCCACGGTCCAAGATCACTACTGCTTTAGAGATCACGACGACGTGGCTGACACTTAATACTTATTTAATAAAAATGGAGAGAACGCTTTGCTTCCTTATAGGAAACACAAAATTTCCGAATAAAAAATCCAACTGAATCTAGAAATCCAAATGCTGGAACAGATGAAACACTATCAGAACAAGAAGCAAAGCTTAGGCATAAGTTACTGCTGTAACATTAATGTGAGCATTCGGGAAAAGGTGTGGCCGAGTAAGGGGTAAAAATTGCCTCCAACCAAATCGATAATCGCGATACTCATATGAAATAGAATACGAAATTTTGTAGATTCCCAAAAATATCAGCCAAAATCAGCAAAAGAAAAATATAAAATGAATCAGGCTGCACTTTAAGTCAAGAATAATTGCATTTTCACCTTTTAAAACCTTTGTGGAAGAAAAAGAAAAGTAGTGCTTCTCAAACAATAGATACTTTTTCTAATTATTTGAAATGGACACATAATTTATACTGTTACATGCATTCTATTTCTCTTTTAGCCAGTGGCGTAGGTTCAATGCATACGAGTGATGTGTTACATCCCCTAGTTTTCCATCACTTAAAAATATTTTCAGTAAAGTATTTTGTTTCCAAATGTACGATTTTAAAGTTGATATCTTTCGACCCAGATATCAACTTTAAAATCTTACATTTGGAAAACAAAGGTATTAAATTGAACGTTTTAGAAAATTTTTAAATTTTAAAACTACAAAAATCCTAATAAAAATTGTCTCAATGAACAATCACAATTCAAATCCAGCCCAATTTTAAATTTATTTATTTGACTAGCTTTTATGTTTCTTCCTCCCTCCCTTTTCCTTCAGTCTGTTCCCGAACCACGTGCGATGCACAAGATGGCGGCATACTGGTCGATGTACTTTTATAACATTTAATTATGAGTGTTTAATCTGTGTTACTTGGGTAAGTACCTTAATTAATTAGTTTTCAAGCTCTATATGTTTATGTACATCGGTAATTTTCATTTGCTTACTTTTTACTGAATTTTCTATTGTAGTCACTGATGGGAAAACACTCCCGAAACATGTTTGACGAAATTTTCTAAATATTAAAAAATTTCATCCTTTATTGTGGTTGATACCTCCTTATCCTTGAAATTCTTCCATATATTTATTATGTATATGCACACACTGAGGTTGTGGAATGTTCACTTTCTTCTGTTCGCTTTTCGACCACCGATTTATTTTTTTCTAATGGTTCTACTCCTTGAGTTGACAATATTTTTACACACTTATTATCTTTCCAAACAGTAGCAAATATTTCATTGTTAACATCTATTCTGTAGTCAAAGACACCTCTATCTTCTCTTTTCATTGCCTCATCAGTTTTGATAGTACAATTGTTCATGCGATTGGATCGTACAGTGCCTGTAGCCACTTATTCATGTCTTTGAATGTTTTCATTAGGTGAAAGCTGGTAAAAAATTGTCAAAGAATGCGTTTTTGCAAGGATTCTTGAGCACATATATTTTTCAACACTACAGATGATGCTAAACCATGTATTTCAACTTCATCTCCTTCTTTCTTTCCTTCATATAACTCGGCACGGTAACAGTATCCTGTTTCAGCGCAGCGCATTGCCCACTGCTTGAACCCAAAGCGGATTGGTTTTCCTTTCAGGAACTGCTTCAGATAGTGATGGCCGTAATATCGCATCTTCTGTTCATCAATGCTAATGTGCTTGAAGAACACGCCAAAGTGTAGGAACTTTTCATTCATTTTATCTAGAAGAGGACTTATTTTGAAAGACTTTCAATTTGAATTTCCTTTGTTCAATTCAGGGTTGTCATTGAAATGTAAATTCTTCTTTATTTCTAAATACCTGTTCCTACTAAAACACTTCCTTACTGCTTCAACACACAAGTCCTCATCTTCACACCATTTGTTCTTGTGGTAAAGAATTGTATCCACTTAGTGCCAAAAATCCAAGGTACTTTTTGAAAGAATCTATTGAAAAAGTAAATTGATACCGATTATTTTGATCAGCATAGATAACACTTTGCTGCACAATATGTGTCACTGTTTCTTCATCGAATAAAGTTTCAAATACCTGAACTGGTGATTTACCTTTTAGTGGTTGGATAATATTCTCTTTTGCTTTAAAAATGTCATCATTTTGGGCAACACCATTTGAACAATTTGGCTTTAGTTTTTGCCAATTTGGCTTTAGTTTTTGCCAATCTGGATTTAGTTTTTGCCACGCGCGTGAGATTCTTTTCTTTAGTACTTTTTGGCTCGTAATTTTCGGGTGGGTTTTCACTGACATCCATTCTTGAAGATGTCGATGGGACAGGGAACGCACTAGAATGAATATCTCCGCTCGCTGCTACATCTGTTGGATGAGTTTCTTCCAAGATGTTTTCTTGGACGTCTTCAGCATCAGAAATAGTATCGACATTGTCTGGCGGAAGTTCGACAATGTCAATTTCAGTTTCAGAGTCAATATCTTCTAAGAAATATGTGTCATTCAACACTTCTTCCAATTCTAATAAAGAGAGAAAGCGCCTTGTACCCATATATGAGCCATTCCACGTCAGATCGCACAAAAAAGACCAAAATTGGACCTTCATATTTTTATTTATTTTCTATTTTTTTCTGTTTGTTATATGGATCAAATAAGTGAACACGTGTATTTTTATTTTTTTCTAACTTTATTATTTTCGGAAATATTGTATAATGAAATTTGCTAAAGATGACGCGCATCACTAACTTAAAAATATCATACATTTGAATACAACAATTATAGAAATTCCGTTCAAATTCCATTCGAAACTTAAAAACATGTTTAATTTTTAAGATTTAGCAAAATATATTAATTTTTTGAATTTTCAATTTTTTTTAAATCTGAAATTTTGAAAATTGAATATTTATGTAAACTCGATGAGCTTAAAATTTTTTTAAAAATATTTATAAACGTACTAGAGTATTGATAATAAGTCTAGAAAAAATCAAAGTGGAATCTCTGTAACTTTAAAAGATATTAATATTTTTCGAACCAGTGTGTAATAAAATGCTGCAATAGACACGTTTTTTGCGTTACTGGTCGTCGGTTTCTTTGGATGAAGCAGTAATTGAAGTACTTCTTGAGGTCGTCGGTTTCTTTGGATGTAGCAGTAATTGAAGTACTTCTTGAGGTGGTGAACCTTCATGATTGAATTTATAAATAATAATTTATAAATTTATAAATAATTAAATGACGGATTCTTGATTCAGGTTTTGACTGACATTTTGAAATTTTCTGGTCCCTCAAAACTCACTTTAAATACAAGTACTCGCGTACCATTGAATTCCTGAACTTTCGTGACAATGCACAGTTTTAATGCCCTACCGAATTTACTTCAGTTCTGGACAAAATTCCATTTTCTTCAGCCAACGTTTTAGACACGTTTATCATGCGTTCGGTTGCTTCAAAACGTCGTTTAATTTTATTGTATGTCCAACTTTCAAAAATTGTCAAAATTTAAATTTTCAACGTCATGTCATCTGTAGAGTGAAAGTAATCGATAAGTTACTAAATAGTATCTTTGTCTCATTTTTCGATGGACGTCGAAAGATCTTCAATGTGAAAAAAATTTATCTGTGTTGGCTCTTTGTGCTTTCTAAAATTTCTCATGGGGGTGCCATTTGTTCCAATTTTCTTTTCGTGGCGGGGATTTCTCCTATTGCAATTAAACTCATGTTTATCTTCTCTTTATTCATTTTGCAGACACTTGAACTATCTGAAGAGTTTAAATTGTCATTTCCTTGATTTCCCCTTTTTTCATTGGACGTTCTGTTATTTTCCGTGGCATTAACATGCCACGGGTGCCACTGATCTCGATGCTATCTTCATTATGAAAAGGCCGTTTTGGAAGCCGATTCCCTTTCTTCCGAAATGAATCACAAATTCGCCAATCTAATGACTCCTGTAAATTCACAAGCAAATCGTGGTTTACGCGTCTTGGAGTAAATTTTCTACTTGTAAGATATATTTCTTTCGGTTACGCTTTCGAAATTTACAACACAACGTACACTCGATACACAGTCGTTTAAGAGAAATGGTCTCATGTTCGGGAAAAACCTGATTTTTCGAAAATTGCAAAAATTAAAATTTTTTTCGAGTCTTCCTCGACTAAAATAGTAAAGGTTTAGATTTTCCCTTAATGAGATCTATTCCTTAAAGATAGAGTTTGAAATAAGGTCACATACAATTTTTTTTTAAAATGTGAGTACTTTTCGCGTAATTTTGCGTGAAAATATGGAGAGAAAGTACATGCTGTTTTTGCACCATTCGTTTTCGCGCAGCATTACATTACTTTCTCTCTAGTCCGTAGCGGGAAAGTAAAAATTAACACTTTACAAGCTGGCCACTTTACAAGCTGCTATTTGGCATTATTCGGTGGTACTATCACCTGAATCTCCGAGCAGACCTTCCGAACCGCTCTCCGTCAAGTCGGCAATTGCTATCAATTAGTACCTATAGTAAATTTTAAATCTGCTGTGTTCAAAATAAAGTGTGTTTTGAATTCATTTCCAGAAGGAAGGAAAGGAATATAAGGAAACACACGACTTCCCATTAACAGTGTAACTTCGCATAAGTGTTCCGGTGCATTTTTTTACACATACTTTGAAATCCTTGTGTGAGTAATCAAATTGATGAGTGGCATGTGAGAGGTGTTGCTTGAGTGTAAACAGCTTATATAAGCCGCTTAAATACTTATCTTTCGCGTGAAGTGCTATTCTAATCTTTATTATGTATAAAATACAACACTCGTAAAACAGCTGATTACTTGGTAATAAAACAAAGTATTTTCTGTTAAATTTCCAAAATAAACGAGTAAACGACAATTCGTCTTTATTTAGTGTACATGTTCTTTGGCTGTATTTGTGTATATATATATATATATATATATATATATATATATATATATATATATATACACACACACACACACACACACATACAGGGTGAGTCACGTAACTTTAGCACCTCCTGTAACTTTTGAACGGTTGAAGTTATTGCAATGTAGTTTTTACAGAAGTGCATGAGGCTAATTGATACGTGAATTCATTTGTTATCACTTGTATTTTTATGAGATATTTGAGGTAACTTTGCTTTTTCAAATGAAACTATACATATTAAGTCTATCATGACAAGCGTAAAAAGACAAATCCAGTGATATACATATTGTCATATATTAGATAAGAATTTTTTTGAGTAATTTTGATTTTTGCGACTAGGGTTTTACGGATATTTTGAATGTCGTTCTAACAGACCGCCACACAAGGTCACGCAGCGCTCCACCGACAAACGCGCACTCGGGAAAGGGAAGGAAATTTAGTACTTGAAGATACGAAAAATATTCCAAATTTCAGAAAACTGTTGCAGTTTTTCCTGAACTCTGCTTTCAGTCCTTCCCCATTTTCAGAAGTAGTATGTACTGAAATAAGTTAGTTTCCATCCCTAAGTTATTATTATATGCTTATTAATATTCAAAGTGTTTGCTCACAATATGTAATATTTTTTGTACCGTCTTAACATTTATTATAAAAGTGTTTTGCTTCAAAATCTCATTAATATCCTGTGATAAAAAAATCAAAAGGAGTTGAAGTAATAAACAATTTTATTACAATACATAGTTATGACAATCCTTATTTTCAATCCTTCAATTCCTTCAACCAAAGAAAGACAAAAACATTGAATATGCGGAAGGATGGAAATCAGAGTTCAGGGGAAAAATCTGCAACAGTTTGGTGAATATTTGCATATGTTTCATATCTTCAAATAATAAGATCCCTTCCCGTCCCCGCGAGTTCGTTTGTCGGTGGAGTGCTGCGTGAACTTGTGTGGCGAACTGTTATAAGTACATTCAAAATATTCGTTAAACCCTATTCGCAAAAATCAAAATTACTAAAAAAAATGCTTATCTAACATATAACAATGTGTATATCATTGGATTTGTCTTTTTACGCTCGTCATGATAGACTGAAAAAATATTTATAGTTCCATTTGAAAAAACAAAGTTACCTCAAATATCTTGTAAAATAGAAGTGATAAAACATAAATGAATTCACCTATCAATTAGCCCTATTCTCTCATGCACTTCTGTGAAAACTGCATTGCAATAACTTCAACCGTTCAAAAGTTACAGAAGGTGCTAAAGTTACGTAACTCACCCTGTATACACACACACACACACACACACAGAGCAATCGCTAACTGTCGAAAACAGACCCACATAACACATTTTGCCTAAAGTGGAAGCGCGAGTGCGAGTGTCGGCCCACCCGTTTGCCGCTCACCTTGCGCGGGATGATTCAGCACTACGCTCGGCGGCCACGCAGAGGACGTAGACATTCCAGTTATATAATATCAGCTGCCTCTTATCACAAGGGGCTGGGAATATGTGTTGCAACGTTATATTATATTTTTGTGATAACCAAAACCAATTATAAATTAAAAAATAATGAAAAATAAGGAAGTTATATCTAATTTTCTCCAACATGCAAAATAAAACGTATTGTCAGTTAAACATACAACCACTTGCCGGCCTGGGACTTATCCAAAGCATATTTTTCCTGCTACCAGCATGTTTTGTTTATGTGATAACTGGGCGTTTTTGGTTTCGAAATGACAGGAAAATCGTCCTTGAGGAGTTGCTTGCGCCAGAAATTTTAGATTTGAACGCCTTCTGATGCGATAGCTTACACGCCCTGGAATGAAAATCCCCTCTCTCAGGCGACGCGTTCCTGTTCATTAACTCAATGCACACCTTAGATACTCAATATTTCCGAAAATAATGATTAGTGCACACCACAAATTTTCAGTCCATATACATTTTCACCAGGTTCACAAGTTTAGTTTACCTTACTAATAATGTTTAGCGGAATGCCTTGCTTCGCTTCGATGTTTTATTAAGAAGTTTTTGACCCACAAACTGAACAAAAATTATTCTAGATTTGCCCAAATGCATCTATTAAATTCAAATTATATATTCATAATGCCCACGCGAGCTAAGGCATAAGAATACAAATTCTCATTTATCATAATTCGAGTAATAAAAAATTTCGGACAATAAAAATACATCTCTTAAATAAAAAAATATTAATTAGTCTTAAACATTAATTGATTGAATTGAGATAGAAACGTAATTACAATTTTGAAAAATTCCCTTCATATAATGTTTCCGTCAGTAAACCTGCTTCACTATCACCAATAAGAGTACATTCTTTTACAGAAATAGTAGAACCTTCTCCTTAACTTTCCGCAATTGACTCACTTTTCTTCTTTTATATTCTTTTCACAATATCATACTAACACCAGTATCGTCGTAATGGAAATAAGACGAGAATTTCACAAATATGTACTAGATTTATTTACAAAATACTATCCAAAAGCTTTTGGAGAAGGACAGAGTTCGTTGACCATCATTTCCCTTGCGTGAATGCCGTGTTCTGTCGCAAAGAGCAAAGATGAGCGGCTCTTCTCATGCGTTTCCATCGATTGTCGACTGATCATTCAAATGATTGATTTGGGTTTCCGGACTCATCATTTATGGCGAACATATTTTTGTACGCAGCCACTATTCCACGCCTCGCGTCGCTTCAGCTTGCGCGTGCACACCCGTTTCCGGACTCAGAGGGGAAATGCGAGCGTAGCCAGGGGTAGTTGCCCGTTCCCGTTGTGCGCCGGGCTTCCCCAGCGGGCAAGTAGCTCGGGCGGGCGCGGTTTCACATCTATTTATTTATTTACGTCAAAAACAATTAAAAACTTTGTGTGACGAGCTATGGGGAGAAGTGAATTTTGTGCACGTTTTCATATACTGCGATTTTTGTAGGAAGAGCTCTCAAGGCCACTCAAATCCCATCTTCGCGATGGAATATGTCACGGCATTTCGTGTCATTCACAGTCGTTCCGCTAGATTTCGCACGATCGCGACCGTATGAGCAGTGCTTGCTATCATGCGACTTCTACCGGCAAGACCGAGAAAAGACGCCAAATGCCGTGACATATTCCATCGCGAAGATGGGATTTGAGTGGCCTTGAGAGCTCTTCCTACAAAAATCGCAGTATAATTCTGTGATCTCTATCCTAAACCATATTCTAGTCGAATTTTGAATACAGAAAAAGATAGCGTTTTTTTTCAAGTTTTGTTGAAAAAAAAATCGCTCCTACATAATAAAATCCATTTTCAAAGGTAAATTAGCAATAAATTTGTGCCCTTAACCCTCATCATTTGCTTCATGAAAGAATAATAGTTTTTGCCACGACTATATGGAAAACGATAATTTAAATAAATATATTTCCCACTGAAATTCAAAAGACATGCACAAATAATGAAGTTACATTTATGTCCAGAAGCAAAACAAGGGGCGATTTCAGCATTTGCTCAAAGGATCAGGGAAACTGGACGAAAAACCTAATCGAGATGGGGGCCTGTGACGTTTCGTACATTCCCAAATGTTAATTTACATTTTTTACATTGTTATTGGTAAACAAGAAACATGTGATGTACCTCGCTTGTTAGAGAATTAGGTTAGCAACCGATAGATTGATGACATATGGAGGTATATAGAGGAGAGAATTGAACGTAAAATGTGTTCCTCTAAAGAAATGTGTAAGTTCTAATCATACAAATTGAGAAGGTACAATATATTGAAGTACATTGTACAAAAAATTTAAATAAAAACTAAAAAATTAGAATTGAAGTGTTACTACTTTAAAAAATAAGTAACTACAGTAATTGTAAAAGCAGATGTAACAAGAAAAAGTGTTGGCAGAGTGCGACGTTACAGAATTGGTGGCAGCGGTAGTGGATCTAAGCGGTTTCGGATCGAAACTAATTACCAGTTATAACAGGCCGCTGGTGTTGGACGGCAGCGGTAGTGGATTGTCATTGAACATCATTGGAGCTACATTGAGGTAGTGGACCAACAGTAATGGATCGAAGCAGTAGTGGATTGAAGCGGTAGTGGATCGGAACTGAACACCAGTTACAACATAGAATATTGGTGGCAGTTGAATCCAGTCGTATTGGTGTGCGGGGTTACTCATTGGAGCTACATCAGTGGATCTACTACATCAAATTGAACTGTAAGTGGCAGCGGAATCAAGCCGTCATTGCAGTGGGTGTTCATCATTAAATTGAACTAATTTCAAGAGAATATTGTTTAATATTCGTATACCATGGAGTTCTTAGCTAAATTTAAAATAATTTTTTGCTCAGGTTAGCTAGAGAGCGGAATTGCGAGGTATCAGAAAAAGAAACTATTTTAAATATAATTAATAAAATAACTAAATCAGAAGAGTACGACGAGCTTATGGTAAAGAGAATATTAGAAACGATCGTGTTAGAGGAGAAATTAGAACAACAAAGGCAGGATAAACTTCGAAAGGAGGAACAGGAAAGACAGGATAAACTTCGAAGGAGAAACAGGAAAGGCAGGATAAAATTCGAAAGGAGAAACATGAAATAGAACTCGCAAACATTCGAGCAGAAATTGCAAAATATAAATGAAAACTATTCCTCAGAATGATGAAATTTTTAATCCTTTTAAATTAACAATAACAGAACGTAAGAAAGAACTGAATAAAGAGGAAGGACTTGAGATATTCCTGCAAACAATTAAAGATGAAGTTAATATCAGGTTAAATAGTAGTCATCTTACGGAATGGGAAGCAGACGAAGAGTCTGAGGAGAATGGGGATCTTGTGGAAAGGGAAGACCAAGTATAACATCACAATATGGTAAAATCATATCCCAAGAAGAATACTGTTGAAGAAATTAATTATTTAGAAGAAAAATATAAAGAAATTGAATATGAGAAGAAAGAATTGCGTAAAGAGAAAATTATTTTGGATATGGGTGTTTACAGTCTCAAAAAGAAATTATGTCACAGAATTTAAAAGATGCAGAGCTAAATATCGAAAAACTCAGAGTAATGCGAGAGACATTGAAAATGAATTAATTGTTAGAAGACAGCAAAAACAAGCGATGTCCAATATTAAAATTGGAAAGAAAGAAGCACGAAAGAGGAATGATAAAATGAAAATATCATATGAAGATCAGCTGAAGAAAGGAATTCCAGAAAAGAAAATTGAAATACAAATTAGAAAATATTATTGTAAAATAAGTAGTGCTAGTGCTGTAGTAGCATTTTCAAATGATTCTCAAGGTAAACCAGATAGTAGATCTCCCTCTAAAATGGTAGAAGTGAGTAAAGAAGAAAGTGAATCTGAATATAATCTTTTCAGAGATGCTAAAGGCTCAGATTTACTTATGAATGAAGATTCTAAAAAAGATGAAGACATTGTTGGTGCAAATTCACCTGTAGAATATAGTGTAATGGATGTGAAATTAAATTCATCAGTACAAGTAAATGTGTTAGATCGGTATGCTGTTAGAAATTATAATTTTTATATGTATGGAAGGGTAGAAAATGTTCATCAAAGAAGGATATCAGATGATGGTATGTGTCCTGCAGAAAAATGAAGTCAAAGAAAGAATTAATAGAAGAAGAAAATCATTGGAAGATGAAAATTACAATGCTGTAGAAGTTAAAAATAAAAGTATGCTTTCTAAAAGTAAAATATTGAAACAGTTTCATCCTGTCATGAAAGCTCGCATAAAAGATATCATTAGTATACGACGATTGCAGCGCCTACCAGGTCAAAAGAAGTTCATTAAGCTCACAAATTTACGTCGACATATGGTTGTGCATAGTGGCTGCTGTCGTTATAAGTGAATGCTATGTCCGTTCAAGTGTTTCCCAAAAATTGATTGTGTAGACCATGTGTGTAAAATTCATTTAAAGGGTATGCAGCGAAGTAAAGCGGCTACAATGGTGGAATGTATTGAAGAACAAGAAACTCAACGTTTACGAAGTCAAGAAACTGCAGAATTTACATAGTCAAGAAACTGAAGATTTACATAGTCAAGAAACTGAAGTTTTACAGAATAAAGAAACTGAAGTTTTACAGAATAAAGAAACCGAAGTTCTACAGAATCAAGAAGCTGATGTAATAAGAAATCCGTATGAAGCTGAGAGAATTCGTGAGGAGATTTCGTGTCGATTACTACAGAATTTAGAATTCAAAAATTGAAACAAAACCAAGAAGGAACATTGTCTTTTACAGTAGTTTCGGATCGTAAAGATTTCAAGTATGTTGAAGAAAAAACTAATGTTAATCGTAAAATGTTTAGATGGAACTTAATATTGCTAACAAATAATATTCAGAACCAGTATAGAAATGGTAAAGTTCTTAGAAATGTTGATTGCTTAAGCAGAGGAAATGCAATTTCATTTCCTGATTAATGGAGATAATAACTTAAAAAGATTTATTGTATATAGATAGATTTTTTGTTAAAACTGTTTTATTTAGGATTAAGATAATTTTGGCAGTAAGGTGACCAAAATTCTTGAAAGAGGGGAGGTGTTTGTAACGTTTCGTACATTCCCAAACGTTTATTTACATTTTTACATTGTTATTGGTAAACAAGAAACATGTGATGTACCTCGCTTGTTAGAGAATTAGGTTAGCAACCAATAGATTGATGACATATAGAGGGCTATAGAGAGAGAATTGAACGTAAAACGTGTTCCTCTAAAGAAATGTATAAGTTCTAGTTGTACAAACTGAGAAGGTACAATATATTGAAGTACAATGTACAAAAAATTTAAATAAAAACTAAAAAAAATTAGAATTGAAGTGTTACTACTTTAAAAAATAAGTAGCTACAGTAATTGTAACGGCAGATGCAACAGAAAAAGTGTGGCAGAGTGCGACGTTACAGGGCCATCGACCAAGAAGCTGTGGTACAATACTTGTTACAGGTTCTTTAGAATGTCCAAATGGTAAAAAATCTTGGAGTTTAATTTATCCAAGTCAAACGAAACGCCCTGCATTTACACTTTTTGGTGTCAAACGTGAAAATAGGATAAAGTTAAGGATTGATATTCTATATCACCAGAGGCGCAGCTAGAATTTTCGCAGGGAAGGGGGGCGAGCTACAGGTATTGTGTCCATCCGACTTAATATTTTCTTATAAATAATTTTTCATTATGATGAAAATGAAATGTATTTTTATTTGTTGTCTTTTAGTTAATAGTTAACGTTAACAATTGAAATATTGAATTACTTTCGTTATGATAAAAAAAGCTATCTTCTCCTATATTATTTCAATATTGTATCTTCCCTCTGCGGCTCTCACAAGCACCCGCAATTTATAAATGAGGAAAGAGAGAGAATTTCACGGGGACGTGACGAATTGAACTTTGACTTTAAGAATATGAAGGATTTGTTGAAAAAAACGCTTCTAAATATTCATGTAAAATGCAATCCGCAACGCACGTCAGGATTTTTGAATCTATATCGTTAAATAACTCCTAAACGAAGCGTTGCAGGACCGTAAAACTAAAATTTTGAGGCCAAAGGCCTTAAAGAAACGTTTCTTACACCGTAATTTACAGGATGAGATCTTCTTGACCATTCTATTACTTTCTGCTGGTTCTACGCTTCTCGATTCTATCCCACCTGTTCAGAGCCTGTAGAATCTGCCACTGTTTACGAAATTACCAATTACTTGAAATTCTATGCGATTGAATTACACGGGTGCACCGCTTTGCTGGATAATAAAGTTAAGTAAGAATAGTTTGTATTGACAAGGGTGTATGACATTGTTATCAATTACAAGGTCACATATAGAACAAGTGACGGAGAATAAGAAGGTCTTGAAGAAAAATATGTATTACAGTCTTATTATCGAAATGGAAAAATAAGGAAGAGGGTGGGATATAGCGTGCGAGAGTTCTCGTACGGGCGCGGAAGTGTTTTTTTTTGTAATATGCATCATTGGCATCTAGGGGGGCTGATGTCCCATGAGCTCCCTGTCTTTCGATGCGCCAATGTAGTACATCACGATGTTTTACTGTCTAAGTTGGAGGATGTTTGTGATGTATTCATTTAAAGGTGAAGCGTCTAGATAAAAATAAAAGATAAAGAATCTCTGGATGATTACATCATTAATGGAGTTTGAAGCTTGTATGTCAATATTTGTAATATTTATAACAAACAACCGGGAGAGATGGCTCAGTGCATCAACCTGATATCACTGAAGTCCCTCTAACCGGGAGGTGTCCCTCTAACCTAGGTTCGAGTCCCGACGGTGGCAGGATTTTCGACACTACCTTGTCAGCTACGTCGAATTCATTCGCTGCCTGGAGAAGAATTCTAGCGGCCGGCTGCTCTGATCGGTAGTTTTCCGTGGTTTCTCCGATCAACACCAGGCGAATGCCGGAGCAATACCCTAACAAACGGGCCACGGACCGCGCTCGATCTTTCCTTCCTCTTCCTGTCCTATCCTTTCCTCTTACACACACACACTAACATGCACTACACTACCACACATGCCGGGAAACCGGTCGGGAGCTTACAGCTTGTCCCGGCTGGGGCGGTGCCCTGCTGGTGGGAGATACCTGGTCGAGGAAAACCCCACTAGTCGACGGCAGATCGGCGCCGGATCTCGCCATCCAGTGGGGAAAGATCATCGCCCCCTCCCGACGAAAAAACATGCACTATACTTACGGGACGGATGACCTTAGTAGTTGACACGCCCGGAATCACGATCAATCAATCAAGAATAATGAGACCCACCTGCACTTTTAATAAAAACGTATTGTTAAATGAGGGACTCAATATGAAAAGTGAAAACGTGTATGGTGCGTGTTGTGAGACTTTGTAACCAACTGAAGGATGTTTAAATGATGTTGGATGTGGTGAAGAGGGGAACGGAGGAGAGGGAAAATATGGTTAAAGGGAATGTGTGGGGGAAGGATGGAAAGGAGACAGGGGATTGGACATATGAAAATCTATGAACGTTTGTGAATTAATTACTTTTTGATAGCAAGACATCGTAGTTGACTGTAAATTATTGTATTCTAGAACGGAATTTAAAACATTATGGATTTAATATCCACGGTCTCTCAAAATAATTAGGTTCTATGTCAAGTATTTTCGGATTGTCTATGTCCATCATATGGTGAGTATTAACTCTATGTCGAGTAAGTGATTTTTTTTATATATTATTCTTTAATGTTACGTTTATGTTCGTTTATACATTCACGTGGTTTATGCTTTGTCTGTGCAATGTACTGTAGTTGACAATATAAACATGAAATTGAACAAACACAATTTTGTCATTCTAACAATGGTATGGGATCTTTGGCATGCTTTATTATGTTTTCTTTTGTACTTAGTTCAATTCCATGGCTTTTCAAGAATGTTATAATTTTGTTATAGATATTGTGAATATAAGGTAGATTAAAACAGATTTCACTTTTTGTGAGATTATCACTGGATTAATACGGGTGACATTCACTTGGCTATTTTTTTGTAACTTATTGTAAATATTCTTACATCTTAAGTTAAGTCTTAATATGATTAAGTTTTATGTCAACTTGATACTTTGGAGTGTTGCAATTTTCTAGATAAAAAGTTGGGTTAGATATGTATATCATTCTATCAACCAGGTTAAACATTATGGCTCTTTACATATGCATTGGTTGATTGGAATGATAGTTCAACACAATTCGTGAATAAATTTGCTTTCTAGCTTATTTGATTTCTTGCTTACTAGTTTATTGTGCGTTCTTATGATAGTTTTAACAAGAAAGTTTATTTGATTATTGGATTCCTTTTCTATCGTAAATTTTATTGAAGTTATATCCATTAAATGCTTTAAACCAGAGTTCTCCAACTTAGAAAGGCTTGTGGGCCATATCAAATCAATCGCGGACCGCACAAAAAGACGGCGGGCCGCATGGGGCCCGCGGGCCGCCAGTTGGAAAGCCCTGCTTTAAACAATGTTCTATATTCTGTTCTATTAATGTTATATTAGTATCCTCTACATATCTTTGATAGAATTCAACATGGATCAACATGGATTCTCATTACAACCTCCGAGAAAAGAGAGCTACAAGGTCCCCTTATTGGTGTGCCATGCTTTTGTAGATAATATTTGTCATTAAGAGAGAAGCATCACATACTCACTAGTATAAATCTTACAATATTTTTTTAAATTATTTTTATTAATTTGATTATTCATTATTTATTTTGTTACAATTTTTAATTTTGGGGAGAGAATGTTATGTAATGCTGCGCGAAAAAACTGTGAATTTTCCGTAGAACAACTCTTATTACAGAGCCCTGGCAATGAAAATCCAGATGCTAAATTTAGAAAAAAAATCCTTTAACACGTAGTGTAGCCAGATTATGTGTTTTGTGAGTTCTTGATACCGAAAAATCGATTGACGGCAAAATGTCTGTCCGTCCGTTCGTGGACCACCCAAGTGGCTAAACCGTTCAGCCGATTTTCTCCGAAATTGATATTTCCCAATCGATCGGTCTGATGCCGCGGCACATTGAATTTGAAACTTTTTTAAATTTAGGGAGTACTTTACCTGAAGCCCCTGTGACATTTTCAAAATTTTCAAAATAATAGTTTCAACGTTTTTGATTAACTTTTGTTACTGGAGGTTTAAGAGAATTGTGCGGGTCTCAAGTTTGTTGAAAACATTGATTTTTCGAAAATTGCAAAAATTCAAAAATTTTTTGACATCTTCCAACAATTACAATGATGAAGATAAACATTTTTTCTTGATGCAATATATTTATGGAAAACATCTAAAAATAATGTCACGTTCAATTTTTCAAAAATATGAGTATTTTTTCGAAATTTCGTGTAAAACATAGGCAATTTTTATTTTCTTCAAACTATTTTTTCTTCAAAATGGCGCAAAATTTTTTGATTCAATTTAGACCTTAGGGTAATGGACGCTTAAGAGAATGGTGCAGGTCTCGTTTCGTTGAAAAGCCTGATTGTTTGAAAATTTTAAAACATTAAAAAAATTTCTGATACAACTACAATTTTGAATATACAATTTTTTTCTTAATGAAATGTATTCATCAGAAACAGATCTTCAAATAGGGTCATGTTGAATTTTTTGAAAATATGAGTATTTGTTTGTAATTTGGCGGCAAACACACTTGCCCGCTCCGAATTTACTGCTTCGTGAACGTAATTCTAGGCAGTTGGATGCTTCGTAGGTTAGAATATCTATATTATTTCATATTTCCTTGTCGTTTCTTCCATTTGAGCTTTTGTTGTGCGTTTTAAAATTAATCCTTTCCATCCTTTAATCGAGTTAAATGTGAAAACGAATAGATGATTTCCCTTGTTTAATAAGATGTGGGAATGAATAATGCATGTAAAAACAGAGTACAGTAATTCCTCGACATCCGCGAATTCGCTACAGGCGAGTTCCGAACGTTCGCGATCAGATAAATGCTACCGGTATTAACGCGACTTCAACATTCGCGAACGCGTCATTTGGTCATACTACTGTAGCGTCATGCACGCTCAAACGAGCAGACGGTAATTTCACCGGATGTGGAACAAAGGGCTGGACATCTGGCGTGGTGACGCGCAATGACGCATCGGTTTTTCCGAGCGAGCGAAGCGTCGTCTCAGGTGCAGGGACGGGCAACGGTGGCGGCGGGCGGTGCCATGGCGCCTTTAAAAGCCGGGTGACGAACGCCCCATTCTTCTTTTCGGTAGTTCGAGCTGTGTGAGTAGGAGGCTGTGCGTCTAGCACGCGGAGGGGAAGCCGGCATTAGTTTGTCGTCAGTCATGAGACATGTAGGTTTGTCTCGGCAGAGCGGTGCATCACACCGAGGGGAAACGTTTGTCGTTTGGGCGGTGTGGTAGCCGCACTGTAATTTCACTTCTTGTGGTGGGCTGTATTTATTTACTTAGTAGAAGGCAGTGTTATGGTGTTTTACGACTTCGGTCTGTGTTTTTTCATTAATAAACCAACTGTTTATTCTACCCACCCTCGTCTGTGTTTTAATACATCCGTATGACGCCACAGACGAAGGAGCGATCAAATGGTGGCAGCGGTTATCGAATCCACCGGCGGGGAGAGGGCTTTTGTTTGATATAAGAACAAATAGAAGCAGCAGTTATCGAATTCCACGCGCGGTGTGTGCTATTGTTTGAAAATGATCAAATGTAGCAGCGGTTACTGAAATTCACGCGGGTACGGGCTATCATTTGCTGTGTGATCTGATGGTAGTTACGGTAAGGGCATTATTGTGGTAAGGCCATTTATAGTGAGTGTGGCAGCAATAAGCATAACCCACGCGATTTCATCTGTTAATTTGTGAGTAAATTATAGCAGCAGTTTATGTGCAGTATTTTGGAACTGTAGGCATTGATTTAGGCCTGAATAATTAAATCGTCAGTAAAAATAACTGGGTAGGCTTCGAGTAAGTGTTCGGGGCCGAGTATTGTTAGCGTGTATGCTTTACCTAGCGTCACGTGATACAAGTTGCGGAATCATACGCATAGTTGATCGAGTCGTTAGGCCGCGAGTCAGTAAAACGCGACCGGTAGCGACGAAGGAGCGATCAAACGGCGCAGACGGAGCGACGCGGACGGAGCGGCGCAGACGGAGTGGCGGCGCAGACGGACCGGCAGCCGAAGAAGAGGACATCCCGAACGAGGACAGCAGATAGCAGACAGCATAAGGGTAAGTGCGTCTTTCTTGTAAGTGACGGCATTATCTGGAGCTATGGCGTACCTCACGCGGTTTAAGAAAGAGGGGATGATTCGGATCGCCAATGATCTGGGTATTCAGTTAGACGGGACAGAAACCGTGATAAAATTAAAAGGTTTAATAACCGGACACGAGGATTATGATCCGGATTTCATTGAAGGGCTAGGCGAACAACATCGCAAAGATATTGAAGAGGAGAAGGATAGGGAAGAACGTAGAGAACGAGAGGAGAAAGAGAGAGAACGAGAGGAGAAGGAGAGGGAAGAACGTAGAGAACGAGAGGAGAAAGAGAGAGAACGAGAGGAGAAGGATAGGGAAGAACGTAAGGAACGGGAGGAAAGAGATAGGGAGTTAGAGCGATTTCGCATAGAAGCCGAAGTTCAAAGGGCGCGAAATGTTGCGGACGCGGAACCACGTGGCGAGGCACGCGGCGAAACGCATCGTGATGTAATTAAGATTGGGCAAATTATAGGTCGTTTTAGAGGCGAGCAGGACGACATCACAACCTATTTAAACGCGTACGAGAGTCAATGTAGGCAGTTGAAAGTTCCAGAAGGCGATTGGGCCATGCATTTGATAGGATTGTTGCCTTATAATGTAAATAACTGGATCACTTTAGATGAGCAGGAAGAGGAATGGACATACGACGCGTTGAAGGCTAAATTGTTAGAATTATATCGATTCGATGCGGAAAAATTCCGCCAGTTATTTGTAAAAACACAACAAGAGTAATAATTCAACTTGGGGTATTTTTGCCAGGGAACTTTGAATTATGCTAGAGAATGGGTGTCAGGACTCAATGTACATACGTTTTGAAGAATTATTGAACCTAATTGTAACTGACGCAGATGAAACGAAAAGTTTCGTGGGAAATGCGGGACCATTGTATTGATTCTTGGTCGGAATTCAGCAATCCCATTGAATTCGCTAAAAAACTCGACGCGTATGAGAATCACCGGCAAGGGTGGAAGAAATCAGGTCCTTTTCAGGGTAAGCAGAAGGAGCCTGAATCTAAGGTCGTAACTGGGCAGACGAAAGCAACCTTTAATATTAGTGATAAGGGCAAGGTAGCTACGAATCCTGAATTTGATAAAAGATTCGTGAAGAAATGTTTGTGTGTAAGTCGACGCAACACTTAGCTAGGCAGTGCCCTAACAAAAGAGTGGAGCCTATCAACCATGCGTGCGAGCCTGAAGCCAGTGAAATTTTGAAGCCTTATACTTTAGTTGGCAAAATCAATCAGAA